>OY856415.1:286948186-287343186 GCA_963693085.1 Alisma plantago-aquatica | reverse complement strand
GTGAAACACTATTTCAAGACAGCTTTGATCACTCCTAACACAAATTTTTTCTACTGTCGATTTCTAAGATTCAGCCACATCCATTCTGATATAGCCGCTCCATGCAAGTGTCTGGACTATGTCAAACTCAATCTTTTAGCTTTTTATCGTAGAAAGAGGGGCGGATGCCATGAAGCATTGTTGGCGCAATAACAACAACAAAAAGTAGAAATTGATTGGGGGAATTAATGAAAATGGGATGGTCGTGGATGGAATATGGGGGTGTTCTATTCAGGTTAAACTGGAACACATATTTTTATCTTTTCTCTCTATATGTTTACAAGTATTTCTCTTATAAGGAGAACTATCTCGAACGCGCCTTGCGATAACAACACGCACATGTTGGTTGTGTACGTTATAACTGTTGGTCTTCCCTACATCTTAAAGTCGCATCTAATGAGCGACATTTAAGAGTAATCAAGAGAAGATAATTATTGTTGTTGTTCAAAATGACACAAAATGGAAAAAGTAAAATGCCTTTTCAGATAAACAAAGCAGATAATTTTGTTTCCTATAAAAAGATATATCATGAGAATGCAATATGGGGCAAAGCTGGATGGCTGTAAAACTAATTTTTCTATAATAGGAAATACAATGCTATCCCACATATTCTAAAATATCTCTGAAAATCAATATATAAGATAATTTGTGACTACTATGATCTTCAGTATTGATAGCTTGTGACTTTAAACCATTACCTAGAATGACTCACTTCCATCTAGAGAGACATGGTGAACTACATCTTGAACCAAACTCTCTGGTTTGAAAACTAGTGAATCACACAATCATAGTGTGGGCACGAGAACGACTTCCTATCAGCGTGTGCATAAATGACCATTGCACGAATCTTATTTCATAAGTGCTCTAGCATTTATTCCCAACTAATATAAACCCTAGCTCTTAGATTACACTCATATAGTAGGGATCTCCAAAATTGTCTTGTCCAATATGCACTCTATCATTAAATGTCCTTGAACTCATTCAAAGTAAATCTCTTCATATACTCAGATAAAATGAAACACTAACACCATAGTAAGGGTCCTGAGTGAAACTCCAAGTGTGTGCTTCCGTATAACACCACATTTAGTTGTCCATTTGAACCAATCCCCATGGGAACTCCAGTTTTGGAATGATAGAGTTTTCATTGCAATATTTAATCTATGGGCAGAAGACCCACCCCCCTCAACAAACTGAGTACTAGTTTTCTAACTGGACCCTTAGTAAGTGGATATGTGATATACATTGTGAATCACATACTCAATAGATATGACCTCAAATGTGATGTCTCACATCTTCATATCTTAATCTCATAAAGAATTTTCTCAGTTTGTCCTAAGATTGTTTAGCCTTGTCTATGGCTTCTTTATTATCAAATTATATAGAAACAAGAGGACATGAGTTTGGAACAATCGGCAGATCAAGAAGTATACTTTTAAGCCATTTAGTTTGAAAATTAGCTAAATTTAAAGTAATAAACTCAACCTCCATGGTGGATCTAGCTCTCACAAATTTCTTAAATGATTTCCAAGAAACTACTCCTCCTCCAAGGCAAAAAAATACCCATTTGTAAACTTATCTGAATCAGCGATCCAGTTTGTATCTGTATAGCCCTCTATCATTGGTGGAAAACCAATGTAATGGAGACTATACTTAGTCATACCTTTAAGGAACCTAAATACTCTAACTAAAGCCTTCTAGTGGTCTATATTAGGACAACTTGTGTACCTACTCAACCAACTTATTATATAAGAAATATCAAGTCTTGTGTAGTTCACTAGGTACATTAAGCTTCCTATGAATTGAGCCTATTTATGTTGATCTGTTGGAGTACCCTTGTGAACCTTAAAATGTACATTAGGATCATAAGGTGTGTTATTAATGATAACATTCAATTTTGTGGACATTTCTTGCATGATTTTGTCCTCATTTTCATACCATTTTACACTTTTTCCTTAACTTTCTCACATTTTTCTCATGTTTTCCATTTAGGCCTTGATTTATAGGTAACCATTCATTTATGTGCAAGTGACTCGCCAAATTATGGTTTTACCATTGGACAGAATGCCCATAGATTTCCATATTCGATGGTAACCATTCACCCTCAACATCACTATCCATTGAAGCTGAGCACCCATCAGTTCCTAACCCAATGCCCCCCTAAAGTGCCCACTGCCCAGCCATCGAAAGATTAGTAGAACAATAATCGGTTTGCAAATTGATGGTACACCTATGAGTCTACAAACTGATGGCACACCTACAACCTGCAAGACTAGATGAGTGACAACATCTAATGGTCCAGCTTATGGACCTCAATCGATGGTCAGCTAGATCTACCAAGACCACCATTGGTTCCCAAAATTGACAACCCGCATGGACTCAAGGTGGAGTGCCTACTGATGGTGCACCAATCTACGCAATCGTTGGTTGGACTAGACGAGTTAATCGATGGACAACTGAAGGATGAGATCCAATGGTCAGGCAGATGATAGCTCACATGCACAACACGTCTATCGATGGAAATATTGGACACAACGGTCATTTATACCATTAAGTGTGTACCCCGAGGCACGTGCCCAGAGGACTTGTAGTGCAAGGAAAGAACCAAAAAGCACCACCCCAAACAGGGTACTAGGATCTATAAATAGAAGACCCAATGTGACATTGTAGGGGTGGTGACCAAAAGGAGACGACGAAGTGATGCCTCCAGGCCACCTCGCCATCACCTTCTACTCTGAACCATCAGTTGGTTTTCTCTAAGGACAAGAGTCCAAGGAGAAGGGATGTCCATCTGTGCTGAGTCATTCCAAGTTCCTTCTTTGAGAGAGGGAGGAAGACAAAGTCATTGCCTTCACCATGAATGCCAAATTATGGGTGGAGAAACTCTCCATTGACCTTGACCAATACATGGTCATTGTTGGTGTATATTTTCTACATCTTCTACGAATATGTCCATCTCCTTCATATCATTTTTCATCTTCATGTCTCACCATATTTGTAATTTCTCCATGCTACTCAGTACGATGAGTAACTAGTCATATAAATGGGGGTTGGGATTAGCCACTGTAGATTTACCAACATGTAAATACTTAAATCCATTGAATATATGCTCTTAGCAATGTTTCTCTATATACTCTTATTCTTAATACTTTTCTTTCATAGTTAGCTACCATCTTGCATTGTTTTATTGTTAATTCCTCAATAGAGTAGTCATATAGTTTTCTTATGATTGTTTTTTTCATATTGAGAGCGATAGATAACCTTATAATCTAGATCTATCCTTAGCTCTAGAAAGGAGGGAATAGACTCTTATGATTATTGCTTGTAAACTTGTTAAGGGTATACAGTGGGTGTAAGTATTGCATGTTGGTGAGAGACCTTAGATGGTGAAACTCAATCCAAGTTTCCTATCCATACTTGTTATCTCATCTTTTGACTTTCTTGTTCTTTTATTTTACTTCTTGATTTGTTTCACTTGTTTGTTACTTGTTGTTGAATCATCATTCCATCAGAAACATAAACTTCACCTTACAATCTTGTTTGGTGCAACTAAGACAAGGCTCTCAATTCTTAACATATACCACCCTTGTCCTTGTAGATCTACCCTATCTAATATATTGGACCCTGTTATTATTGTTTTGGGGGCCTGAGTGTTTGGTAATAAATTTAGAAGTCTGATCACTCTAGATCTGATCCTTTTTGGACTTGTGATTTAGGTTGATCATTTTTTTGGCATTATAGTCGGGGACAAGGCAATCGGTACTGTTAAGAACTTGAGTCTACTTACCATACACCTACAACTCAAGTCTAGTTATAGGCTCGAATGCACATTTTTAATCCGATAACTCTTATATCCTTGAATATCTTGTGTCACACTATAGGTATGTATGCCCATAGAGCCATACAGAGCAATTGTATGGAGTCAGATATTAAGTAATCAATTAACAAATTAATTAGTTAATTAATTAATTCTAGAATATTCTAATTAATCCATGAGAGTTTTAATTAATGTTGTCTTTCTGTTTACCGAAGGGTTTGGGAAATCTTGTTTCGTTTCGTCTCCTTTTTAAAGGGACTTGACGACTGATGTCTTTATAAGATATTGAGAGAGGCTTTTCAATTTATGCTCCCGTATGTAAATCCTAGCCGTCACCATCCTTAGGAGAGAAAAGAGAGCACCTGACTATAGCACGTCATCACACAGGGACTACTCCTTTCTACCGGCTTAGGAAGCGCGACGTGGAGTTTCAGTCCATCCGCGTGGATGAAGTAGAGACACAGACACTGAGATACCTACATTCGGAGGACGTCAATGATCGTCATACATGCTACGAGCGGCGTAGATCAACACATGGGAGGAGCACCACCAGATCTTCCTGTAACGTGTTCAAAGGATGGGAGAGAAGTACTGTCTGTGTAAGCCAGGAGCGTTGCACACCATCGTGTAGCGGGACTTCGCCAAACTTATTCTGTGACAAGGTATATCCTACGAACACTCTTTCAAAATACGCTATTGTCGATGAGATCCTATTACGGGTTGCGTAGAAATATTTTTTGTTGCTTCCACCATGCATGTTTCCTCCACAAAATCCAACAAACACATCGAGTTTGTAACTCGACTATGCAACTTATTTTAGTAATTTTGAATGAATCTCATTAAAACCACTACCAACTACAAGAATGATGCCTCCTCGTAGGGAAGCCTTTCCCAACCTGAGGGTGGAAGACCTTCACGATTGAACTTGATTTTGATCATAATGAAGAGCCACATGAGGAAGAGGAGTATAATGGACACCACAAAGAAGAATAAGAGATCCCACATGATAAAGCAAAAATCCCACGTGATATATCAAGAAGAAATAGGAAAAACAACAAAAACAACGATGATGATGAAGATGATGGAGGCCTATCTTCATGAGTTGGCTTCCACCAAGGCTAACAAATGTCTGGTAATCATTCCTCAATTCAATACTATAAGCTTTGAGATGAAGCCAACGGTTATCACTATGATCCATAACAAGACCTCTGGAAGAAAATCTCTAGAAGAATATCCCTACCACCACTTTGATGCTTTTAAAAACATCCGGTACACATTCAAGATAAATAGGGTAACGTACGAAGTCATCTATTGTAAGGGATTTCGACTTCTCTCTAATTAATAAATATCTATATTGATACCTTGTTTTGTGCTATAAGACCATCAATGGATGGGCAACCCTGGCAAAAACATTTGTCACAAAGTTCTATCTTATAGAGAAGACTCTTAGAAATAGAAACAAGATCACCGATTTCATAAAGAAACTTGGAGAAAACATGTATGAAGCATGGGAAAGATTCCAAGAATACCAAAGGGACTTCCCTCACCACAACTATGACAAAGGATTTCTAGTTACAACTTTCTACAATGGTCTTACATCTGTTGAAAGGACCTCACTGAATGTACCTGCAGGAAGTGATTTCCTAGGAAAGAACCCAAAGAAGACCATGAGGATAATTGATAATATGGTTACCTTATAAGCCAGTTTGGAATATGATAGGGGAACAACCAAGAAGGTATCTTCTAAAGGGACAACTTTTGAGTCTAAGACTTTAGAAGTTATAACTTCTCAAATTTTAAAGATTGCTTTGGATGTGAGACAGTTGAAAGATTTTGGAAGCAAAGGAAAGAATAAAGTAGAAAAGGTGATGAAGTATGTTATGTGTGGAGAAGGAGGTTGTAATTGTATCTACATCCAATCAGAAGAGGATGATTGGGATGATGGTATTAAGAATGTTTCTTATGTTAACTTCAAGAGGACTGATCATCTTGGTTTCTCCTACGAAAATAAAGATACTGCTAAAAATGCTCAACAGCTAAGTGACCCACCTAAAAGACCGTCAGGCTTCGGTAGATGAGGCAGATAATCAATGTTCACACGTAACACAACTTATCAAAAAAAACATGAACAATTACCAAGGACAACACCGAAGCCAAAGTAGAAATTCAATATGGACAAGTCAGGGTCAATGTTACACCTATAACATGCTTAGTTGATAATCAAATATTTACATATAACCCTAGTAGTAATGATGCTCAATACTATTTAATTATCTTTTGAATTAAATTATCTTAATATTTGAAATCATGTACATGGTAATAAAATGAAGAAAATCTAAATATGAAACCATAGAAACAAGAATGTATTAAATTGGAGATGAAATGAGCAAGATACAACCTTTCCAGTTCTCTGCATCAGTTACCAACTAAAGGGTGTGGACTGAAGGTTGGTCAGGTTTGACAACCAATGGGTGAAATCAGAGAGTGGCAAACAAAGTTTTCCTAAGTTGGTAAACCAATGGATTATATTGAAAGTTTTTGTTCAATTGCTAAAATGATGGTTTGAAATCGATGGTTTCACAGAGTTCTTAAATCGATTATTTTACTATGGTCTCGTAAAGCAATGGTTATAGTTGAAGGATGCCTTCCAATGGCTCAGTCAGGAAGTGTCTTCTGATGGTCCAATGGGGTAGTTATCTACGGATGGATAGTTAGTTGAATGCCTTTTGATGGTTGACTGATGAAGTCAATTAAAGGAAGGACTTGATGGATGGTGTCTACCAATGGTTCATTAGATATACATCAAGCCATGGTTTTTCATATGGACGTCAAGAGATTGAGGAGAAGAACCTAGTGGCCCCACAGTCAAAGGTGACAATCGATGGTTGTCCATACTGAAGGCTCAACCTTCTAATGGTTGAGCGCCGCCCAACTCAATGAATCATAGGAGACTTAGATCTCTATAAATAGATGGTGAGAACCAATGGTATGCAATATGTATATCATCTCTCTTTATTTTTTTCATCAGAAGACGTTGAGTGACGACACATGAGGCGATCGCAGAGGTGATCCATAAGGTGACGACAAGGTAGATGATTGGGCTGATAGACACTATAGGTTTCTAGGTGATTTTGTCTGGTAAGTAAGTTTTAGCTATGAATTTCTTATTCTCTCATGTTTTCCTCTGTAGAGATCATAGTTTTAGCAATCGATGGCTTTACTTGATCTTTGTTCTTTTTCTTCTACCTCTAAAATGATGGACTCAAGGTCTATTATCACTGACAACCTATTTTTTGTGTGCAAAGCAATGGTTTGAAGTTTGAATCAGACCTACGTGAATTGGAATATGAGCTTAGTTGATACAAATCTAAGTACTAATGATCATCATTATTGTCATCATCATCATCATCATCTTCTTCTTCATTATCATCATTTAAGCCTCAGTCCCAACTATGTTGGGGTCAGCTACATGGATCCTTCATTTCCATTCAGCTCAATCATGGGCCATATTCTAGTTGAGATGTAGAGATTCAAAATCTCTCTTTATAAGCTCATCCCATGTTAATTTAGTTCTTCCTCTTTTTCTATTTATTGTACTTGACTCAATAGAATTTCTTCGTATAGGCGCATTAGTTAGTCTGTATTCCACACATCCGTACCATAGGAGTCGACCCTCACGCAACTTGTCGTCAATGCTCGCCACCCCCACTTTATTCCTAATATAATAGTTTCTCAAATAATATGAGGAGTCTTAACATTTTCATTATACCTATCACACATGTCTTTGATCAAGTCAATGTATTGGGTTGGCACACCCTTTTTCTTCAAAACCATCCACAACACTTCTATGGATACTCGATCATAAGCCTTTTCCAAATCAATAAACACCATTTGGAGATCTCTTTTACTTTCTCTATACTTCTCTGTAGGCCTCCTTATAAAAAAATAGCATATGTTGTTGATCTTCCAGGCATGAAACCAAATTGGTTGTTTGATATCTGTGTTATAGATCTTAGCCTCTTCTCAATAATCCTCTCCCAAAGCTTCATTATGTGACTCATGAACTTGATGCCTCTATAGTTTGTGTAGCTCTGAACATCACCTTTGTTCTTGTAGATGGGTATGATATTACTATTTCTCCACTCATCCGACATCTTCTTTGTCTTCATGATCTTGTTAAAGAGCTTTGTTAACCAGATAACTCCTTCATCCCCCATACTCTTCCATACATCAATGGGAATACCGTCTGGTCCACAAGCCTTTCTCATTTTCATATTCTTCAAAGCATTCTTGACCTCAAATGGTGAAACTCATCGAGTGTAAATAATATCTCTTGTATTTATGTCACACACGTCTCTAACATTATTCACCATTGAAAAGCTTATGGAAGTAATTTCTCCACTGGTTCTTGATATCAACGTCCTTCAGCAACACCCTACCATCTTCATTCTTGATGCATTTCACTTGACTCAAGTCTCTTCCTTTCCTTTCTCTTATACAAGCCATTTTATATATATCTTTTTCCCCTTCTCTTGTGTCAAGCTTCTTATAAATATCATCAAAGTATCTTCCTTGCCTCCTGAACAATCTTTTTAGCTTCTTTCTTTGCTTGCTTTTATATTTGGAACATTGGATCATCTCGAGATTTGGACAAGCTCCTATACATCTCCCTTTTGAGTTTAGTAGCCTTCTGTACTTCCTCATTTCACCACCAAGTCTCTTTCTATGGAGGCCCACAACCTTTGGACTCCCCCAAAACCTCTTTGGAATTTTTTGTTATGCAGAAGCTCATGTTATTCCACATAGTGTTAATATCAGACTCCAAGTTCCAAGTTTCCTCCTTGTTGAGTTTATCATGAAAAGTCAATTTCTTTTCACCTTTAATATTCCATCACTTGATCCTACTATCTTGGTTTCTGTTATGCTTGCCTTTATTGAACTTCATGTTAATATCCAAAACCACCAACGTATGTTGGGTTGTGAGTTCTTCGCTAGGGAACACTTTACAATCCTTACATATATTATGATCCACCCATCTCGTAAGGTGATAATCAATTTGGCTACAATTGTTCCCACTCTTGAAAGTAATCTTCTGAGATTCTCTTTTCTTAAAATGGGTTCTTGCAAAAATTGTATGATATCCTCTCTCCTTCTCCATTTCTCCTTCCATATCCAAAACCACTATGAACTCTCTCGTATTCAACATTGCCACTCCCCACATGGCCATTTAAATCACTTCTTATAATAATCTTCTCCTCTATCGGTATTCCACGCATTAGTTCATCCATGTCATTCCAAAAATCCTTCTTAGCCTCCTCACTAAGGCCAACTTGGGGGCATAAGTGCTAATAATGTTAAAAGTATTTCCCCCAAGAACAACCTTTATAGCTATGATTCTATCCCCCATCCTTGTGATGTTGACAACATCCTTCAACATTTTATCAACAATAATACCTACGTCATTTCTATGTTTATCAATACTTGTATACCAAATTTTGTAACCTGTGTCTCCAATCTCTCTACAACATTCCCATATCCACTTGGTTACCTGAAAGAAAGCTAGATTGACTTTTCTTCTCATCATGATATCCACTATTTCTAAAGATTTCCATGTCAGAGAGCCAATATTCCAAAATCTAACTCTAATCCTTTTTTGTTAAACTTGCTTCTTCACATACCTTCTTCAGAATTAAAGGTTTTGGAGTATGGAATCTTACTCTACAATAGTGTTGCTAAACCTACTAAGATTGTGCAATGAATTTTAGTAGTTGATATTCTTTATTAAATATATTTGGCCATGTGATTCCATTTGAAAGATTTCTATGTAAATTTCTGTGTGTGTGAGGTGATGAAATGGTGGATTTAGAGTTACTAGGGAAGTGGGTTTTCCCTAACCCAAAGTTAAAGGATTGAATTATGAAAGGTGCAATTTAGTCATATAATTGTTGTGTTTATTGCTAAATGTGTAATTCGTGAAAATAGGGTAATGATTAGTAATAATGATGATTTTATCTAATCAAATAAATATCACTAGATGATAGATGCCTTGTATACTGTGAAATCCTCAAAGGGGGCCTACATTGTGGGGAGTAAACATTCTTCCCTACTGGAGGTATTTTGTGCATATCGAGGTAAGTCATGCACACTAATAAGGTGTGGGGGTCTAGGTCACTGAAGGCAGACTCCTAAAATTTGTGGTATCCAACACAAACCAGGGATGCTAGTGGTACCTTAGTTTTCTAATCAATGGACATCTTTGGTAGGTCGACTGGTGCAAAGTTGTGTTCATTAGTGGACATCTTCAGTAGGTTCACTGGTGCACAACAAGTCTGAGGGCTTTGAGTCCCCGCTTGAGTACTTAGGTTGAGAGGAGGAGTTGAGATATCCAACCGCTCCCATTAGCCGCTGAGAGTGGTGATGCCAGTTGTAGATGTGGCATTGAGATTAATGACTTAGCAACCCAGGCATGCATCTATGTCATCCACAAAAAGAACGTAGCTTGTTGTGATTCTTTCACATGTCATGGTACACATCATGTGGGTCCAGTGGCATAATTGATGGATTAAAAATCATGTGAATTGATTATTTTTATCCTTTTACTACATTTAATATCAAGATCATCTGCAATGTTGATTAGTTTATAGTTTCAAAGTTGTCATGTTTATATGCTTCTACATTTAAGTTCTATTAACTATAAACATCAAAAATATCCTAATTGCATGTTCATTTTCCACTCACTGAGCTAGTTGCTCATCAACCTACTGAAACATTTTTCATGTAAAGGACTATCTCTTCTAGAGTAGATCCAAGGTCTTATGGAGAATAGTTAGAATAGTCTATCTGTCACTTATCCTTCCTCTAGATCCCAGGAATGAGTGAGAAAGAAAATAGAGTAGTTTATAACGAGATGTAGATGATGTATTTTAAGTGAGCACTCTTTCAAAATAAGGTTCACAATCACAATTTCAGAATCCACAGAGATATGTTCCAGTTAGAGGGGTGAATTCTTTTGTGGCTTCAGGATCTAGAGGGGGAGCACCTAGTACAAGTAGTGGGAAAATAGGACAATGTGAAAGAGGGAGAACTATTAATTCCTTTCAATGACACCATCTGAAGGTTTAGTGTCACCTAGAGATGTGACATATGAAGGTGTAGTCTCACCCAGAGCTATTACTTCTCTTTAATAACATTTTAGTTACAGTTTTGATATATCCTACTGCAACACATTTGTTTATACAAAAATCTTTAGTAAGTGGAGTAAATCTTGTAATCCATGATTTATCTTATGAGTTTCTATTAAGAGTATCATTAGGTGAATCATCAGTTTTGATAGAATTATGTCATGGATGGTTGTTGAGTTTTAGTGGGTATAGAATTTTAGTTAATCTCATGTCATTAGATATTAATTAATTCTTTTCAAATTATTTTATGGACTGCCTTGAGACATATTCTATCTAATTAGATTGCTAGAAGAAAGAAGTCATCTTTCAGCAATGTGGCTTTTCATGTGTCTTTACTAGAAACATGAAAGTTTTGCCCATATGTATAATATCATTTGTTGTAGATGATAAGATGATGAGAAAGGGTTGTGAGGTCTTCCTAGTAGATGTGGTAGATGCTAGGGAAGAGAAAAGAACAATCAATATAAAGGATGTTCCAGTAGAATGTGAGTTTCTAGATGTCTTTCCTGATGAATTACCAGGATTACCACATAAATGATATATAGACTTTGAGATACAAACTTTATCTAGTAGTCACCCAATAGCATTACCTACCTATAGAATCGCACCTGTAAAGTTAAAGGAATTAAAAACTCAACTACAAGAGTTAGTGGATACGAGATTTATTCAATCTAGTACATCACCTTGGGGATCTACAATATTATTTGTGAAGAAGAAGAATGGAACTATGATGTTATGTATAGGATTTAGGAAATTGCATAAGATAAACATTAAGAACAAATATTCTTCGCCTAAGATTGATGACATGTTTGATTAGCGGCATGAAGAAACAATCTTTTCAAAGATAGACCTCACATCAAAGATATCCTCATATAAGGATAATGATATCTAATGTACTTAAGTCTTCATTCAGAACAAGCTATGGGCATTACGAGTTTGTATTTATGTCTTTTAAACTAATAAATTCCCTAGAAACTTTTATGGATATGATGAATATAATATTTAAACCTTCCCTAGATCAATTGATGGTAGTGTTCATAAATGATTGTTATATATTTTAGAGATGCAGAACAACATGAACAACAACTAAGGATAACCCTACATTTATTAATGCAACATTAGCTTTATGCGAAGTTCAACAAATGTGAGTTCTGGTTGGTTGGAGTTTCATTTCTTGGACATGTCATTTTAGGAGAAGGCATTAGTATAGACCCTATGAAAGTAAAATATGTTATTCAGTGGGAGCAAACTACAAACCCTATTGAGATCAAAAAATTTCTAGGGTTAGATAAATATTATAGAAGGATTATAAAATACTTTAGTGCATTAGGGGAATGTCTTACATGCTTAACAAGGAAGGATATGCCATTCATTTGGTCTAAATAATGTGAGAAGAGTTTTAAAACATTAAAGAAGAAGTTAACCACAACACCAATTTTAATTTTAGCATAGGTATATAAAGGTTATGTGGTTTTCTATGATACATCCAGGAGAGATTTGGGATGGTCCTTATGTGAGAAGGAAAGGTGGTGGTCTATGATTCTAGACAACTTAAGAAGAATAAAGAGAACTATCCCACACATGATCTTAGAGTAGCACATGCCTTAAAGACACGACATCATTATCTTTGTGGTGAGTCATGTCAAGTATTTACTAACAATAAGAGTCTAAAGTACATTTTCACACAAAGTGATCTAAACTTGAGACAACACAGGTGGTTAGAGATCATAAAAGATTATGATGTTACCATTGATTACCACCTTGGGAAGGCTAATGTTATGGAATATGTTGAGTAGGAAGTCAGCATTGTATGCATAAATGTTTTATATGGCATATGTAAAAAGTGATTTATTGGTCGAGATGAGAGACATGAATTTAGATTTGAAGGTGTCTGTAAAGGGTGGAATCATGCACATATATAGGTGACCTAGATTCTATGATCAAATCATAGAGCTTCAATATAGAGAATGCTTTTCAACGGATCATGCATGATATGACAAAAGGAAAGAGGACAAAGTTTATATATTTAGATAATCGGTTGTTTTATCAACATGATAGATTGTGTGTGCCAGATGACACTGACTTCAAGAAGATGATTCTTGTTGAAGCACACTCTTCTATGTATCCAATGCATCCTAGTAACACAAAGATGTGCATAAACGTTAAAGAATTGTATTGGTGGTCATGTATGGAGAATATTGGCTCAGTATGTTGCTAAGTGTGGTATGTGCCAACACTTTAAGGCTGAACATCAAAAGTTGGTAGGAACTTTGCTATCTCTTCCAATTCCTGAGTAAAAATGGGAGCATGTTACAACCCCGATTTTTGTGTTCTTTTAGTGAAAAATGTAATTTCTCCTATTAAAGATACCTGAACAAATAATGATATAATTTGTTTTGAATAAAAGGATTTTGTTTACAATAGCCTTGTTGGTTGTTTTGTGCACTTTATTGTCTATTGGGCCCAATAACAAGGAAAAGACAAAGGAAACTCCATTATTAAATGAGTAAATAATAAAATGGATAAAAGAAAGATGTAGAAATCTCTAGAAGGCAAATGAATGTTATCCAAAGTTGGATTTAGTGCCTCTTGGGTTCCTTGGGTTCCAAGGAGTCCAAATTTGCAAAGATAATGCAACAGCAAAAGAAAAGATCAATCAAATATTTCCTTATTAAGAAAGAAATTGGAGACAATGATAAAATATAGGAAATAAGTGGAAAGAGGTAAGACTGAGTCATCCTTGATGGATTTTCGTACCCATAAGGTTTCTAATATCAAAAGTAATTCCAATAAGGAAAATAAAAAGAGAGATAAAGAGAAATCCTCAAAAAGAGATATTTTAATAAAGAAATAAAAAGGATAATGAGAAATAATGGATAAAAGATAAGTAAAAGGCTAATGTATATTCCCCAAATGGGATTTTGAGCCATTAAGTTCCTTGAGGTTCAAGTAACTCAAAATAATTATTTAATAGCAAGGGAAATCGAAAATATGTGAGAAATATATATAATTAAGTGATATCTTGCACATAAATAAAAGGCACATTATCTTTTAGATAATGATCCCAAACTTAGCATGATGATAGATTAAGTCATTAATAAGATTCCCTCAAGATTTGGGATTAAACGGAGCCATGGTTGGAGAGTTATGATTTTCCAAAGTTATCCCAAAATAAAGAGGGTTTTCTTTAAAATAGAAATATGGTTTTCCCTTGTTTTGGTGCGAGCAGTGTGGGTCATTGGATCCTGATCCAACGCAGGCCGTGCATCTCCTAGTCCTAGCCGGACCAGGAGCAGGCCACCAATTGAGGGATCTTTCCTTCGATTTTTCTCACGTGTTAATCGATGTGCAAGCAAGGAAAAAGGTTGGTTGGAATTGGGAGTTTGTTCTGCACCCAACCAGCCTAGGTTTTGGGTGGTTTCATGCATTCTAGAAAGAATGCCCAATTGAGCTGAGCACAAGGGTGGCGGCAAGATTGGTAACCCTGAAAACAACCACTAGATCCTATAAATAGGACAACCCTCGTCGATGGCAGACCCTCACGAACACAACCGACGCTTTCTCTTGTTCCCTTGTGCCCCAAGTCGACGATGCCGACTTGCTCCGGTGAGCTCCTGGGACGGCACCACCATGGAAGGAAGCTGTTGGATCACGTGGACAAGTGTTCCAGCCACCGTCCGATCGTGGTCAACCGTGGACCACAGAAGTGGATCAACAACCCTGATCCTCTGTGACTTCAACCAATTGCTAGTGGGTGCGAGAGTTGCAAGCCGTGCGATCTCGATCAGTCAAAGACGACCGAGGATCCAACGGCTCCAGTTTTACCAAATTTAGCAAGGTAACTCGCCTCTCTGGGCAATATTCAAGAAAAGTATTGAATCTTGTATAAATCACTATAAATAAATCCTTTGGCTGAAAAATACAAATCAGTAGTGTTTTTTTATCAGAAAAATGAAAGGAATACAATGAAGATGTAATTGAAGCCTAATTACTATTGTAATCAAAAAAGTATGTAAAGATGATATCCTTAAAGGTTTAATTAATGAAATACCCTAATCTTGGATGGTTAATGATTTGAGAAGGGTTATATGGACGTTTAAAGTTGATATTAACCTATTGATTATAAGAACACAAATTAAGATTTAAAAGGATGAGCTTTACTCATAATTGGATTAATTTAGGGTTCCATGTGCATAAATGAGCTTTAATGGGCCTTGAAACCCTATTGTTAGTAATTGTGACTCTTAATGGCTTTAATTGTTCAAATTCATGAATAAAGATGAGATATGATGGTTCTAAGCTATTTCGAGTATAAAAGTTCCTAATTGTGGATAAATACCCTTAATATGGTAATTAGTGTTTTCTAAGGAATAAAGGTGGATGTAGTGATAAATAGAGTTCATGAAAGATGAGTTGTTAATCCAGAAGGAACCAAAGATGATAATTGGGCCTAATGATCGTGTCATGACTTAAAAGGATAAAAATGGTAGTTTTAATTTAAAATAGGCATAATAGACTTAATGGACATTTAATTGAGCCTTTAATATGAAATTAAGGTTATATGTTGTTAAAAGGTAACCTTAATATCTTTCATGAGGAATAGGTGAGATAATTAGGGTTTAAAATAGTAAAAATGAAGTGAAACCCTAATTGCAAAGGAAACCCTAAAAGTGGACTAGAAACCCTAGGAAGTGAGCTAGGTTTAATAGACCTTGATGGCCTGATCAATGATAGGAATATTGGATGCATGTTTCAGGATCATCTTGTGTGCTTGCTTGTTTACTGAATTTCTTTCTTAGTTGGATTATTTCTGCACTCAAGTCATCGTGACAGGTATGTGGTTAAATATGGTTAATCACATTAGTTTACCAAAGGTTTTCCCAAATGATTGATCACATTGAATGCAACCTATCAATTTTTATGTTCATACTTGCAAATCATAAAGTCACTATGATTATCACAATTATGATATAAATGTGTATTCTCACACCTACATGCCACCCTGATGGATGATGCCAGAAGGTCAAGCCCAGGAGGGAAGACCCATGGGTACTATGAGTGGTGACCCCAGACACCAAGCCCAGGATTGAGAAGGTGGTCTTTGTTGCATGACTAATGGGTGCCAAACTCGGGATAGAGAAGGTGGCCTTAAGTCAATGCCAAAAGAGAAACCCTAATGGGGGTATTCCAGGGTTAGGGAAAAAGCAGTGGAGATTGACACATTGAAAATGTAATTTTAATTGTTAACTATCTTGATTGTGAAAAATAGGTTGTTAGCCTTATGTTTTATATTTTGTTTTTCACATACCGGCATATTCATTTATGCTGACTGACATTTTGTTTGTCGACGTTTTAGGTACAATGTTGAAAAAGACAAACAATAAAATGACATATTGTGAAAATAAGAATTAAAGTGCAAGGAGGATTAGATAGAATAGACTCCAGATGTGGATAGAAGTAGATATCTAAGTTTTTGAAAAAGGTATGCAAAGTTTTATTTTATAGCAGATTTCAATTTAGTTTGGTATAATTTCATTATTATTTCTGATTAATTATTGTACCTTTGATCCTGTTAATTGGGATAACGACTCTGACCTTTTGGTCTCCCTTAATTGGGGGTTACTAGGAGGCGGGGTCATTACATTTGGTATCAGAGGAACCCTAATTGCAATAGTATCAAATTAGGGTTTAAAAGAGTAAAAATGAAGAGGAACCCTAATTGTAATAGAAACCCTAGGAAGCGAGCTAGGTTTAATAGATATTGATGGCATGATCAATGATAGGAAATTATATGCATATTTCAGGATCTCTTTGTGTGCTTGCTTGCCTGTTGGATTTCTTGCATTAATTGGATTAGTTCTGTCTCAAATCGGCCTCACAGGTATGTGGTTAATTATGGTTAATCACATTAGTTTCTCGAAGGTTTTTCGGATGATTAATCACATTGAATGCAACCTATCAATTGAAATGTTCATACTTGCAAATTATAAAGTCACTATGAATATCACTATTATAATAGAATTATGCATTCTCGCACCTACATGCCACCTTGATGGATGATACCAAAAGATCAATCCCAGGAGGGAAGACCCATGGGCACCATGAGTGGTAACCCCAGACACCAAGCTCGGGATTGATAAAGTGGTCTTTATTGCATGATTAATGGGCGCCATAAGCGGTGACCCCAGGCACCAAGATCGGGATTGAGAAGGTGGCCTTAAGTCATTGGCAAAAGAGAGACCATAAGGAGGGTATGCCAAGGTTAGGGCAAAAGTGGTGGAGAATGTCACATTGAAAGTGTAGATTGGCTTGTTAATTAACTTGATTGTGATATTTAGATTGTTAGCCATATGTGTGAAATTTTGATTGTCCCCACATACAAGCATATTCATTTATACTGACTGACATTTTGTTTGTTGGCATTTTAGGTACAAGATTGAAAAGGAAAAACAGTAAAGTGGCATATGTGGAATTAAATAAGAATTAAAGTACAAAGGATGATTAGTTAGAATAGACTCCATATGTGGATAAAAGTAGATATCCAATTTTTGAAAACGGTATGCAAAGTTTTATTTTATACCAGATTTCAGTTTAGTTTGGTAGAATTTCATAATTATTACTGATTAATTGTTGAATCTTTGATCCTATTAATTGGGATAATGACTCTGACCTTTTGGTCTCCCTTAATTGGGGGTTACCGGGAGGCGGGGTTGTACATTTGGTATCAGGTCAATTCCCCTCCAATAGGTGGGGCCCACATGGGCATGTGGCATGCCAGTCTTGAGCCATGCGGTCCAAGCAAGTTGGAAAGGGATATCCATAGAGACGAGATGGAGCTGCCCTTGCGCTGGTAGCTGTGGATGGGAGCTGGATGTCCATGGGCCGTTCTGGGTCTACACTGAAATGGGGAAGCGATTATGAGGTCGTATAGTTCAGCCTTGTAACACCTAGGCCCACTGCCCTAGGCTCTAGTAGAGTTTTAGGAATGATGACTGGCCCCACAAACCACCACTTGCCTTAACTGCACACTTTGTCCACACTGATGCGCAAGCCAAAATCGACTTCCCGACTAGTCACCCATCCTAGTACTACTCCAAGCCGAGCACACTTAGCTATGGAGTTCTTTAGTAATGGGCTTCCTGAAAAGGAGGTGCACCTTGGTGGTATGGGTAGATCATTCCTTTTAAGATCATGTTATCTGAGGCCTCAAATCCAAGAATGTTACAATCTCCCCCACTTAGACTCTTGACGTCCTCGTCAAGGCTGAACTATACGACCTCATAATCACTTCCCCATTTCAGTGTAGACCCAGAATGGCCCATGGACACCCAACTCTGATACCAAATGTAACGACCCCGCCTCCCGGTAACCCCCAATTAAGGGAGACCAAAAGGTCATAGCCGTTATCCCAATTAACAAGATCAATGGTTTGACAAATAATCAGTAATAATTATGAAATACTACCAAACTAAACTGAAATCTCGTATAAAATAAAACTTTTCATACCTTTTTCAAAAACATAGATATCTACTTCTATCCCTAGTTGGAGTCTATTCTAACTAATACTCCTTGCATTTAATTCTTACTTTCACAATATGTCACTTTATTGTTTGTCCTTTTCAACTTTGTACCTAAAACACTGACAAACAAAACGTCAGTCATCATATATGGGTATGCCGGTATGTGGGGACAACCAAAATTTCAAACATATGGCTAAAAATATAAATATCACAATCAAGTTAATTAACAAGCCAATTTATGTTTTCAATGTGTCATTTTCCACCGCTTTTGCCCTAACCTTGGAATAGCCCCTCTAGGGTTTCTCTTTTTCCATTGATTGAAGGCCACCTTCTCAATCCCGAGCTTGGTGCCTGGGGTCACCTCTCATGGTGCCCATTAGTCATGCAACATAGACCACCTTCTCATTCCCGAGCTTGGTATCTATGGTCACCTCTCATGGTGCCCATTGGTCTTCCCTCATGGGCTTGACCTTTTTGCATCATCCATCAGGGTAGCATGTAGGTGCGAGAATACACATTTATCTTACAATTGTGATAATCATAGTGACTATATAATTTGCAAGTATGAACATCCAAACTGATAGGTTGCATTCAATGCGATTAACCATCTGCAAAAACCTCAGGAAAACTAATGTGATTAACCATAATTAACCACATATTGTCAGCCTGACTTGAGTGCAGAAATAATCCAACTAAGCAAGAAATCCAGTAACAAGCAAGCAAACAAGATGATCCTAAAATATGCATCCAATTTTCCTATCATTGATCGGACCATCAAGGTCTATTAAACCTAGCTCGCTTCCTAGGGTTTCTAGTCCACTTTTAGGGTTTCCATTGCAATTAGGGTTTGTGAGTAATTGTATAAAATTTGGGGAAATAATGGATGAAAGATAAGTAAAAGGATAATGTATATTCCCAAGATGGGATTTCAAGCCATTAAGGTTCCTTGAGGTTCAAGGAACTCAGAATAATAATTTAATAGCAAGGGAAAGAGAAAATATGTGAGAAATATATATAATTAAGTGATATCTTGCACCTAAATAAAAGGCACGTTTTCTTTTAGATAATGAGCCCAAACTTGGCATGGTGATAGATAAAGTCATTAATAAGATTCCCTCAAAATTTGGGAATAAACAGATCCATGGTTGGAGAGTTATGATTTTCGAAAGTTATCTTAACATAAAGTGGGTTTTCTTTAAAATAGGAATATGGTTTTCCCTTGTTTTGGCGCGAGCAATGTGGATCGTTGGATCCCGATCCAACGCAGGCCGTGCATCTCCTAGTCCTAGCTGAACTAGGAGTAGGCCGCCAATCGAGGGATCTTTCCTTCAATTTTTCTCACATGTTAATCGATGTGCAAGCAAGGAAAAAGGTTAGCTGGAATTGAGAGTTTGTTCCGCACCCAACCAGCATAGGTTTTGGGTGGTTTCATGCATTCTAGAAAGAATGCCCAATTGGACCAAGCACAAGGGTAGCGACAAGATTGGTAACCCTAAAAATAGCCACTAGATCCTATAAATAGGACCACCCTCGTATGTGGCAGACCCTCATGAAAACAATCGACACTTTATATTGTTCCCTTGTGCCTCGAGTCGATGATGCCGACTTGCTCCGATGAGCTCCTGGGACGGCACCGCCGTGGAAGGAAGCTGCTGGATTGGATGGGCAAGTGTTCCAGCCACCGTCCGACCATGGTCAACCGTGGACCACGGGAGCGGATCAATGGCCCTGGTCATCCTCAACTTCAACCAATTTCTAATGGGCTTGAGCATCACAAGATGTGCGATCTCGCACAGTCAAAGACGATTGAGGATCTAACAGCTCCAGTTTTACCAAATTTAGCAAGGTAACTCACCTCTCTGGGTAATATTCAAGAAAAGTATTGAATCTTGTATAAATCGCTAAAAATAGATCCTTTGGCTGAAAAATACAAATAAGTAGTGCTTTTTTATCAGAAAAATGCAAGGAATACAATGAAAATGTAATTGAATCCTAACTCTTCTTGCAATTCAAAAAGTATGTAAAGATGCTATCCTTAAAGGTTTAATGAATGAAAAACCCTAATCTTGGATGGTTAATGATTTGAGAAGGGTTATATGGACGTTTAAATTTGATATTAACATGTTGATTATAAAAAGACACATTAAGATCTAAAAGGATGAGCTTTACTCATAATTGGATTAATTTAGGGTTCCATGTGCATAAATGAGCTTTAATGGGCCTTGAAACCCTAATGTTTCTAATTGTGACTCTTAATGGCTTTAATTGTTCAAATTCATGAATAAACATGAGATATGATGGTTCTAAGCTAATTCAAGTATAAAAGTTCCTAATTTTGGATAAATACCCTTAATATGTTAATTAGGATTTTCTAAGGAATAAAGGTGGAAGTAGTGATAAATAGAGTTCATGAAATATGAGTTGTTAATCCGGAAGGAACCAAAGACGATAATTGGGCGTAATGATCGTGTCATGACTTAAAAGGATAAAAATGGTAGTTTTAATGTAAAAGAGGCATAATAGACTTAATGGACATTTAATTGTTCCTTTAATATGAAATTAAGGTTACATGTTGTTAAAAGGTAACCTTAATATCTTTCATGAGGAATAGATGAGATAATTAGGGTTTAAAATAGTAAAAATGAAGTGAAACCGAAATTGCAAAGGAAACCCTAAAAGTGGACTAGAAACCATAGGAAGTGAGCTTGGTTTAATAGACCTTGATGGCCTGATCAATGATAGGAAAATTGGATGCATGTTTTAGGATCATCTTTTGTGCTTGCTTGTTTACTGGATTTCTTGCTTAGTTGGATTATTTCTACACTCAAGTCAGCCTGACAGGTATGTGGTTAATTATGCTTAATCACATTCATTTCCCGAAGGTTTTCCCAGATGATTGATCGCATTGAATGCAACTTATTAGTTTGGATGTTCATACTTGCAAATCGTAAAGTCACTATGATTATCACAATTATGATATAAATGTGTATTCTCACACCTACATGCCACCCTGATGGATCATGCCAGAAGGTCAAGCCCAGGAGGGAAGACCCATGGGCACCATGAGTGGTGACCCCAGACACCAAGCTCGGGATTGAGAAGGTGGTCTTTGTTGCATGACTAATGGGCACCATGAGAGGTGACCCCAGACACCAAGCTCGGGATTGAGAAGTTGGCCTTAAGTTAATGGAAAAAGAGAAACCCTAATGGGGGTATTCCAGGGTTAGGGCAAAAGCGGTGGATATTGACTCATTGAAAATGTAATTTGAATTGGTAACTACCTTGATTGTAAAAAATAGGTTGTTATACTTATGTTTGATATTTTGTTTGTCCTCACATACCAGCATATTCATTTATGCTGACCGACATTTTGTTTGTTGGAGTTTTAGGTACAATGTTGAAAAGGACAAACTGTAAAGTGACATATTGTGAAAATAAGAATTAAAGTGCAAGGAGGATTAGATAGAATAGACTCCAAATTTGGATAGAAGTAGATATCCAAGTTTTTGAAAAAGGTATGTAAAGTTTTATTTTATACTAGATTTCAGTTTAGTTTGGTAGAATTTCATAATTATTACTGATTAATTGTTGAACCTTTGATCCTACTAATATGGATAACGACTATGACATTTTGGTCTCCTTTAATTGGGGGTTACCGGGTGGCGGGGTCGTTACATTTGGTATCAGAGCATTCATTCCTCATTTAATCTTTAGTAATTATTAAATTTTACAAACTCTATAGAACCTAAGGAAGTTATTAGAGAATTTTCCAAAATACAAAGGTGTCTAGAAAGGTATCACGTCCGTGATCTAGCAATATTTTCCTCCGCACCGCTAGTCGGAATACAAGGACTCCTAAATTCATGTGACTGCCTGGCCAATGTCTCAGGATTTGACTCAAAATAAGATACCTTTAGGACACTCTCATCTTGTTCATCCCTTCTCAACTCAAATGTTGTTAAGGATTTTAAGAATTAGGGTTTTCACTCTTTTCCTCACCCTCTTGAGGTATGGGTAAAGTTGATAAGGTTTAAGGAATCCTCCACCAAATTAATGAAAAGCATGTAAATAAGATGTCATGGACATAAGCTTAATATTTTAAACGTAAACTAAAGAATAGCTGCATGCTTAGGTCGTATGACATGTGTTGTCATGCCCTCAGGGGAGACCTAAGGTTAGACCCTCTAGTTAGGAGGATAAGTACAGAGTTGGTCTTGGAGGTAGAGATCTCCATTAAAGGTTGAGACCTGGAACATCCTTTGAGGATGATGCTAACCCTAACCCTAAGTGAAGGTTAGAGAGAGAGATGGCATGTTGAGATGGATGTCATGGTTGACCATGTGTGTGGGTTGACATGCTTTTGGTTTTGGATGCCCATGACAATATGAGCCATGTGAGGTTGGTTGACCTAGTACCTTAGGCGACCCAACCCTGGTAAGGGTCGTGCATGGTAGAGCGAAGGATAGATCCTTCATTGATGAGGTCAGTGATGACCATATAGAAACCCTATGAGCTTATTTGAGCATGGAAAAGTTGCACCCAAAGTACATCAGTAGGGCTGACAGTAGGCTAAAACCCTAGCCAGGAGAGTATGTTGGATAGCTTATGAGATAGCATAAAGAGCTATAGATAATCTAGAGCAAACATAGGTTTCTCTCATGTAGGTGTTTACTTGTGAGCTTGATCTACCTTAGAGAGAGGACATCCAGTAGTAAGGCTATTGTAGGGCTAAGATCTAGAGAGAGAGAGAGCAGGGCCCGAGCTAGAAGGTTGGAAGTTTAGACTCTGGACTAGGAGAAACCATGAGAAATTGAGGATGTTGTGACCTAAGAGGATGGTTGTGGTTGCCTCATGCACGATCCCTGGAGGCTGATGGTATCTTGGTTGCGTTTAGTGGAACCAAACCCTAGAGAGAGGATAAGGCTGTTGGTACCTATGTGCCTATGGTATAGGTGTTTACCCTTTTAGGGTTAGGAATAAGAGTTCCTTAGACCATGAAGAGGTTTAGTAACAAGTTGTGAGGCCTTATACCTAGTTGGTTGTCCTTGAGGAGGACTCCACTCTCAGGTGTTATTCAAGTGGAATGATAATAGGAAGCGCATGTCATACCTTGTACATGCTTGGTACATGGTTGAGCATGTAGTTGGACATCATAAAGGTGAACCTAGGGTTCCTAGACCTAAGAGGGGTAGTAGTAGTGTTGGGTGTACCTGATGCTCATGACGAGATTTGAGTTTCCATAGATTTGAGCATGGCACCCCTCATGTTTGGAGGAAAATGAAACCCATTGGTTAAGGGGTATGTTTGAGGAATCCCTCGTCTATAAGTTGGTGACATGGGAAGGTATGTTTTTGGTCCAATGTGAAGGAATAGAAACAAGAAGGACCTACCATTGAGACCTAGAATGGTTTATAAGTTGGTCTCTTTGTTAGCTATGTGCCTTAGTAGTTTGATAGGACTAAGCATGCTCATGTTGATGTAAACCCTGGACATAAGGACGTTGTGACCTTTGTTATCAAGATGTAGTTTCCTCCCATCTTGGGAGAGGGACCCTTTTGTAGGGTGTATATTAGTTTTTGTTGGGTTTGAGGAAACCCTAAGAGGTCTCATAGGATCTTATGAAGCTAAGTGAAAAGTATATAGTATGAAAATGAACCTGTAGACCCATAGATGATCATCTCTGAGTGCATGTAGATGTGTTACCATGGAGGTAACTAGTATGTGGCCTGGCCGAGGTAGGTAGGTGGCCATGACCCTGATGAAAGGATGAAAGTCAGCCCTTGAATGCAAAGAGAGATGATGGAGACTTGGGTAAGGTTCTATGTTGGGCATGTACTATGTTAGAATCCTAAGTCTATCCTAGGGTCAGGTAGGGATAAGAGTGATGCAAGTAGGAGTTGCCTAATTCCCTAGTTGCACATGACCATAGGGTCGGGAGGTAACAACTATCATTGTCTGAGGGCTATGGGTTAGGAGATTGATCATCTTCATGAACTCGTGGGACCCAAAGGGCAGATGAAGAGGGCACTCTCTGATGCATAAGGGAAGTGGGATGACCCCAAAAGTGTCGACACCCTTCAGACCTAAAAGGGATGACCAAGGATGGTGTGTGTACCCAAATGGGTTTGAGACTAGTTTTTAATGGAAGTAACCTGGATATTGAGATGTTCATGATGTAGATGCATGTGAGGCATAGAGATGTGGGATGTACCATCTCTACTCTTGGAATAGGAAGAACTTTGTGTTTGGACGGCCGCCAAATGCTTATTTCCTCTTGTGATGGGAGTGAGAGATAGGACAGTACGCATGCCATATACCAAGGATAAAGATGATGTGAGTTGGAATGTTGCTATGAGGTATGAGGATAGAGATGATAACATACCCTTGTAGAGTGAACAATATGTGGATGGTTTACAGACATCAAGGGAACTAAGGTGGTCATCTTGTGAGGATGTTTTTATCATGAGCTATGTGGAATTTGCAAGTCATACAAGGTTGAGTTTGATAACCAAGAAGATGAGCTCTAAGTTTTCTTGTTCAAGATAGACCTAAAGCCCGAGATGAGATGATAAATGAAATAGATGGAGGTGTATGTCTTCAACAATTCCTTACACATAAGGATGTGAAGTGGTTGAGATGCAGCTTCCTGGTTAGCTAGAGGCTAGAAGAGGTTGTTAGGTTAACCCTATGTTTGAAAAAGGAGATATGTTTGGGCTAACACTCAGATGTAATGAGATGTTGAACAAGTTATTAGTTGTTTGGTTAGCTAGCCCATGCCTTGATGCAATAAAAGGATGGTTGTAGAACCTCAGATGAACTTCTCTGGAAAAAGAAGCTGATGAAACCCCGACTAGAGTGTTTTAGGGTTTTCAAGGAATCAACCTTAAGGAATCATGATATATAGGAGATCATGATACACCATGGTACTATTAAGATGGTAAGTTTCAGTAGTACTTTGGATGCCTAAGATGAAGTTGCATGTGGCTTGTCGCCATGCATGTCAGGAGGTGAAGGACGAACACCAGTAACCCAGTAAGTTGATACAAAGGATAAAAAGTCCCTAAGAGGGAATGGGAGTTCATCACTATGGATGTCATGGTAAGTCTCCCCTGGACCAAGGAAGGTCAAGATGCGATATGGGTTGTGGTAGATCACCTTACCTAGATGACATAATCTAAGAGATAGAGGGAGTATTGTCAAGAGACAGATCCGGTTGAACTACAGAGGAGAGAGAGATGGTTCAACAACACCAGGATGCGAGTTCAAAAGTTCTTGAATATGACCTAAAGATTCACTTCCATAAGGTGGAAGTAGATACATGAAGAACTCGATGTGAGTATAGCTTATCACCCCTAACTAATGGTTAGTATGATCCATACAAGACGGTCTGATGAGAGCATGTGTGCTCATTCAAGGTGATACGTGGGGGCAGTTTTTGCCCTATGAGAGATGTAATGATAACCACCATAGCCAGTATCAGGATGTAAAGAAGATCTTTAAGGGAGGTTGTGTCGGTCACCACTTCATTTAGATAATGTTGGTGAAGGGACCTCACAAAGGTTAGAAAAGGACCACAGTATGTGCATATGAAGTCGCTTTGATCATGTGATGGCTGAGGAAGCCCATGGGCGACATGAGTCATGTGATGATGCAAAGTAGACTGACATGTAGTTCACTATGGGAGAATATGCAATGTGAAAATCCGACCCCTCTAAGCTACAACTGAGAAAGCAGAGTCCCCGATATATGGATCCATTTGAGATGGATTGGTGGAGATGGTTGTGTTTAGCCTTACCCCTTAGGATAACGTGATGTATAACGTGTTCCATGAGTCCGATCTAGCGCACTATGTGAGGTACCCAATCCATGTGCTAAGCCCTGAACCTATTCAACTTTATGAGAGGTTGAAATGTCTTGAGTCACCTATGAGGGTACGATATACCAAGGTGAGAGAGATCTCAGATGAAAGAATATGAGATGATGAAGGTTCTTGGGAAGCACCATGGAAAGGGTGAGGCCACATGGGAGTCATGATCGACATAATAAAGGCTTATCCTATTGTTTGTGTGCCTGGTGGAATTTTGGGGGCAGAATTCCTATAAGAGGGGAAGGATGTTACAACCCCAATTTTTGGGTTCTTTTGGTGAGAAATGTAATTTTTCCTATTAAAGATATTTGAAAAAATAATGATATAATTTTTTTTGAATGAAAGGATTTCGTTTACAATAGCCTTGTTGGTTGTTTTGTGGGCTTTATTGTCTATTGGGCCCAATAACAAGGAAAGGACAAAGGAAACTGCATTATTAAATGAGTAAATAAGAAAATGGAGAAAAGAAACATGTAGAAACATCTAGAAGGAAAAGGAATGTTATCCAA
This sequence comes from Alisma plantago-aquatica, assembly GCA_963693085.1. Taxonomy (NCBI): domain Eukaryota; kingdom Viridiplantae; phylum Streptophyta; class Magnoliopsida; order Alismatales; family Alismataceae; genus Alisma; species Alisma plantago-aquatica. The sequence goes on along the minus strand of OY856415.1, from coordinate 287,316,256 downwards.
AGTTGTATTTTGTGCCTCTTGGGTTCCAAGGAGTCCAAAGTTGCAAAGATAATACCACAAGAAAAGAAAAGATCAATCAAATATTTCCTTATTAAGAAAGAAATTGGAGACGATGTAAAATATGGGAAATAAGTGGAAAGAGGTAGGATTGAGTCATCCTTGATGGATTTTCGTACCCATAAGGTTTATAATATTAAAAGGAATTCCAATAAGGAAAATAAAAAGAGAGATAAAGAGAAATCCTCAAAAAGAGATATTTTAATAAAGAAATAAAAAGGATAATGAGAAATAATGGATAAAAGATAAGTAAAAGGCTAATGTATATTCCAAGATGGGATTTCGAGCCATTAAGGTTCCTTGAGGTACAAGGAACTCAGAATAATACTTTAATAGCAAGGGAAAGAGAAAATATGTGAGAAATATATATAATTAAGTGATATCTTGCACCTAAATAAAAGGCATGTATTCTTTTAGATAATGAGGCCAAACTTGGCATGATGATAGATTAAGTCATTAATAAGATTCCCATAAGATTGGGGATTAAACGGAGCCATGATTGGAGAGTTATGATTTTCCAAAGTTATCTTAAAATAAAGAGGGTTTTCTTTAAAATAGAAATATGGTTTTCCCTTGTTTTGGCGTGAGCAGTGTGGATCGTTGGATACTGATCCAACGCAGGCCGTGCATTTCCTAGTCCTAGCCGAACCAGGAGTAGGCCGCCAATTGAGGGATCTTTCCTTTGATTTTTGTTGCGTGTTAATCGATGTGCAAGCAAGGAAAAAGGTTGGTTGGAATCGGGAGTTTGTTCTGCACCCAACCAACCTAGGTTTTGGGTGGTTTCTTGCATTCTAGAAAGAATGCCCAATTGGGCCAAGTACAAGGGCGACGACAAGATTGGTAACCCTAAAAATAGCCACTCATTCATATAAATAGGACCACCCACATATGTGGCATACCCTCACGAACACAACTGGTGCTTTCTCTTGTTCCCTCATGCCCCGAGTCGACGATGCTGACTTGCTCCGCCGAGCTCCTGGGACAGTGCTACCGCGGAAGGAAGCTACTGGATCGGGTGGGCAAGTGTTCCAGCCACCATCCGATCGTGGTCAACCGCGGACTACGGGAGCGGATCAACGGCCCTGGTCATCTGCGACTTCAACCAGTTGCTAGCGGGCATGAGCATTGCAAGCTGTGCGATCTCACTCGGTCAAGGACGACTGGGGATTTAACGGCTCCAGTCTTACCAAATTTAGCAAGGTAACTCGCCTCTCTCGGCAATATTCAAGAAAAGTATTAAATCTTGTATAAATCGCTAAAAATAGATCCTTTGGCTGAAAAATAAAAATAAGTATGATTTTTGATCAACAAAATGCAAGGAATACAATGAAAATGTAATAGAAGCCTAATTCTTCATGTAATTCAAAAAGTATGTAAAGATGATATCCTTAAAGATTTAATTAATGAAAAACCCTAATCTTGGATGGTTAATTATTTGAGAAGGTTATATGGACATTTAAAGTTGATATTAACATGTTGATTATAAAAAGATACATTAAGATCTAAAAGGATGAGATTTACTCATAATTGGATTAATTTAGGGTTCCATGTGCATAAATGGGCTTTAATGGGCCTTGAAACCCTAATGTTAGTAATTATGACTCTTAATGGCTTTAATTGTTCACATTCATGAATAAAGATGAAATATTATGGTTCTAAGCTATTTCGAGTATAAAAGTTCCTAATTGTGGATAAATACCCTTAATATGGTAATTAGGGTTTTCTAAGGAATAAAGGTGGAAGTAGTGATAAATAGAGTTCATGAAAGATGACTTGTTAATCTGAAAGGAATCAAAGATGATAATTGGGCCTAATGATCACGTCATGACTTAAAAGGATAAAAATGGTAGTTTTAATGTAAAAGAGGCATAATAGACTTAATGGACATTTAATTGTGCCTGTAATCTGAAATTAAGTTTATATGTTGTTAAAAGGTAACCTTAATAACTTTCATGAGGAATAAATTAGATAATTAAGGTTTAAAATAGTAAAAATGATGTGAAACCCTAATTGAAAACAAAACCCTAAAAGTGGACTAGAAACCCTAGGAAGCGAGCTAAGTTTAATGGACCTTAATGGCCTGATCAATGATAGGAAAATTGGATGCATGTTTTAGGATCATCTTGTGTTCTTGCTTATTTATTGGATTTCTTACTTAGTTGGATTATTTCTGCACTCAAGTCAACCTGACAGGTATGTGGTTAATTATGGTTAATTTCATTCATTTCCCAAAGGTTTTCCCGGATGATTGATCACATTGAATGCAACCTATCAGTTTGGATGTTCATACTTGCGAATCATAAAGTCACTATGATTATCACAATTATGATATAAATATGTATTATCGCACCTACATGCCACCTTGATGGATGATGCCAGAAGGTCAAGCCCAAGAGGGAAGACCCATGGGCACCATGAGTGGTGACCCCAGACACCAAGATCGAGATTGAGAAAGTGGTCTTTGTTGCATGACTAATGGGCACCATGAGAGGTGACCCCAGGCACCAAGCTCGGGATTGAGAATGTGGCCATAAGTCAATGGCAAAAGAGAAATCCTAATGGGGGTATTCCAGGGTTAGGGCAAAAGTGGTGGAGATTGACACATTGAAAATGTAATTTGAATTGTTAACTACCTTGATTGTGAAAATTAGGTTGTTAGCCTTATGTTTTATATTTTGTTTGTCCCCACATACCGACATATTCACTTATGCTGACCGACATTTTGTTTGTCCGCGGTATAGGTACAATGTTGAAAAGGACAAATAGTAAAGTGACATATTGTGAAAATAAGAATTAAAGTGCAAGGAGGATTAGATAGAATAGACTCCAGATATGGATAGAAGTAGATATCCAAGTTTTTGAAAAAGGTACACAAAGTTTTATTTTATACTATATTTTAGTTTACTTTGGTAGAATTTCATAATTATTATTGATTAATTGTTGAACCTTTGATCCTGTTAATTGGGATTACGACTCTGACCTTTTGGTCTCCCTTAATTGGAGTTTCTATAATATCTTATACTATTCCCAAATTCACATCAAGGTTCTGGAATAAATTGAAATGTTCCATTGGAACAAAGTTGAAGTTCACTACAATGTTCCACCCTTATATGAATGTAAATACATATTGGACCATTCAAAACCTTGAGGGCATGATGAGAGAATCTACAGTTTAGTGGTAGTTGGTATGATCCCCTTAGTCTTATGGAGTTTGGCTATAATAGTAGTTATCATTCAATATAGGCACAACCCCTTATGAAGCTTTGTATGAAAGAAAGTGTAGATCACCTATATGCTAGTATGAAGTTGGATAAATAAATATTCTAGGTCCCAAGTTGGCAGAATAAATAACATAAAAGATATCTATTATCAAACAACAGTTGAAGGTTGCACATGATATACAAAAAGCTATGCTGAGAAAAGGTGTAGACCACTTAAGTTTGAGGTTGGTGGTGAGGCTTACTTGAAAGTATCACCATGGAAGTGTGTAATAAGATTTGTAAAGCGAGGTAAACTAAATCCTCGATATATGGGTCCATATCCAATTATTTAAAGAATTGGACCAATAACATATAAACTTGAGTTTCCTCCGTAGCTATCCAATCTACATGATGTATTTCATGTATTCATTTTGAAGAAATGTCATCCAGGTATAGAGAAGTTCATAGACACAAAAAAGTACAATTAAGAGAAGATGTTTCCTATGTGGAAGGTCATGTACGGGTTCTAAAAGGAACATTTTGAAAGCTTAGAAAGAGGGAGGCACCTTTAGTAAAAGTTCTTTGGAGAAATCATGGTGTTGAAGAAGTTACATGAGAGTTGGAGTAAAACATGTTTAACCTATATCCTTTCCTCTTCTAGAAATTTTAAGACAGTTTTTTAAGGGGGAGATTGTTACAACCCGTACCATGCTTAGTTGTTCATCAAAGAGTTACATATAACACTAGTGATAATTATTCGCATTAATATTTAATTACCTTGTGAATTAAATTAGCTTTAATATTCTAAATCATGTGTTGGTATATAACTGAAGAATATTTAAATATGAAACCATATAAACAAGAATGGATCAAATCAGAGTTGGAATGAACAAGATGAATCCTTTTTCTTTCTCCTACAGAGTCCCCATCGGTTAAAAAGTGATGGGTGTGGACTGAAGGTTGGTCAACTTTGACAGCTAATGGGTGAAATCAAAGAGTGACAAACAAAGGTTTTCCTGAGTTGGTAAACCGATGTCTTAGATTGAAGGTTTTCCTTCAATTGATAAAATAATGGTTCAAAATTTATGGTTTCACGATGTTCCTAAATTGATGGTTTTATTGCGGGCTCCTAAATTGATTATTCTAGTTGAAGGATGCCTCCCAATGCTCAGTTAGGAAGTGTCTTCCGTGGTCCAACAGGGTAGTATCTACTAACGGATAGTTGGGTGAGTGCCTTCCAATGGTTGACTAATGAAGTCAATCAATGGAATGACTCAATGGATGGTGTCTACCGATGGTTGAGAGACATAAAAATGAAGCGATGGTTTGTCAGATGGTTGTCTACCAAAGGAGGAGGAGAACCTGATGAAACAATGGTCAAAGGTGATAACCGATGGTTGTCCAGACCAAAGGCTCAACTATCTGATGGCTAAACTATGACACTGCCTAGCTCGAGGAATCATAGGAAACTTAAATTTCTATACATTTAGTAGTAGATATGTCTCATTAGTTATATTTGGCAAGGTGATACCATATTGAAATATTGCTATGTAAAATGCTATGTGTACCAGGTGATGAAATGGTGGATTTAGAACACCGGGAAAGACGGGTTTGCCCTAATCTAGAGTTAAAGATTGAATTATGAAAGATGCAATTTAGTCAGATCATTGTTGTATTTATTGGTAAATGTATTATTGATGGGAATAGGATAATTATTAGTAACAATGATGATATATCATATCATATAAATATTACTAGACAATAGATGCCCTGAACACTATAAAATGCCCACATGAGGCATTTACAGTGGCGAGGAAACATACTTCCCGATTGGAGGTATTGATTTTCAAATCGAGGTAAGTTAGAGTGCACCAATGGGCTTTGAGGGTCTAGGCCAGTGAGGGAGGACTCCTAAAATTAGTGGTATCCATCACATACTGGGTATGTTGATGGTACCTTAGTTTTCTAGTCAGTGGACATCTTCGTTAGATCCACTGATGTACAATTGTGTTGATCAATGGACATCTTTGGTAGGTTCACTGGTGCACAACAAGTCAGAGGGCTTTGACTCCCCACCCGAGTACTTAGGTGAAGAGGAGGAAACGAGATATTTGTCTACTCCCATTAGCTTCTGTGAGCCATATGTGGTGATTCCAGCTGCATATGTGGTATTGAGATTAATGACTTAGGAACCCGAGCATGCTTCTATGTCATGTACAAAGAGATAGTAGCTTGTTGTGATGCTTTCACATGTTGTGGTACACCTCATGTGGATCCAATGACATAATTAATGGATTAAAAATTATGTGAATAGATTATATTTATCCTTTTACGACATTTAATATCAACATCAACTATTATGTTGATTGAATTACACTTTTAAAACTACCATGCTTATATGCATATGTATTTAAGTTGTAATAATTGTAAACATCATTAATATCTTGGTTAACTATTGATATTCTACTCAATGATCTAGTAGGTCATCAATTAGCATAACCGCAGAATGTATATCAAGGTATACAGAGCCATGGGAACGAATGGTGATGGGATGATCAATCTGAGTAGAACCATTGTGATGTTAGTGGAAGAAGATTTCCTCATCGACACAACAACACAAATATATTGTGACGTACAAACTGGTCTTAACCAAAATAACGAGATTAACTAATGCGGAAGAGTTTCGTTAACAACAGAATTACAAAAACACTAAAAATTAAAACCATTTACACAGAGATCCATTCTCAGGAAAACTCTTTAAGCAAGAACCACAGTATTATATATACATATTGGTCCACATTGTACATTCCATGTACCATCTATTCTTGAGGAATATATATTCATCATTACTTTGCTAAACAACACAAGTAACAAAATCCTCAAAACATCAAACCAAAATCTCAAATTGATTTATAAAAACACTATCTACTGACTCCTAGGACCTGAGAGTACAGAGATGACACATTGGACTCTATTGACATATGTACAAGCCTGACAGCCAGTATTTCCATCTGTAGGATTACTGTTGTCCCTGTTGCTACTGCTGCTGCTCCTCCCCTGCTACAGAGGTTCTGCCTCTTTGTGTGCGTCTACCTAAAAACGTTGAATCCCACGGGGGTGAGACAATTTATACAATTGCCCCAGTGAGAGATATAACTCTCCGCCGAAAACATTATTATTGTAGTTTAATAGAAATAAACTAAGCAGTGGGATAATATACTTTAATGGAAGATAAATCAATGTCTATGCAGATTAGAGAAACATTCCTATTCAAGTATTTCAGCTATAACTTGATAAAGCAGCATGTCTCTTATTCAAATATAAACAACATTTATGTATCCAGGACATGCTAAGCAAGATAATCATCAACCAATGGTGCTCATATTTCAATCTTATGAAAATACGCTACATGGCTGATTACATTTTTCAAACATATTTAAGCTCTGAGGAGATGAGGTATACCACTCATACTCCAACCGACCATTGCGAAATCGAAATCGGTACCATACAAAGTCAGTGGAAGAGCCAGCTTCCATGAATTCCCACATCTCGGTCAATACGAGATCACATGCAAGACATCTTGTGTCTCTACTACATAGCTTGCCAGGGTATAGTGGCATCTTCTCTATAGAGCTATAGCGGCGGCTGCACTCTCTTCAAGATTGAGAGATTTTATGTTTACCTCCATCGATCTGGCATTAACATCATCAGGAGATTAGTGATACATCCATCCCGAAACATACAATGAAGGATTGAGAGGTTTAATGTTTACCTTCCATCAATTCCCCCATTTGGACGTAAGGATATTTTTGCCCATTGACCCCCACATATTCAAAATATGCGAACTCCGGGAGATCCCATAGGAAAACCTATTTCACGATCACCAACTACTGACGATGATGGATCTACGGTCAGAGCACTATATGAATAGCTTTCACTTGATTAATTAAGTACATTATCATATTCTTTTAGCATCAGTTAAGTTTTCGAGCATAACTTATTAGGACAAAATGTTAGAAAGAAACATGTACTATTTTCATCAGTTACTTCTCACTTTTTAAAAGACATTGGGATCTCAGTCCCTCATTTAAAACTCAATGCCATAAACATATGGTTCTGGGTATTCAAACCCTTAGCTCATCACTGAGTAATGTTACCACTTTTTTAGGTAACCATCACCTTCATGTCATCTGACCAAGGTACACATGACACTTGTTACACAAGCATCTCATCTGGCACTTGGGGCCCATTAACTCTCTTGTTACCTCTTACTAAGCAACAAGGCATATTATGGCACATAAGGCCCAATTAATAATTTCAATAAATAAAGCATCATAGCTCATACCTAGCTATGTTCATCATCTCAGGATACCTGCATGGTTAGCACATATGATAATAGATATATCAATCATGTTTCAGTTCCATGCTATTCCAGAGTAACACCACTATTCCCTTACCAGGGTTAGGGTTTCCCATTTCATTTAAATTAGGGTTGCTCATCCCCTTTGTTCAATTAGGACCAATGATTCATCTTTTCATTGTCCAAGATTAGAGTTTCACACTATATAGTATAATCCCGAATTAGGGTTTCACACATCTTCATCCTATTTAGAATTAGGGTTTACTATTCACATCACATCACTCTAATTTAGGGTTTCTATTAAAAAACCCGCAAATATGTTTTACTATTCATCCCAATTAGGGTTTATCATTAAAATACCATGAATTAGGGTTACTCATGTCATTACCTTAAATTCATATCACATTATCCTCCTAAATTAGGGTTTCACTCAGAATTGCCCTAAATTAGGGTTTTTGATCATCAATTAACTCAATTAGGGTTTTATGATCTCTTCCTCAAGGATCATACCCTAATTGTATACCTCACTCATATTGAATGTGCCGAGCTTGATTGCCACATGATTATTTTTCATGTATGAATCTCTCTCTCATCCTCTTCTAGGATGTCTAGAAAATTTGATCAATTGAACCTTCAATTACATGAGGTATCCAATTGAATTGACCAATTAAATCTTTAATTACATTAGATATCCAAATGGATTAACCATGTTGAACCTCAAACGGTTTTGTTTACTTAGACCCTAAACGATCTTGGTCTTTCAAAATTTCAAATGGTTTGAAACCGTTTAAGCAAGAAAGTATTGAAACCGATTGGGCTTGGGTCTCCAAACGGTTTGAGACCGTTTGGACCCAAACGGTCTTGAGACCACTTGGACACAAACGATCTTAAGACTATTTGGTCCAAACTCTCTCAAAACTGAAAGGACCAAAAGATCCTTCAACACTTTACTCGATTCAAGGTTTCCATCAATGAACCGCCTATCAATTGCCTCCTTGATTCACTCATCAAATGAACTACTGAATCATCCTTTAATTGGACCATAAATTAGGATTTTGAACCCAATTAAAATATAATTTATAATCAAGAACCCATCAATTAGGGTATTGAATTTGTGGAATCTTCAAGGATTAACATTGTGGAACTAATCCAATTGAAATCAATGAACAATCATCAAGTTATGATATGACCTGACCTCAAACGGTCTTGAGGTCATTTGGATGACCTCCAAATGGTCTTGAGGTCATTTAGATGACCTCTAAATGGTCTTGAGACTGTTTTCCTCATCATTCATTAAAATTTGTGAAATCCAATTAGGGTTTGCATCATTGGATTGATCATCAATTTAGCTATTGATTGCACTTTGATTTGATATCTCTAACTCTTCAATTACTCTACCATACTCAACCCTAGACCTCCAAACGCTCTTGGTTGACCTCCAAACAGTCTTGAGACTGTTTGGGCAAATCAACCCAAACTTTAAGTCAAACAATTGCAATTTCAGCACTTAACTCGATTAGGGTTTCTAATTGGAGGATTGTCCATATATTGAATTAATTAATTGGATCCAATGGATCATCATCCAACATGTTCTAGGGACCTGAAATCAAATGGTCAACCCTTCCAAACAGTCAACCTTTCTAAACTGTTTGGGATCCAAACCTCCAAACGGTTTGCAAACCGTTTGGTCTCCAAATGGTTTGGTGAAACCATTTGGACCAAGGTCATGAAACTGTTTGCAATACAAAATTCTTGGAAAGTGTGCCTAAGATGATGTTATCATCATCAAGCTTTAGTCCATCGAAAACTACTGCCATTATCATCGCAATTGCATCAATTAATCAAAAGAATTGCAAGAAGAGCAATTCAACATAATTGATTCAGAAATTGAATTCAATAACAATGAATAGGGGTTCAAGTTATATAACCCACCTCCAATTGAGCTTCAAAGCTTGGAGCTTCACGTCAACAATGGTCGAAGGAGATTTTTCACACCACAAGGTTCGTTCCTCAAGCTTTTGAGTGAAAAGGGATGGTTAGAATTGAAGATGGGATCGAGATAAGAAGAAATCATGCATTGATTTGTGATTTCCACCATGAAATCAAGATGAACGAAGGTCAATAAGCTTACCAACAGTTTGGGGTTCATCTTCCTGCTGCTCCTAGCTTCCTTGATCATTTTTGCAAGCAAAGAGAAGAAGTGGATTCCAAAAAGCCTTTGGTTTCAGTGGTAAAGGGTGTTTTTATAAGAAAATCAATGAGAGAGAAAATGCCTCATGCAAATCCTTTAAATTCTGAAATTGTTGCCACCTCTTCCCCCTTCGTTCCTTGCATGCAAAGGCATATTTATCACCACCGAACTCCCTTCCATTATACATGAATTAAGGGAAAAGAAATTAAGCACCTTAACCTTATAATATTTTTTTTTGAGGTCTAACTTGTCCATCTTCTATTAATCATTCAATTCCGTTACATCATGAGTGATTATAGAGGATGGAAAAGAAGAGGTGGAAATAAAAGAAGAACTACTCGAAATAGCCCTCCTAGCTAGCTGATGCGCTAACCCATTGGCTTGCCTCTTACAAAAACTAAGCATTACACTAGGAAAGCAAGAACAAAGAAGATAGATATTATTTAGGTTAACCTTATAATATCGTTATTCATAAGTTAGTGGATAATTCTTTTTAGTTTCTTAATGTGAGTGGGTTCTCCACTCACTTAGATCTTTCCTTTGCCTTTGCAAGGAACAAGGACGTCCATATATGTGGATTTCAACCAACATAATTTTGGTTGAAGAGCAATCTATTTAATATAATTATTTTTGCATTATTTCAATTATGCTTAAATCTTGATTATTTTAATATCAAGATTTTCTCTCGTTCAAAGTAGCTCAAATGAGATGCCCCTCTCATTTTCTTGCCTCTAAAAGATTCCAATAATATTAGGGACTTTATTGAAGTGGTAAATTGCATATTGAACCCTGGGTTTTGGGTAAATTGCCCATTACACCAAAACTAGGTTTTAATGCACAAACATTACTTTTTCAGCTATTTCTTGGTATTCAGGATTTCACTAGCCATACCTCTGCATCATCTTCATTCCCATGATGCTTCAACACATGAGGAACACATTATCATGCACAATTTGCAATTTAACCCTTCACCTTGGGTAATTTGCACTTTAGTCCAAACAACTAAAACATTACTTTCAACATTATTCAAAATGGACTAAAATTGAAATATAAGTTCCTCTTGAGTCTTAATTACTTTTCAAAAGATAATATCAAGCATATAATTATATTTCTTAAACAAAAAACCTAAGGTTAGAACATAACCCAGGTCAGGGATGTTACATACATCCACTTGATATAAAGGATGGGGCTTTTGAGAAGATCTTGCAAGTCTAGAAATACATGATAGTTATCAAAATGTGGAAACCCAAAGGTGCATACCACATGATAGACGTAGACAATAAGTACTACATGGTGCAACTATCCATGGAAGATGATTACTTCATAGTGATAGCAGGAGGGCCATGGCTGATGTTAGGTTCATATCTTATGGTGCAGAGGAGGAAATCAGATTTTGACCCCAAGTCAGAGACTCCAAATTCAATTATAGTATGGATCAGAATCTCAAATCTACCGCCTTGATTCTACAAAGAACAAATACTTATGAAAGTGTGTATCCTAATTGGAAACATGATTAATGTAGATATCAATACCTAGAAGAAAAGAAGGGATAGGTTCCCAAGAATAGAAGTTCAAATTCAAACAGATAACCCAATCACACCCACAATCTAGATAATGCAAAAAATATATGTTGTGGAGTATGAAAATCTACCGATACTATGTCTGAAGTGTGGACGTGTTGGACATAATTCCTAATAGTTTATGCAAACACCTGATCAGAAAAATGAAGAAGTAATGGAGTAGGAGAATGCTACACATACTGAGACATAGATGTCAGTCTCGAATCAATTTGGGAGGTAAGAACATACCATTTTACCAAGAAGATCCAAATACAGAAGGGCCGATGAAGTCACCCAGAGAAGACCAACCAACATAGTTCAGAGGTGCAAAACCAGAACAAGTATTTGACATTGTAGGATGAAGATGAAGATGAAGAGTGCCTTCAGAAAAAAGAACAAAGCATGAAAAATGATAATATGATAACCAAAGACAATGCAATAATAGCTAACACTAGGGGAATGGGAGGGGTAATGGGAAGCACAACACGAATAAATTCACTTGGAAACCAAGGTGAACCCAACCAAATTCATCAAGACAACAACAAGAAGAAAACATGTTAAAGTAGAACGAAACGGGAGTAGAATCTCACATAGTAGAAAATACTCAAGAGGATGAGGTCATCACAACGAATGATGTAAACCAGTCAGAGGATAATGTACCACATATCACTACCCAACAAGGTTTTGTAATCAACTCGGTAGGAAATGAACCTCCAGACAAGAGAGGTGCATCCACCTCTTCCATCCACCTGAGAAATAAAAAAAATAGGCAGAATGGAGAGGGGTACACTCCATCAAGAAAAAGAGGCAAACAATCAAGCATCGAAGAACATGAGAGGAATGTAGACTCCAAGATAACCAGGACATCACATCGAGAGACAAATGAGGAGGATAGGATCAAGTTACCCTCTATGTGTTATATGCTAGTCACCTAGAATGTATAGGGGTAGTGAAATAACTCATGCAAAGCTACCTCAACCAAATAAGGTACAAGTTCAGATCGTCGATTATGGTAATCTTGGAAACAAGATAGATATGAATAGAAACAGAGGAGACTATAAAGAAGCTCAAGTTTCTAGTCTCACACAGACTGGAGGCAGTTGGTTTTTCTGGTGGAATTTGGTTACTATGGGTGGATCATAACCAAAATGTTTAGGTAATGGAGAGTCATTTTCAATATATTCATTGCTTGATAGACAACCAACTACATGTTTTTTATATGGGAGCTCAAGGATTGTCCCAAGGAGAACATTGTGGAGCCACATTAGGCGGCTGGCACATATGATAGTAAGGTTGTGGCTAGTAGTCAGTGATTTCAATACAACAATCAGTTGTACAAAGAGAATAGGTACCAAAACTGTTATGACCCGTTTCAAAGCTTATCGGTAAGCATCATGATTTGAGCATAATTAAAGTTATTTGAGCTAACTTATGTGCTTACGATGTGGTTAGTGAATCATTAACTTGATTTAGTTGAATCAAGCACATAAAATTAATTAGTGCTTAATTAAGATGATTAAATTGAGTAAAGTGATAATTGGATGCAATTGGAATTTTGAATCAGCAAAATAGTGTAATTAGTTTGTTTTCATGCCTTGGGATTGTAGTGGGCATTTTTCTTGAAAATATGCAATTAAAATTACTTGAATTGGACTTTCGAGTCAAAAGTTATGATCTTTTCCGATTCCAGGGTCGAATTTGCAAAATGTCCAAAACTTTTCTTTATAACCTTCTTTTATTTTTCTCTGTTAGTTATCCGTTTCAATTCCTTTTGTTGGAGGTGGCGCACAGGAGTGCAGCCCGCAAGGACGATCGCAGAGGCGATCTCTGTTTTCCAGCAAGTTGATTCCTGTTTCCTTTCTTCCCTTCTTCTTCTCTTCTTCTTTCTTCCTTTCTTCTTCTCCCACCACCCACTCTTATTAGCCTTGCTGCTGCCCGCCTTGACTTCTTGGCCGGCGGCCAGCAGCAGCAGCTGCGGCTGCTCACAGCAGCAGCCAAGGGGTTGCTTTGGGCTCCCGGTGGAAGCAAAGGAAGCCTCCCTTAGCTCTGTTTTGGGGACTAAGCAAGGGTGCGGAGGTTTTTAGCTAGCTTTAGCCAAGAATTCAAGCTCTCTTCGTCAACCTGTTGATATGCGTCAACCAACTCGACTGTAGCAGAACTAATACCAAGGTTGAAGATAATGGAAATCGCCCGAAATTAGACACTGAACGCATCCCCGGACGAATGTGGACAGACCAAATCAAAGTGAGTAGGATTTCATTTATTTATCATTAATAAACTAAGGTGTTTGAATATTTTTTGTTTTGTGTGCGAATTACGCTGATAACAGGCGTCGGGCAGCTTTTGGCGTCGCCCGACCTTTTTAGTTCATAAAATGCTTCTAGACACTGTTATATGATTAAATTTAGCATTTGAACAGTATGGATTGAATCAGTAGATTTATATGTTCATTGGAACCTAAATTGCTCATTTGAATGTTGAAATTAGAAATTCATGTCTGAAAATGGTATAATTTGGGTATGAACCCAGAAAATGAAGATTTCTGATAAATTATCAGATGTACGATTTCAAAGTTGATATGAATAAATAAAATATGCATGAAAACCCTAATTGCATATATCTTTTGACATTAATATGTGTAAATTGATATTTACATGAAATGGCACATTTCTCTGAAATATTACCAGAAATTCTCAAGTATTGTTATTAAATTGTGTTGTGATATGTAATTAACTCTTAATTGAGTTAAGTGATGCACAAACCAGGATTTGGGTTAATGTGCACATTTTTCGAGAATTGATAATTGTTGAGTATGATTCTCATATGTGAAGTAAATTTCTTTAATTTGTGCAATAAGATGTTCAATTGCGTAAATTCACTATGTATGTGCCAAATTGAAATAAGTTGGGTTATTTATGCATTTCTAATTTGTCTGAATGCATGGTATGAGAATTTCTCAGAAATTACAATGATTTAAAATATATTGCTCTGTCAGTTTAGAATGACAGTGTATTGTGATCTGATATGAAATCAGTAAATGTGATTTTCCTGTTTAAATGTTTATATGTTAATCAGTTAATAGACTTACGTGCCCTAACTTCGTAGAACCCCTTTGACAGGTCTGCTTCTTAGGGGTGAAACTCGTGTTCAACATCAACGCGTGCGATGTCATGGTGGCACGAGGATGGAAAGGCAGTGTTCAACAACAACGCGTGCGATGTCACGGTGGCACTGGAGTAAATAGGGGTTATTCAACAACAACGTGTGCGATGTCACGGTGGTAACCCAGACCTTCTGAGCCTGTGTACTCAGGTTAGAGGAGGAGTTTAGAGCACTCGATGTAGTGCAGTGAGGCCGATGAGCCCCGAGGCCGATGAGCCTGTGGGTCCTGTGGCAGAGCAGGGCTGACGTCAGACTTAGCATTTCCCGGGTGTGTCGCTAAGTCTTGTACGGTGGGATCGTAGTTCGCTACAGATCTTTATATGCAGGGTACACTGCATATGATTAGGGCATAATAATATAAATATGAAATCATATAGGATCACAGTAAATTAATATATCTGAGCTTTTGTGTCAATTCATTATATCTATTTATTTGTTTAAATTATCTGTTGTTGCATAGAAATGCGATTATATTCTGTAATCTGCTATGTCATTAGATCTGCCCTGCTTGTACTGTATTTATGCTTATTTCAATTTTATAAACCTGATGAGTTGTTTAGTGATAGCTAAATGAAATGCTATTCACTGAGCGAGTAGGCTCATACCTCTACTCAAAACATTTTCAGGACATCATCAGCAGCAAGAAATCTGAAGGATCCTTTCAGCCTAACGCTTAGTCTGTAGAAGGTATACGTAGTTAGTAGTTAGAGGTCTTTTAGTCCTTTCCCCTCGGTCCTTGGGACATGGTGTGGGTGAGAGAGAGTGTGTATGTGGAATGTGTATAAAGATGTAAATTAACTGTTATGTTTACTTTCTGTTAAACAATGTTAGATGTTGTAAACTCTGTTTATGTACTCTAGCCAGTTTAATTGAAATGTTTCCGCAATAGTTTATTTTGTTTTAGTTTACAGCAGTAATCCGGATATCATTACGAGGTTTTAAAAAGAAAAGGTTCTCAGTGATTTGTTATGTGATAATCCCTCTGTCGCGCCCTAATCTCGTAATTAGTGGTTAGTGTAAGATTGGGGTGTGACATCTTGGTATCAGAGCATAGGTTGAGTATGTGAATACTCTAAGTCAAGGTCAGGGGACGATAAGAGACCAATAGGATTAAGGTTTAAGAGTTTTTCTTCTGTCTGTAATTTTCTAACAGGAAGTGTTCTGTTATACTATTATAGATGGCAGGAAAAGGATGTGGTCACGAGAACCAAGTAAAGAGTTTAAGTTGAGTCGTTAAGAGTCATTAAGGTCAAAAGATAAAGTTATAAGTGAGACGAATAATAAATGATGAGTTTTAGCTCTGGAAGGTCTGAGTGTTTAGATACCCTGGCCAGGTGTCTGAATACTTAGATTGACCAGTATCAAGCTACTCTGTCTGTTCTTCTCTAGATGCCCTGGCCAGGTATGCAGAGGAAGGATAGGCTAGAGAGAAACCCTAGAAATCTTAGGGTTAAGAATCGGAAATTTATGTAGGAATAAGAGATTAAACATAGGATGTGATGCAACTCTTGCCTTATATTGCTTATTTGATTGGAAATCACTAGAAATGCTCTTATATGTATGAATTTAGATTTTCAGCTTGTAGAATAAATATGATTCTTTTATATTGATTGAGTGTCATGAAGTGATTTATTTATTGTTTATATTCTTTGTATTAAGTAGACCAGAAGTTATGTTTAAATGAGTCTGCCCTAAGTGGATATTCTTTCCACATGTTTGAGATTAATAGGAGTTGGTTAATCCTGAGTAGCTCTTGGCTTCAGGACTACAGGTTCGGCCTGGTCCGGCTGGCAGGATGCGTTACTGAGATCTAATGACTAATAAGAGTAGACTATGGATAATTTAGACTCACATCATAGTAAGAATGTACATACACTAAGACGTTGAGATGTAAACGAAAGATTAGAACAGCTAAAAATTTGCTGGAAATGATATCAGAGGCCCAATGTTGGAACCTCATATGAGAAATCCTTAATTAGAAATAAAGGAACACAATAAGGGTCAGATTAAATTTAATGATTAGGTGAGAAATACCCTTAATGATACTAATCAATAATGCATAAAAAATGCATGGATCAAATACATGATTAGTAAACCCTAGTGGAGGGTGTATCATTGTGAACCCTGGTTGAGGGTGTATCCTTGTGAAACCCTAGTTGAGGGTGTATCATTGCGATTGTTTATAGGCAACTTTATAAGTTATGCCTTAAACTAAGATAAGTCCATATCATGTGAGATAGATGGACAATTCTAATGTGTGGCCTATGCATTATATGCTAAAGGTGAGTATTCTGTGATGGAATGCACTAAGAGGGGAAATACCTTAATATAAGATAAAGTTGGTTAACTCTAGAGGGTCTGAATTAATGAGAAATGGGGAACCCTAACCCTAATTTGGTGAAAAGGGAATGATAAGCCCTGTTTGATAGTGAACCCTAATTCCTGGTCAAGGAATGATGGTATTACTATTGTATCACATGATGTGATGAATATCTTGTATGACTGTTATCATGCCTAATAACCATGCAGGTATGATGAGATGATGAATATAGCCAAGTTGGGCTGTGACATTTATATAATAAATGTTGATTGGCTTTTTGTGTGTTGATGTTGTTGTTGCTTAATAAAAGTAAAAATGTGTACGGATTTTATGAACCATGTGAATAAGTTGTTGCCTAGTGAGAGGCGACAAGATATGAATGGCCCTGTGAGCCATGTGTGATGCTTGGGTAACAAGTATCATGTTTATTTGTAGCATTTGTGTTAATAAGTTATGCTAGAGAACTTGGTTGATGTTACATTTCTGTTATATATCTATAGTTCATTGATGATTATTCATATCTGTTGTATTCATTACAAGTAGATGGAAGAACTTATGAGATCTAAAGTTTGATTTCAAACTAAGGAAGCAAAGTCATACCACAATAATGCTATGTTACTGATAAGGACCAAACCCTAGAATGTTTAGAGTTGAAGTAGTTCAAGGGATGTCGCTAGTGATTTGACCTTGAATACTAGTATCTTTATAAAACAAGATCATACGATTTGCACTATGAAAGGTAACCTAGCACTAATAAAATTTAGGGTTTAAAGTTAGCTAATCTGGAAGGTAGATACACAATATGAAAATGACTCGGAGAAAAGAGTAAGATATAATTTTGAAATAAATTCTTACAGTAGTAATAAGAAGTTAGTACCATAGAATGAGGAGTATTACTCGTCACATGATCTGGAATTAGTTGTTGTAGTTTATGCTCATAAGACATGACGTTACTGTCTTTATGGTGAGGTGTGCCAGGTGTTTATAGATCATAAGAGCTTGATATATATCTTTACCCAGAAGGATCTGAATCTCAGACAGCGGAGATGATTAGAATTGATTAAGGATTATGATATAATGATAGATTGTCACCCTGGAAATACGAATGTGGTAGCAGATGCTTTGAGCATAGTGTTAAGTTCAACAGTTGATGCATTCTCTATGGCCTGTTTCAAGAAAGACATGCTCGTAGAAATGCGGAAGTTGAACTTAGACTTAGGGGTGACAGCACAGGGTGGTTTGATTGTGCAGATGCAAGTCAAACTAACTTTTATGATCAGATCAAGGAACTACAGTAGGGTGACAGTGGGTTGCAGTAGATCGTACATGACATGACAGGGGGAAAAGACCAAAGTTTAGGTTTTCAGATGATGGTGTGTTATATTAGCATGATATGTTGTGTACCTCGAGACAGTGATTTGAAAGAAAAGATTCTTGAGGAAGCACATGCATCGATGTACGCTATGCATCCACGTAACACTAAGGTGTACATGAATCTCAAGGAGTTGTACTGGTCGTCAGGTATGAAAAAGGATGTAGCTGAGTACGTGGCTAGATGTAGTGTGTGCTAGTAGAATAAGGCTGAGCATCAGAAACCTGTAGGTATTATGTAGTCTCTTCCTATACCAGAGTGGAAGTGGGAACATACCACAATGGATTTTGTGATAGGGTTGCTCAGGACACCTAAAGGTTGTGACTCGATATGGTGATTGTGGATAGACTGACTAAGTCTGCTCACTTTCTTCATATTAAGTCAACATTTGATGTCACGGAGTTGACTAAGAGATATGTGGATGAGATAGTCAGATTGGATGGTATCACAGTTTCTATTATATCAGATAGAGATCCTAAGTTTACATCTAGGTTTTGGAATCAGTTGCATTGTGCTTTGGGCACAAAGTTAAGATTCAATACTGCTTTTCACCCACATATAGATGGTCAGTCAGAAAGGACCATTCAGACTCTGGAGGACATGTTGAGAGCATGTGTCTTGTAATTCAGTGGAAGTTGGGAAGAACACTTGAGCCTTATAGAGTTTGCATACAATAATAGTCACCATTCCATTCTTGGTATAACCCCGTATGAAGTCCTATATGGCAGAAAGTGTTAATCACCTCTATGTTGGTATGAGGTAGGTGAAAAGTAGATTCTTGGACCATAGATAGTGGATTTGACCACTGAAAAGATTACTGTGATCAAAGAACAATTAAAAGTTGCATAGGACAGGAAGAAGAGTCATGTCGAGAAGAGGCGTTGACCTCTTGAGTTTCAAGTTGGTGATGACGTGTATCTGAAAGTTTCACCATGGAAAGGAGTGTTGAGGTTTGGTATGAGAGGCAAACTGACTCCTAAGTTTATGGGCCATATCCTATCATTGAGAGGATTGGACCTATAGCTTATAAGTTGGATTTGCCATCTGAGTTGGCCAATTTACATGATGTGTTTCATGTATCGATGCTGAAGAAGTGTTACCCTGGTACAGAAAAGATAATAGACTCAGAACCTACACAGCTCAGATCAGATGTGTCCTATGTTGAGGGACCAATACAGATAGTTGATCGAAGAATCAAGAAACTCAAGAATCGTGAGATACCATTAGTGAAAATTCTGTGAAGGAATCATAACCTAGAGGAAGCTACATGGGAACTTGAATCTGAGATACGTAACAAGTTTCCTTTTCTCTTTTAGGAATTTTGGGACGAAATTCTTATAAGGGAGGGAGATTGTTATGACCCGTTTCAAAGCTTATCGGTAAGCATCATGATTTGAGCATAATTAAAGTTATTTGAGCTAACTTATGTGCTTACGATGTGGTTAGTGAATCATTAACTTGATTTAGTTGAATCAAGCACATAAAATTAATTAGTGCTTAATTAAGATGATTAAATTGAGTAAAGTGATAATTGGATGCAATTGGAATTTTGAATCAGAAAAATAGTGTAATTAGTTTGTTTTCATGCCTTGGGATTGTAGTGGGCATTTTTCTTGAAAATATGCAATTAAAATCACTTGAATTGGACTTTTGAGTCAAAAGTTATGATCTTTTCCGATTCCAGGGTCAAATTTGCAAAATGTCCAAAACTTTTCTTTATAACCTTCTTTTATTTTTCTCTGTTAGTTATCCGTTTCAATTCCTTTTGTTGGAGGCGGCGCACAGGAGTGCAGCCCGCAAGGACGATCGCAGAGGCGATCTCTATTTTCCAGCAAGCTGATTCCTGTTTCCTTTCTTCCCTTCTTCTTCTCTTCTTCTTTCTTCCTTTCTTCTTCTCCCACCACCCACTCTTCTTAGCCTTGCTGCTGCCCGCCTTGACTGCTTGGCCGGCGGCCAGCAGCAACAGCTGCGGCTGCTCACAGCAGCAGCCAAGGGGTTGCTTTGGGCGCCCGGTGGAAGCAAAGGAAGCCTCCCTTAGCTCCGTTTTGGGGACTAAGCAAGGGTGCGGAGGTTTTTAGCTAGCTTTAGCCAAGAATTCAAGCTCTCTTCATCAACCCGTTGATATGCGTCAACCAACTCGACTGTAGAAGAACTAATACCAAGGTTGAAGATAATGGAAATCGCCCGGAATTAGACCCTGAACGCATCCCCGGACGAATGTGGACAGACCAAATCAAAGTGAGTAGGATTTCATTTATTTATCATTAATAAACTCAGGCGTTTGAATATTTTTTGTTTTGTGCGCGAATTACGCTGATAACAGGCGTTATCAGGCGTCGGGCAGCTTTTGGCGTCGCCCGACCTTTTTAGTTCATAAAATGCTTCTAGACACTGTTATATGATTAAATTTAGCATTTGAACAGTATGGATTGAATCAGTAGATTTATATGTTCATTGGAACCTAAATTGCTCATTTGAATGTTGAAATTAGAAATTCATGTCTGAAAATGGTATAATTTGGGTATGAACCCAGACAATGAAGATTTCTGATAAATTATCAGATGTACGATTTCAAAGTTGATATGAATAAATAAAATATGCATGAAAACCCTAATTGCATATATCTTTTGACATTAATATGTGTAAATTGATATTTACATGAAATGGCACATTTCTCTGAAATATTACCAGAAATTCTCAAGTATTGTTATTAAATTGTGTTGTGATATGTAATTAACTCTTAATTGAGTTAAGTGATGCACAAACCAGGATTTGGGTTAATGTGCACGTTTTTCGAGAATTTTAGAGAATTGATAATTGTTGAGTATGATTCTCATATGTGAAGTAAATTTCTTTAATTTGTGCAATAAGATGTTCAATTGCGTAAATTCGCTATGTATGTGTCAAATTGAAATAAGTTGGGTTATTTATGCATTTCTAATTTGTCTGAATGCATGGTATGAGAATTTCTCAGAAATTACAATGATTTAAAATATATTGCTCTGTCAGTTTAGAATGACAGTGTATTGTGATCTGATATGAAATCAGTAAATGTGATTTTCCTGTTTAAATGTTTATATGTTAATCAGTTAATAGACTTAGGTGCCCTAACACCGTAGAACCCCTTTGACAGGTCTGCTTCTTAGGGGTGAAACTCGTGTTCAACATCAATGTGTGCGATGTCACGGTGGCACGAGGATGGAAAGGCAGTGTTCAACAACAACGCGTGCGATGTCACGGTGGCACTGGAGTAAATAGGGGTTGTTCAACAACAACGCGTGCGATGTCACGGTGGTAACCCAGACCTCCTGAGCCTGTGTACTCAGGTTAGAGGAGGAGTTCAGAGCACTCGATGTAGTGCAGTGAGGCCGATGAGCCTGAAGGCCGATGAGCCTGTGGGTCCTGTGGCAGAGCAGGGCTGACGTCAGACTTAGCATTTCCCGGGTGTGTCGCTAAGTCTTGTACGGTGGGATCGTAGTTCGCTGTGGATCTTTATATGCAGGGTACACTGCATATGATTAGGGCATAATAATATAAATATGAAATCATATAGGATCACAGTAAATTAATATATCCGAGCTTTTGTGTCAATTCATTATATCTGTTTATTTGTTTAAATTATGTGTTGTTACATAGAAATGCGATTATATTCTGTAATCTGCTATGTCATTAGATCTGCCCTGCTTGTACTGTATTTATGTTTATTTCAATTTTATAAACCTGATGAGTTGTTTAATGATAGCTAAATGAAATGTTATTCACTGAGCGAGTAGGCTCATACCTCTACTCAAAACATTTTCAGGACATCATCAGCAGCAGGAAATCTGAAGGATCCTTTCATCCTAACGCTTAGTCTGTAGAAGGTATACATAGTTAGTAGTTAGAGGTCTCTTAGTCCTTTCCCCTCGGTCCTTGGGACATGGTGTGGGTGAGAGAGAGTGTGTATGTGGAATGTGTATAAAGATGTAAATTAACTGTTATGCTTACTTTCTGTTAAACAATGTTACATGTTGTAAACTCTGTTTACGTACTCTAGCCAGTTTAATTGAAATGTTTCCGCAATAGTTTATTTTGTTTTAGTTTACAGCAGTAATCCGGATATCATTACGAGGTTTTAAAAAGAAAAGGTTCTCAGTGATTTGTTATGTGATAATCCCTCCGTCGCGCCCTAATCTCGTGATTAGTGGTTAGTGTGAGATCGGGGTGTGACAAGAACATTGAATACCACAACAACCAATGACTTCATTAAGGTGATGGAAGACACAGGCCTACAGGCGATCACGACATCAGGTCTCATGACCATCTTCAAGAGGGGAAACTTAATGGAAGAACTTGACTAAACATGACTCAATGCAAAGTGGTTAGAGGATCACCCTACCACATCTGTACCAGTAATGCCTAGAA
This sequence comes from Alisma plantago-aquatica, assembly GCA_963693085.1. Classification (NCBI taxonomy): domain Eukaryota; kingdom Viridiplantae; phylum Streptophyta; class Magnoliopsida; order Alismatales; family Alismataceae; genus Alisma; species Alisma plantago-aquatica. The sequence continues at coordinate 287,293,631 of OY856415.1, read as the reverse complement.
TAGGATCCGACCACTCACCTCTACTAGTCTAATGGAACATGACTCAAACTAGAAATGAACATGTGTTCAGAACAAAGGAGATCTGGCATGATGAAGTAATATTTCTATGGTTTGTTGAAGACAACTGTAGGACTGATACTACATTTGAAGATTCTATAAATCACTTTAGATCAAAGGCTATCGTGTGGGATGAAAGATGAAGGAAGGGAAAACACAAAATTAAAACAATGTTGCTCCATAGAATACGTGATCTTGAGGAAATCCTTAACATTGATTATAATTCCTACATTGATTCAGTACATATGGTGGAATGGTCACAATATGAAGAGGCATTAAGAATTAAAACAATGGACTTGAACAAGGGTCGAGATGTGATTGGATAAAATTTGGTGATGCCAACAACAAATTCTATCATAACTTTGTCAGGGTGAGAAGGAGGAGAAATCAAATCCTAATATTGCAAGATGGGAATGGATTGTGGGTAGATGAAAAAGAAAACCTAAAACTAATTATACAAAATAATTTTAAACAACTATTTATAGATGCTAACCCAGCAAAAAGGGAAACAAGATGAAGGAGGTACATTGGGCACTTCAAACCCCTGACCAATCAACAACAATCTACTCTTAATTGTATAATATTAGGGTAGGAGATGATCATCAAGCCCTCCTATAGATGTCACCCTCTAAGGCACCAGGCCCAGATGGAATAGAAGCCAAATTTGTCCAGAAATGTTGGAACATCATAAAGAAACCCATCATAAGAATGATCATGTAGGTTTTTGTGGAAGGAGAGCTTCCACAGAATCTGGCACACTTGATTATGGTCCTAGTTTTGAATATCATCCACCCCAGTTCATGCAACTATCTCAAATACATCTCCTTGAACAATGTCAATGATAAAATAATCTCTAAGATCATCATCCAATGCCTTAAACCATTAATGTTTAACTAGATTTTTCCATTCCTATCAAGCTTCATAGTGGGATGCAAGATTTCAGGCAACATCATCCTAGCATGAGAAATTATACATTCAATGATAATGAGGAAGGGTAGAAAAGAAATGATGGAAATAAAAATTGATTTAACCAAAGCATATGATTGATTATCATGGGCATTCATTGAAAACACCTTAGCAAGACTATCTCTTCCACCCAGCCTCTCACAAGTATTCCTCCAAATACTTTGTCAAGGACCGACAAGAATTATCACCAATGAAGAGTTACTAGAGCCAATTGCACCTAATTAAGGCATGAGACAAGGAGTCCCATTCTTTCCCTAAATTTTTGTACTTTGCCTCGACCGCCTCTGCCAAGAAATAATAAGGAGGATCAAAGAAAAAAATTGTATCTCCATATAAGCTTCCATGGGAGGAATGATCTTATCACATCTGTGTTTTTCATATGATATATTGTTGCTTAGGGAAGCATCAATATGACAAGCTAAAAGAATGATCAACTATCCAGAGTCACCTTAGCAAATCCTTAGGTATGGATTTGTCGAAAGAGAAATCAATTTTGCACTTATCTAGGAACATATCTACACACATGCCAGAGAGAATAAGAAGAGCGGTAGGCATCAACTACACAACCAATCTGGGGAGATACTTAGGTGTCCCAGTTATCCATGGTAGAGTCAAGAAGGAGAAATATGATCCTATTTTGGTACGCACGAGGGAATGACTATCGACTTGTAATGGGAAACATCTCTTAATTGTGGGGAGGGTCACACTTGCATAAGCAACCCTCTCAATGATCCCTTTATATACAATGCAGACTACCTCTCTACCTATGTTGATTGGCAAGGAAATAGATCAAATAACAGAAATGTCTATATGGGGAGGGAAAGATCAAAATGGGGATAGGGTAAGGTGGTGTGGTACAAGATACTAGATAAAGTAAATGATGGAGGACTACCTATTAAATCAACCTCTAAACTCAACCAAGCACTCCTCATGCAACTATCCTAGAAATTCATTCAAAAATATCAACAACCATGGTCTCAAGTTATGAGATAGACTTATAAAGACCAAGAAACACGCAATACATCTGGATCTGTGGTATGAACGAGCATTATTAGATACTCTACAATAATTATAAATGACAATATAGATGCATCATGAATGGAAAAGGAACTAGTATGTGGGTTAGTGGATGAGAACTGATATGGGACAAGTTAACCAAACATCCAAAAGGATTCTAAAAGACCTCAAAGACATCACACTTGCATGTATCAGGTTTCACAATGGTTAATTGGACATGACCTTCATGAAATACTGGTTCGATGATCAAATAGTAGAAGAAATAGCCAACAAACACCCAACTCATCTAGAGGTTGGGGATGATTACTGGGTGTGGAACCCTAGATGTAGGGGAATACTATCCATCAAGGAGGCTTACCTACAAAACAGAAGATAAAAAAAACTTCAGTCCGACGAAGAACCATTTGGAACCTAAAAATCCCATAGAAGACAAAGATGTTTTTGTGGTTGTTCCAGCACAACATCTTGATGAAAAATATGTGTAGACATTAAATTGGGCTGGCACATGACAACTTGTGGAACATATGCATGAATGCTCTGGAATTGGTTGTTCATGTGTGGAGGGACTACATTTTTTATAAATTAATATGGCAATCCATGAAACCACATCTAGCATCTTGCTTCTACGAAACTGCAGAGTTCAAGAACTGCTTCAAATTGGTCACAAACAAAAAATATGGGCATCCCAATGGGCGACTATGTTTGCAATTATCATCTGACATATTTGGAAAAGGAGGAATACATATTGAAGGCAAAAAAACTACCTTTGAGCAGTGTAATAGCATCCGACAATCACTCAAGGATATTATAAAAGCCTACCCCCAATAGACCGATCAACTCATTGCAGATACACACGATTATGGAAAGAATTATCTCACTGAGGATAGGTTAGAACAAGAGCTCTTTGTTGTAGGTGGTGTGTGCAATTATGATGGACGAATGTGGAAGGTGGATACAAGTAGATCATACAAGACTTAGAGGAAAAAACCCCTAATCATAGAACTCCATGTAATCCTTCAAGGAATCAATATAGGAGTTACAAACATCGTTCAAATTGCCACATTGGTAACTGACTCACTCATTGCCCACCAAATGATATTGAACATAGGAGAAAATGGTGGACATATGGACCAATTTTCTTCAAAACCTCAGAATTCCGATCATAGATACATGATGTGAAGATCATACATAAACCAAGAATAGAAAATTCACTGGTTGACTTGGTACCTAAACTACAACTAAAATAACTCATGAATAATGTGCTCAACAAGTGCCCATCGTATATCATGCATAACTACAAACATGAATCCTACGAGTGAAAAACTTAGGGAAGGATCATCATCTACTGTAACAATCATATAGTTAATTAAATAGTTGGTTTTTCTTCAAAGAAAAAAAGGACTATCACTTCTGAAGGAGCCAAAAGCCAATTTCTATCAACAGTAGATCAGATGTCTTATGGAGAATAGTTAGAATAGTCAGTTAGTCTCTTATCCTTCCTATGGATTCTAGGAATGAGAGAGTGAGAAAAGAGAGTAGTTTCTAATGATATGTACATGATGTATATTAAGTGAGACCTTTTTCTTTTACATAAAAGTCAAATTTTATCCTATCGTCAATGTTAATGTTAATGTTGAAAAACTGAAGGGAGATGGGGGCTCACGGTAGGGGAGGAAGGGGGCGAGGGCGCGAATGAAAACCTAGAAAGAGAGGAGGGAGAGGACAGGGTGCCACAGAGCCATCATCGACTCCTCCGCATTGCCAATCTAAGGTAAATGAAGATGGATGCCAGTCAACCCATTCCCAGGAGTCGCCTAGGGTTCAACCATGCAAGGAGGCGACGAATTCCACCTCCAAGCCGCCGAAGACCCCTCTCAGAAGCCCTGATCATTCCACAACCTCCACCCACTTCACAAACTGGCTCAAGGTTAGTAGGTAGGATCGGGAGGCGATTGAGATCGATTTGATCAACTATGTGGAGCCTATCGACAGAAATGGCATGAGATGTGCATCTGTTTCAAGTTAGGACTGCCCAATCCCTAACTAGGAGGAGTTTCTCTCCATCAGGTTCATGGGTAGAAAGCCATATAGCGACCAAATTGAGGGATGGATTCATAGATAGTGGTGCCCTAGCGGCCCCATTAAAGTGATAGATGAAGAACATGAGGGATTCATCGTCAAGATGCCGACCCAAAAAGAAAGGGAGCATGTTCTGAATGAGGCACCCTAGTTCATGGATCGTTCACAGATAGTGGCTCATTCGTGGAAGCCAAGTGCTCCTCTTCAACCCCTCTCCTTTGCGTAGGTTCCAGTTTGGTTCAAGATTGAGAACTTGGGGTTACCATGGACCCGCAAGTGCATTGTCTGTGTTTCCAGTACCATTGGTAAACCCGTCGACATCGATGATCACTCAGTCACAATAGGGTGCCTCGGCGAGGCACTAGTTTGCGTTGAGGTCTGCAACGACGCGATGCTTCCGAAGACGGCAATGGTGGAGATTGACTCAGTGCCCAAACTCGTAAAGGTCATGGTAGTAGCTAATCCAGTTATCTGCTCCAACAGCATGAAGTTCGATCACAGGGGCATGTCTTGCCCCTCAAAGACTAGGAAGCCGCCGCCTGAAAAGGATATGCAGATTAAGCTAGGGAAACCAACTATTCAAGGAAATGTCAAGCCCACCAATGATCAATCCACGGTGATGCATGAGATATCTAATATTATTGGAGTCGAACATTCTGAAGAGGATGATAATCAGTTAGAGTTAGTCTCTCAGCAGATCATCGATACTCTCCTCACCAGTCACCTTTCCCATAGGAGCCAATCCATAGTCACTTGTAATCAACTGAATGAACCAGATATGTTTGGGAGCACTCTGGTTTGTAATGCAGGTAGTCTCAATCTTGATTTGGAGCTAGAGATTGTGAGAAGAGGCATGTATGATATAGGATCTTACTCTTGGAAGATCAAGAAGATCTGGGAGAGTTGTAGATTCTCTTTTGAATACCAGGAAAGGAAAGAAAACCTATTTGAGGAGGAGGAAGAATCCAATGATTCAGAAATGCAGTCCAGTTGTTGTGACTTCGATCCTATGGAATTCAATCAGTCCTGGTCAAAGAAAAAGAATAAGTCATCCAGGAAAAAGTTGGGTTGAGTGTCTTGCTTGCCTAACTTTAGGTGTCTGACTTCTTTTGGCTTCGATTTCTTGGTGTAGCTGTGCTCAATAGGGGACCATAAATCTGGTGGCTACCGGTTGATGAAGAGGGACTGCATTTCCATCTAGATTTCACACTTTCAGGGGATGATTCTAATGCCAGTGGAGGAAAGGTGGATGCCTAGTTCAAGGACATTAATCGATAGTCAGCTCATGGAAGGCCCTTTGCTGAATTTTCCTTCTACATCTCGAAATCTATCGTTAGATTGGTGGAGGAAGACGATTCTTGTCTCTTCTTGAAGATGATGACCATTCTAGTAACTATCGTTAGCTTTCATATTTCCAGGATGACACATTTTGAAGGTGTTCTTATTGCTAGTGTTGTGTTGCTTGTTCTCGATGTTGCTCCATAGTAATTGGTAGGGGTCTGTGTTTTCTTGTAACAGACGTAGTTTCTTTTTCTTCTTCTTTTTAGGAGATCTTTTAGTTAGATCTCAATTGTCTTAATTTGGATGGTTCATCCCTAATTGTAATAGAGGAACAAGACTTGTACCCAATGTTTTGGAAATATTATAGCAATAGGATTTTTGACCGACCAAAAAATGTTATCTGAAGTTGCTAGTTTAGAGAAATCTATTCTTCTATAAGTTTATTTATGGTTAATTAAAGGGAAAAAATTATGTATTTTATACCATACTATAAAATGGTTTGTTAGTTCTAATCCCTCCTTGGTGGGCCCTAACCCAGGTTATTCAGTTCTGGCCATGTCAGACAAGATCAAAACAAAAACTCAAATCAACAAGATTTATTTTCTGAATCATTCGAATTCTTAAAAAGGCAAGCATTTATAAATGAGCATGTGAGACAAAGTTCTATCAACAACATGGGACTACTAATTACAATGCAAAGCCAATTAGGGGGCTTCACTTCTCAGATGGTGGATATGCTAGATCATAGTAGGATGATTGACCAACAATTGGCACAATTATCTGAGCTGATAAAGAACTCACAAGTTCAAATTCCTTTTGCTACTGAGAGTGCAAAGATGATTACATTCCATTCAGGAAAAGTGCTACACGAGTTGATAGGCAAGGTTAGTCAAGGAGATACTCATGTTGTCAAATCCCTACCTACTGATGACTTTATAAAAGAAGTACTTGAAGTAGAAGTTGTCACCAAGAAAGGCAAGTCAAAAACTAATGGTAAGGGAAAGAAGCCAGCAAAAGAGAAGAACCCTAATGTAGCTGAAGAATCTATATCCAATATAGACCTGTACAAACTAAGAATCCCTTTTCCATACAAGATGATCGAGCACCATTTGAAAATGAGATATTAAAAATTCTCGAAAGTTGTGAAGAAACTACATATAGATATCCTATTTCTTGATGTGAAGAAATGCCAACCTATGCCAAGTTTTTCAAACACCTCATCACAAAGAGAAGGAGAGTAAGTCAAATCAAAATTGTTTGACTTGCTGAGATGCCGTGTTCCTTTGTACAAGAAAAAATGCCAACCAAGAAAAAAGATAATGGAGTCTTTAGTATCTCATTAAATGTAGGGGATTATGAGGTAAGATAACAACTAGAAGATCTCGAGGAGAGTATCAGTTTAATTCCTCTGACATTAGTGCAAAGGGTAGGCCTCACAGACATGGTTAAGACATGAATGCATATTCAACTTGAGGACCACTCTTTCACAAAACCAGTAAGAGTAGTAGAGGATGTTCCTATCTGGGTGGTAAGATTCTTCATCTCATGTGATATAGTCATAATAGACACAGTAGAATACCCATATTCTCCTATGATATTTAGAATATTGTTCTTGTCTACTAGGAGGGATTTAATAGACATTGCAACTGAAATTATGACTATAAGAGAAGGAAATAACCATATTGATTTTCATGTTCCATACTTCATGAGAGGACATTTTCTCTTTGAGTCAGTTTACTTCATCAATAGATACAATCTATTCTATGAAGAAGTTCAAGAAGAGAAAGCTATAGTTGACCCACTGATGAGACCTCTGAATCGCCCTAACCCAGATTTAGAAGACTCGAAGGTGGTTGAAATACTTGATTGTTTCAATTAACCCCAAGATGACTAGAGTGATGAGGTAGATACAATTATAGAGAATGCCTCTATGGAACAAACTCTGGAAGAGAAGGATGCTCCCAAACCTAATCTAGAGCTAAAGAAACTCCCTGAACGATTAAGGTATGAATTTCTTGACATAGAAGAAAGAAATCCAGCCATTACAAATTTTTCCTTGTCAGAAGAATAGTAGGAAAGGTTGTTGAGTGAACTCAATCTGAGGAGGAAGGCAATAGGGTACTCTCTAGAAGATATAGGAGGATTGACTCCAGTGCAATGTATACATAGAATACATCTAGAAGAGAATGCCAAACTCTTATCCCAACCACAAAGAAAGCTAAACCTAGAAGTTGAGGGAATTAGTCAAGAAATAGGTCACAAAACTTCAAGAAGCAAGCATAACATACCCTATAAGTGACAACAATTGGGTGAGTCCCATCCACATAGTGCCTAAGAAAGGTGTTATTATAGTGGTTAGGGAAGAGAATGGTGATGAAGTGGCAACAAAGACAATAGTAAGTTGGATACATGCATCGATTATAGAAAACTTAATGATGCATCCAAGAAGGATCAGTTCCTACTACCATTCATTGACTAAGTTTTTGAACGTCTAGCCCATCACTCATTATTCAGATGGATCCTCATGATTTTTTCAGGTCCCCATTCAGCCAAATAATCAATAAAAGACTACCTTTACCTACATCTATGGGACATAAACTTTCCAAAGAATGTCATTTAATCTTTGCAACGCACCAGTGAAATTTCAAAGGTGCATGATTTTGATGTTTATAAACTTTCTTGAAGACATTATGGAGGTGTTCATGGATGATCTCTCTATGAATGGAACTGACTTCTATAGTTATTGAGAAACATATCCCAAGTCCTGAAATGATGTGAAAGAAATAGTCAGTGTTTAATTGGGAGAAATGTCACTTTGTGGTTCAGGAATGAATTGTCCTTGGTCACAAAATATCTGATAAAGGAATTTAATTGGACCTAAGCAAGGTAGTATCTATCTCTAAAATGCTTCCCCCTAAATCCATAGTGGTAGTGAGAATCTTCCTTTGACATTTTGGATATTATATAAGATTCATTAGAGACTACTCTAATATATCCAAGCCAATGTCAAACCTTCTCATCAAAGATGTTGTGTTTAATTTCACCAATGAATGTCTTAAAGCTTTAGAAACCTTGATGAATGTCCTAACTATCACATCGATTATTCCAGCTCCAGACCAGGAGCTACTTTTTGAATAATGTGTGATTCAAGTGATTATGTGATAGGGGCAGTTCTTAGACAAAAGAAAGATAAGAAACACCATATGATCTACTATGCGATAAAGACCCTCAACGAGTCCCAATTCAACTTTACCACAATCGAAAAAGAGATTCTAGCAATAGTTTATGCTTTTACATAACCATATCCTACCTTATAAGGTAAAAATTTAAAGTGTATACAGACCACAGAGCTATAGAATATCTTATGCAAAAGAAAGACACAAAGCCAAGACTTCTGAGGTGGGCACTTCTGCTATAAGAGTTCAATCATGCAATCATTTATAAAAAAGGAATAGAAAATGTAGTAGTTGACCACTTGTCACAAATTGTTGTAGCTGACAACCAATCATGTTATAACCTCAATTTCACATGTCTTTTACTTGGTTGAATTGCAATACTTTGATTAAATGGGACACATATTAGAAATATGTGTGCATTGTTTTGAAATAAAGTTTTCCCCTTACAAAAATTCTTTTGTTACAAATTATTGGGTTTTACAATTTTGTTAATCCAATAATGGATATGAGGAAAAGAAATAAACAAAACCCCAAAGTAAATGATTTACTAAAGGTAATGGGTGGATTAATAGAATTATGTGGAATAATCTAGAAAAGAGAGTTTTTGTGTATAAATGAAGGAAAATTACTTTACAAATTGTTGAATAACAGAATTATGACATATTGGACAAGTTTCTAATGGATGAGATACATTCTGTTTTCAATAATCAAAAGAATAATTATCTTTTTATTAATAGCAACATAATTTTGAAAGTAACATTTAGTATCATTTTGATCTAACCTTTGGAATACCTGGAAATAATGATGAACATAAGATAGTTTTTAGACCGTGGAAGAAGAAGGATATATCATGGAATAATGGAATGTGTTTTAATGAAATATATAAAAAGGAACAAGTGTTGTATGAAAAAAAAGATATCATATTCAATCCTATGTAATATGAATTGGGAAAGGATATTAGTAAGTTTCCTAGAAAAAGAATAATTCATTAGGAGGAGACAAAGAATAGTCTAGAATCAAGATATCTAATATTTGCCTTATAGGGGGTATGCCTTCCTTTATGATTTTGGTGTAAAAGTTGGCAATTGAATTGTGAACATTTGTGTGACGATAAAGGGAATCATTTAAGTGTGTTCCTTTTAACAAGTAAACATACTTTTCCAAAAATAGTTTTTCTTCACTGTGAGGAAGAGGAAAATAGTATTTTCTTCTTTAGTATTTTCCATATCTAGGAATCGGGACCCAATCTCTTTTCCTCTCTCCCCTGAACATAAGAGAAAAGGGTATCTTCCCTATGATAATAGGGAAACATATCCCAAACTGACCGTAATCCCTCTCCCTCTTCCATCCATTATTTCCTCTTTGGAATCACTAGGGTCTTCCCCTAAATACATACATATATATATATATATATATATATATATATAAGGACTACAAACCCTCACATCTAGGGAACACAGAATAACCTATAGAAGGTGATGAAGGGACACCAGGGCCTAAATAGATGATTGGACGATTTCCTTCACCATGCCCTTTCCTCTTTGGACCAATCTTTCCAGAAATAGCAGATGAAGGTGAGAGAGAAGAGAGAGGGTCGGTCGATTAGGGTCATAGAGATAGGGAATGACGATCCAAAATCTACCTCTATCTGCACCGCTGAGTCAGAAAGTAGTGATTATTTTTGAACCAACAAATCCCATCACAGCCTCATGCCTTTTCCCCACCGCCTGAGGGTCAACGACACTTTTATACGCCTGGTCGGGTCCTACGAGGTGCTATAGGGAGGCCATAAGTGTCTTCCTCTCCTAATGTTGGGTTGGTACAAGTGGAGGATGAGAAGAGATGTTGTAGGAGGTCGACGTCATGGTTGGAGTACCCTAGCACGAGGTTGGGGGGAGAGAGTCGAATGACCCCCCTGCCCCCTTCATTCATTCTCATGACTCGAGGATAAAAGGATCTTTCCCACTTAAACCAGAAAAACTAAATATGAAAATCAAAGGTATAATTTGTTGACGTGTCAACATCTAATAAGCTTAAATAGCTTTTTTTTTGTAACTACGGTAGAAAATGAATAGTAACTCAGAATTAGACGTGCCATATATGAACTTTGATAAAAAAAAAGGGAGGAATCTAAATAAATTACTTGTAGACCCTAATTATGATACTAATTCTATAAATAGTGCAAAGATGGGTTTAAGTGGTGATTAGTGTATAAAAATCCTAGATTTGGGTGTTAACATGTTGAATATGGTAAAAGTCCTCTCTTTTATGCTGTTAATTTATATTGTGAGCTATAATGGTAATGTAACATGGTTATGATCATAATGATGAGAAACTAGGTCTTCTAAAGTGGATGCTTATTAACATGTGTAATTAAGTCTTGAACATCAATGGTCTAACTTGCTATAACTTTAATGTGCCTAATCTGATATAAATGTTCCTACAACAATACATGGTGGACTTGATAATTGTGGTAAGACCTAATATGAATTAGGGTTCTTAATTCATTAAAATGTTAATCATGGGAATTAGTGTTTAAAAACATGACTCTATTGTTAACTCATACCAAGGAAACATAAACCCTAGATTAGGGCTGAGTAGGGTTTAAAGTAAATAATGTGATGGTAACACCTTAGGATTTACATATATGCAGATTTAATGATTGGATTCTTCTTTAGTTGCTTGGATCTATTGATTGGTTGATTGAATTCACTTAAAGTATAATTGCATAATCTACATGACTCGCTATTAAGGTATGTGGTTACTCTTATGACAAACCGCACTAGTTTCATGACATTTGACCGATGTTTACATGATTGCTTGAAAATTAAATGCTTGCATGTTTATTTAATTCTTGGAAACTATAAGGTCACTAAGGATATCACAAAATATGTGTATAACTTGTTCGAACCCCACATACCAACTCTAGAGGTTTAAAAATGGAATGGAATGAAAAGTCATGGTGATGGCTTAAGACCAGGCCCCAGATTAGAAGGTCATACCAGGCTCCAGATCAGGCATGTCATATGAGGTCAGGCCCTAGATTCAGAAGACCAACATGGCACCAAACTCCAGATTGAGAGGTGGCCAACATAGGCACCTAGCTCCATATTGAGAGCTGGCCTAAAGTAAACTATATGGACAAAATCCTAAGAGAGGGTATCCCAGAGGTTGACTAAAATAGGTTGAGAAGTTATGAAGAAAACAATAAATTTTGATTCTATAAAAATAATTGTTGTGATTATGCTGTTACAAGTATATGCAGACATTTTGGTTCAACCACATACCAGTATAACTTATTATACTAACTGAGTTTTTATTTTTTAACATTTAGGATAATTTGCTATTCTACAAGTACGATGAAAATGGATATCTAGGAAAAGAAGGCTCCAAAAGAAAAAGACATTAATGTAATCATGGAGGTTGTAGTTAGATTCAGTTATTTTCATGTTGCAGCTTGTTTTATCCATATCATCCCTTGGTGAAAAATGTAACATCAGTCTTGTACCAAACTCCTTTTGAATAGTGAAATTTAATAAATCTTTTTTGATTATTTGCTAAACATTTGGTCTTGTATTATTGATAATGGCCCTTGTCCTCTCGATCCTCCTAAATTGGGGATAACAGGAGGAGGGGGTAGTTACATTTGGTATCAGAGTCGGTTTACCATTTAATCTCTAATAATTATTAAAATTTAAGAGTTTTGTAGACCCCAAGGGAATTATTAGAGTATTTTCCAAAGAAAAGGTGTCTATAAAGGACCATGATCTGGGGGCTGGCAATATTTTCCTCCGCACCGCTAGTTGACTTATGAGGACTCCTGGACCCATGCATTCAACTTGGCCAAAGTCAGAGGACTTTACTCAAAATAGCATACCTCTTGGATTTCTTATCTAATTTTGTCACTTCTCTACCCCCTTAACTCCCTAAACCCTAGAAACATGTATCTACTCTCTTTATCCCTTCTAAGTACTAGGGTTATGGATATAAGGGATTAATTCATCCTTTGCCAAATAATAAAAGTGGACATAATGATAAAGAAATTTTTTTATGGGTTTCTCCCCTATTAAGGTAAACCTTATATGGGACTAGGAATGGTGAACAATCTTAGTGGGTTAAGGGAATAACAAAACCTAAGGTACAAGTTGCAGTCCCTAACCTCAACCCAAAACCTTAATCCTGGGGTATCGGCAAAGTGGGAGAAAAATAATAATGCCACCCTAATAAACCTTAAGAAGAGGATAGAGATAGAGAGATCCCAATAAGTTGGGATACCATAGTTTGTCCATGCATGCAAGTATGTGGAATAAGGCATACATGATATGTGTGAAGGACTTGGATATACATGTGAAACATAGACAATAAATGGTTGCATGACCCTTGGTACAATGTTTAGTTTTGGTGACCTGACCTGGGGTGGGTCATCCCTAAAGAGGAGAAAAGATCTATGATAGAGATAACACCCTAAATCAAAAGGTTAGTCTGTGGCCAAGAAGTCTAAACTTGTAACATCCTAGGATTTGAGGCCTTGGATAAGATGATCTTAAAAGGAATGATTGGACTACCCATATCACCAAGGTGCACCTCCTTTTCTGAGAGCCCATCACTAAGAACTCCATAGTTAAGCATGCTCAGCTTGGAGTAGTATTGGGATGGGTGACCTATCGGGAAGTTGATCATGGCATGTGTGTGAGTGAGGACAAAGTGCGCAGTAAAGGCTTGTGGTGGTTTGTGGGGCCAGTCGTCATTCCTGAAACTCTATTAGAGCCTTGGGTAGTGGGCCCGAGCATTACAAATGGTATCAGAGAAAATTCCCCTCCAGTAGGTGGGGCCCACATGGGCTTATGGCATGCCAGTCTTTGAGTCGTGCGGTCCACGCATGTTGGAAAGGGCTATCTGAGTTGATGGAGCCACCCATGCACTGGTAGTGTCCAGGCATGTTGAAAAGGGCTATCCGAGTTGATGGAGCCGCCTTTGTGTTGGCAGCTGTGATCGGGAGCTGGGTGTACATGGGTCATTTGGGTTAGCACTGAAATGGGGAATGATTATGAGGCCATATAGTTGAGCCTTGACGAGGATGTCAAGAGTCTAAGTGGGGGAGATTGTAACATCCTAGGATTTGAGGCCTTAGATAAGATGATCTTAAAAGGAATGATTAGACTACCCATATCACCAAGGTGCACCTCCTTTTCTTGGAGCCCATCACTAAGAAATCCATAGTTAAGCGTGCTCAGCTTGGAGTAGTATTGGGATGGGTGACCTGTCGGGAAGTTGATGCTGGCATGCGTGTGAGTGAGGAAAAAGTGTGCAGTTAAGGCTAGTGGTGGTTTGTGGGGCTAGTCGTCATTCCTTAAACTCTACTAGATCTTTGGGTAGTGGGCCCGAGCATTACAAATGGGTAGTCGTCATACCTCATTACAGGTCACCATGACCCCTATAAAAGGATGAAAGTCAGCCCATGAATGTAGAGAGAAAAGATGAAGGCTTAGGTAAGGTTCTAAATTGGAGATGTACTATAATAAAATCCTAAGTCTATCCTAGGGTCAGGTAGGGTTAAGACCAATGGAAGTAGGAGTTGCCTAATTCCCTAGTTGCACATGACCATAGGGTCGGGAGGTAGCAACTATCATTGTCTGAGGGCCATGGGTTAGGAGATTGATCACCTCTATGAACTCATGGGACCCAAAGGGCAGATGAGTAGGGCACTCTCTGTATGCTTGAGGGAAGAGGGATGACCCCAAAAGTTCCGACACCCTATAGACCTAGAGGAGATGACCAAGGGTTGTGTGGTAACCAAAGTAGGTTATAGACCAATTTTTCCTTGGAAGCAACTTTGATATCAAGATGATGGTGATGTGGAGACATAAGTTGCACATTTCAACTTAGATTTGAAGGTGTAATGGTAATGTGGGATGTACCATATCTACTCTTGGAACATGAAGAACTTTGTGTTTGGACGACTGCCAAATGCTTATTTCCTCTTGTTATGGGAGGGAGATATGGGACAGTACACATTCCATATGCCAAGGATAAAAGATGATGTGAGTTGGAACGTTGCTATGAGGTATGAGGACAGAGATGATAACATACCTTCGTGGAGTGAATGATACATGGATGATTTGCAAACAATAAAAGGTATAAGGTATTCATCTTATAAGGATGTTTTTTTTAGCATGAGCTATGTGGAATTTGCAAGTGATGCAAAGTAGAGTTTGATCACCATGAAGATGAGCTCAAAGTGTTCTCAATGAAGATAGACTTAGAGTTCGATTTTGAGATGATAAGTGAAATACATGGAAGTGTATGTCTTCAATGTTACCTAATACCTAAGGATATGAAGCGGTAATGAATGCTCTGGTTGAGATATATCTGACTAGTTTGGAAAGAGGCTAGAAAAGGTTGTTAGGTTAACCCTCAATTGGAAAAGAGATATGTTTGGGCTAACACTCAGATGTAACGAGATATGTTGAACAATTTAGTAGTTGTTTGGTTAGCCAGCCTAGTCCTTAATATAACAAATGGAAGGTGATAGAACTTCAGATACACTACTTTGGATCGAAAGGTAATAAAACCCCGATGAGAGTGGTATAGGGTTTCTGAGAAATCGATCTTGAGGAATCATGACATATAGGAAATCATGATTTTAAGATCACCATACACCATGGTACTTCTGAGATAATGAGTGGTAGTAGTACTATGGATGTTGGAGATGAGGCTGCATGTGGTATGTTGCATGCAAGCCAGGAGGTAAAGGACGAACACTAGTAACCCAGTGTATCGATATAGAGGATAAAAGAGTCCCTAAGAGGGAATGGGAGTTCATCACTATGGATGGTGTGAAAAGTCTCCCCTTGACCAAGGAAATTCATGATGCGATATGGGTTATGGTAGAACGCCTTACCTAGATGACATGAGAAAGAAAGAGTATTGTCAAGGGACAGATCGGGTTGAACTGCATGTGAGAGAGACAGTTCAACTACACCATGATACGAGTTCAAAAGTTCTTGAGTATGACTTAAAGGTTCACTTGCATAAGGTGGAAGTAGGTACATGAAGAACTCGATGTTAGTACAGTTTATCACCCCTTACTAATGGTTAGTATGATACAGACTAGAGGGTCTGATGAGAGCATGTGTGCTCATTCAGGGTGATACATGAAGACAGTTCTTAAAATGTGATGTTAACCACCCTAGCCTTTATCAGGATGCAAGAAGTTCAATAGGGAGGTTGTGTCGGTCATCACTTCTTTTAGATGATCTTGGTGAAGGAGGCCTTGCGAAGGTCAGAAAAGAACCACAATGTGTGCAGATGAAGTCGCTTTGATCATGCAATGGCTGAGAGAGAGCCCAGAGATGACATGATTTGTGAGATGATGCAAAGCAGACTGACATGCAGTTCATTGTGGGAGAATATGTGATGTAAAACCTGACCCCTCTAAGCTATAGCTGAGTCCTTGATATATGGGTCCATTTGAGATGGATTAATGGAGATGGTTGTGTTTAGCCTTACCCCTCAGGATAACATGATGTATAATGTGTTACATGAGTCCGATCTAGAGCACTATCTGAGGTACCCAAGCCATGTGTTGAGCCCTGAACCTATTCAGCTTTTTGAGAGGCTGAAAAGTCCTGAGTCACCTATGAGGGTACAATATACCAAGGTAAGAAAGAACTCAGATGGAAGAATATGAGACGATGAAGGTTCTTGGGAAGCACCATGGAAAGGGTGAAGCTACATGGGAGCCCTGATGGACATAAGAAAGGCTTATCCTGTTGGTTTGCTTGCTTGATGGAATTTTGAGGACAAAATTCTTATAAGAGGGGAAGGATGTTACAACCCCAATTTTTGGGTTCCTTTGGTGAGAAATGAAATTTCTCATATTAAAGATATTGGAAAAAATAATGATACAATTTGTTGTGAATAAATTGATTTCATTTACAATAGCCTTGATGATTGTGTTGTGGGCTTTATTGGCTATTGGGCCCAATAACAAGGAAATTCAATTAATAAATGAATAATTGAGTTTTGAGAAAAGAAAGATGTGGAAACCTCTAGAAGGCAAAAGAATATAATCCAAAGATGGATTTCGTGCCTCTTGGGTTCCTTGGGTCCCAAGGAGTCCAAAGTTGCATAGAGAATGCAATAAAAAAAAGAAAGATCAATTAAATATTTCCTTATTGAGAATAAAAGGGGGAGTTAACTTTGGAAAAGGTAGTTTCATGCTTGTTTTAGGGTTTAATGCACATGATTATGTTTAGAAACCCTAATTTGGGAAAATATGGGTTTTAATGGGTTAAATCCAAAAATATAATTATAGAACTAAGTTTTCATGGTTATAAGCTATTTTGAGTATAAAAGTTCCTATTTGTGAATACATACCCTTAATGAAGAAATTAGGGTTTTCTAGTAGATAAGAGGTAGAATTAATGATAAATAGAGTTCGTATGTGAATTAGACCATAATGTATTAAGAGTTGTTAATTTGAAAGAAACTAAAGGTGATAATTGAGTCTAATGACCTTGAAATAACTTAAAAGGATAAAGATGGTAGTTTTGGTATAAATGAGAAATAATCGACTTTAATTGGGATTATGATGTTGAAATTAGGGTTTGTGAACTAAGAGAGCATTAAATATGATAAAAGTATTATGGAGGCAAAAACCCTAATAAAACCCTAGAAAGCCTAAGGTGGAATCCAAGTCTAGCTTTAGAATGTTCTAGATAAACTATGACAACATTAATTTCAGGATGTTGTTGATTGCTTGTTGCTTGTTCTTTATCCTTATTGCTTGGACAATCAAGTTGCTCTGGATCAAGTATGTGGTTAACTATGAATATCCCGAATTAGTTTCCCGAGGATTTTTGAGGTTTTATCGATGAAATGAATTAAACTGTTGGTTGCATTTAATTCTTACAAATTATAATGTGGATATGACTATCACCTAAAATATATGCCTACTAGCTCTGATGCCAATTGTAACGACCCTGCCTCCTGGTAACCCCCAATTAAGGGAGACTAAAAGGTCAGAGCCGTTAACCAATAACATGGATCAAAGGTTCGATAAATAATCAATAACAATTAATAAATTTTACCTACTAAATTGAAAACTGGTATAAAATAAAACTTTGCATACCTTTTAAAAATTGGGATTTCTAAACTTCTATCCATGAAGATACTAATCTAACTAATCCTCCTGTGCACATTAATTCTCATTTAATTCCGCATATGCCACTTTACTGTTTGTTCTTTTCATTTTTACCTAAAATGCCAACAAAAAAAACGTCGGTCAGCAAGAAGCTGGTATGTGGGGGAAACAATAATCGTGCAACTATAATAACAATGTAGTCATCCAAATATCATTTAACATCCAAGATTACGCTTTAAGCAATACTACTCAATCCTTACCTATCCCCTATCTTTGTGTTGTCCCTATAGTGGACATGGATACTACCTCTCTCATATGGTAGATCCTTACCCCTACGACCCTACCACACAGGTAGCCAATACCTAGGGTTATAGAGTCGCATGGCCATACCCAAAGGTAGCCCAATCCCTGACTCATCGAATGACTTAGTACATGGCTACCAATGGGGTAGGACCATCAAGTCACCATGAGTCAGGGATTGGGCTACCTTTGGGTAGGGCCATGCGACTCCATAACCCTAGGTATTGGCTACATGTGTGGTAGGGCCATGGGGGTAAGGATCTACCATATGAGAGAGGTAGTATCCACGTCCACTACAGGGACAACATAGAGATAGGGGATAGGAAAGGATTGAGTAGTATTGCTTAAAGCATAATCTTAGATGTTAAATGATATTCAGATGACTACATTGTTATTATAGTTGCACGATTATTGTTTCCCCCACATACCAGCTTCTTGCTGACCAACATTTTGTTTTTCGACGTTTTAGGTACAAATGAAAAGAACAAATAGTAAAGTGGGATATGTGGAATTAAATGAGAATTAACGTGCACAGGAGGATTAGTTAGATTAGTATCTTAATGGATAGAAGTTTAGAAATCCCAATTTTTAAAAGGTATGCAAAGTTTTATTTTATACCAGTTTTCAGTTTAGTAGGTAAAATTTCTTAATTTTTATTGATTTATTTGTCGAACCTTTAATCCGGGTTATTGGTTAACGGCTCTGACCTTTTGGTCTCCCTTAATTGGGGGTTATCGGGAGGCGGGGTCATTACAAAACTTCTCCAAGTAGGGACCCTAACTGAAGTGTGTTCCCACTCAGATACAAGTAGGAGCTAGAGATGCATCTATGTGAAAGCGAGTGACATTGAGGTTGGAAAAGGGAATCCATTCTAAGCTAGAGGGTTGATTTTTTTTGGATTATGAGATCAACATACTATATTGAATGTATGAGGAGTTTAGTATTACATAATGAGATGATATAGTTTATGTTGAACTCAGTAGAATTGAGAGTTTGACATAAGAGTATAGGATGCATGTATATTTGCTTCTTATAAAGCTAGGATGTGAATTGATGTGGGCCTACAAAGGGGAAACCCTAGTATCAGGATAAGTTATAAGGTTAACTCTCGAACAAAGTGAGACTTAGAGGGAGTCAGGAACTTACACATGAGGAATTATGAGAAATATTTGTATGATATGTCCTAAACTAGACTATCCTGAGGGGATGAGTTGAGTTGATACATGTATGATCCCTAGAGGCTTGTTGTACCCTAGATGTCCTTGAATGGACAAAACTTTGGACACCAAGAAGGAGGCTTCTTATACGGGTATGTAGATGATATGAGTACTTACCATCTAGGGGAGGGAAAGAGAGTCCCATGATCTTGGAGAGGTACATAATGGTAATATGTTGTGAAGCATCATTCTCATATTCGTAGTTCCTTGTGTAGGACTCTAAGGGTTGCTTACATGAAAGATCCATATCATGTTCGATATGTGTTTGAGTGGCTAAATCATGCAGTTTAGATGACCAACACTAAGGAGGTAAACCCTAGGTTCCTAGACCAAAGAGGGGAAGTCGTTGGTATCTAGTGCATATAATTCTCACAAGGTTGAGTGAGTTCATAGAGATTAAGCATGGAACCCCCCTCAAGTTTTGGGTTAAAGGGAAACCCCACTTGAACTGTGATATATGGTTGATGAGACATTCAAACAAGTTAGTTTAGCACCACCATACTATCATATATCCAACCTCATGATCAATTTCCTAGTGAATATAATATATGTGGATGAGTGATACTATAAATAGTACCTGATGGATGGAATAATAGGAAATATGCCTATGTGACTTGTCCTCGTGTAATGATATAAACTTTGTATTCAAGTATGCTTTGTGATCTGTGGTATTAGTTTTATCTTGTCTTAGGACGGGACACCTCCTAAAAGGGGTGAGTTCACAAAGTAGTTTAACAATTGAGGTAACATTAAGAGTCACTTGAAATTTTGAGAGATTAAGTGTGTGAAGTGCAAATGCACATACATTGAGTATGATTCATTGCACCCATGTATTCCATATGTAAGGGACATGAGGAAAAGTCACTTGGAAGTGATCAATAGAATTCGATCAGGCCCAGTGGGGAAGGTCTCCATGAATCCAATAAAGAAAATTGGATGTGCCCTAAGAGATGAAGGAAATTTGAGTAAGATAATCCTGAAGGGTCCAACGTGATTATTAGAGGAACCACAAGAAAATTTTGTGATGTAATAAAATAATGTTATGACCTTAAGTCAATTCTAAGGTTAAGTAGGGATGATACCGATGGGAGTAGGAGTTGATTGTTTCCTTAATGAACAAGACCATGCGGTCCATAGGTAACAACTATGTTTGCCTAAGACCCATGAGTGAGGAGATTGGCTATCTTTATGAGTTCATGGTGCCCAAGGGGTAAATGTGAGATGCAATCCTTAGATGCATAATGGAGAGAGCACCCCAAAAGTACTGACACACAAGATACCTTGAGGGAATGACTAAGGATCATAAATAAGAATTATAATAAGAATCAAAGGTTATGAGGAAAGTTTTCCTACAAGTGTCCATAGAATGGTGGTATGTGGAGAATGACTCAACCTAATATGAAAATAAGATGGTATTGTGTGATGTACCATCTCTACTCTTAGAATGATATGAGCTTTGTATTTGGACTGTGACCAAATGCTTATTTCATCTCATTATGAGCGTGAGAGATTAGGCATACACATGCCATATTAGAAATGGATATGGTATGAGAAATAAATACTTAGGTTGAAATCTTTTAGGATAATCGAGAATTTGAGGAATTACCACACCCTTAGGAGAGAATATTGGATAAAGGGTTGGGTAGATGAGCAAGGTAATTTCCAAATTAACATTTCAAAGGAGGATATAATTATCAAGTGGAATTTAAATTGTATAGCTATAAGATTGAATTTGGTGACCAAATCAATGGATGAAAGAGTTGAGGTACTAGATAAAAGTAAATCAAGCCTGATTTGTTGATTGAGCTTGTAACAACCCATTTAGATGATCCAGAGTTAGTTGAGATGTAGGGTTTGATAAACAAGCCTCAAACACATCCTTCGAGGGGCGTAAATGGTGGAATCCAATATGAAAGTTGCATTTGAGTTCAGAGGATTTCCCCTTAAAGGCTCATGTCTTGCAAGAAGATCATGGTTCTAAGTATACATACACTCTGGCATCACCATGATGTTTTAAAACTTGAAACAATATTTTTGGTGGCCTAGAATGAAGAAGGACATAGTAGCATATGTATCCAGTTACCTCACATGTTAGATTGTGAAGGTTGAACACCAACGACCTGACGAGTTACTATAAACAATTGAGATACCTTAGGGGAAATGGGACCCGGACACTATGGATTTCCTGGTGGGTGTCCCCAAGACGACAAAAAGTCATGATGCGATATGGGTTGTGGTGGGTTGCCTAACCAAGTCAACACATTTCCCTATCTTAAAGATTAGTGCCAAAGTGTTAGTTCTAGCTGAACTATATGTTAGACAAATAGTTCTAGTTGATGGTGTTCTGAGTTCAACTATTTTTATCGTGACCCTAAGTTCACCTATAAGTTGTGGAAGCAAGTGCATGAAACACTCGGTACCAGGTTAAAATTTAGAACAGTGTATCACCTCCAGACTAATGGACAGTTAGAAAGAACGATCCAGACTTTAGAAGACATAGTGAGAACATGTGTGCTCATTTGGGGTGGATCATGGGAGCAATACTTGCCATTAGCTAAGTTTGCTTATTATAATATTTACCAATCTAGTATCAGGATGTCTCCGCATGAATCTCTTTATGGGAAGTTGTGTCGGTCACCGCTTCACTAGATGATGTCGGTGGGAGGACCTTGTTGAGGTCAGAAGAACTAGAGTTATATGATGATATAAGTCACTTTGATCAGGAAAAGGCTAAAGAGAGCCTAGGATCGACAAAAGTCATATGCTGATGTGAAGCGGACTAACTTGCACTTCACTTTGGGTGAACATGTGTTTCTAAAAATTTGACCACTATGAGCTATAGCTAAGAATAGAGGAAAGTTGAGTCCATGATACGTAAGTCTGTTTGATTGTCAAGAATGGATTGGTGAAGATGAATAACATCTAGAGTTACACCTATAATATAGTATGATGCATGATTTGCTCCATGTATCCAATCTAAAAGCACCATGTGAAGGATCCTAGCCATGTGTTGAGAATCGATCCTATTGAACTCCAAGGGAGACTGACTACCTTGAGTCACCTATGAAGGTATTAGGTGTTGGAAAGGTATGCCCATAGAGCTAATCATATGATGGCTGACATGGAATAATTACCTAAAAGAATTTGATTAATAATAACATATATAAAGGCAAGCTTCCAATTCATTTGTTTCACTCATTTATTAAATAATGAGGATATAGAGTGAATGTCTAGAGAATTATATTACTCAATGACATATGTTGTCAAGTTATTATCCTTGTGGATGAGATCATGCAGATGTGAAGAGTACATATACATATTCTCATTATGTCCATGATCGGTTGTCATTGTCGAAGGTTGATAGACAACAATAACACATAAGATTAGAGTGTGAATTGGTTGATGACCAAATCCCATTAGTCATGATATGGCTATATCAAACCAAGAACATAGATACATGTTAGGGAACAGTGTATCAGACAAACCCACCTTGAGAGTGACACATGGTTTTTTGGTCACAGTCATCTCTCATGGTGAATATGGTGATTGTGATTCTTAGACCTGAAATCACTAAACTCATCACATGTCGTTGGGTACACTTTGACTCCATCAAATGCAGTCCTAAAACATGGTTTGTTATAACGATGATGATTGGATGACTTTGAAACATGGGGATAGACTGTGAGTGATAGATATGGGATTTATCCCTCCTACTGTAGTATGATATCTTGGACACTTGATAAGAGAGACCAAGAAATGCATGTGCATGCACATGTGAATCAATATATGATATTGAGGTCACATTATCTCAAACAGTCTGCTCTTGGTTCAAGAAACATGGATTGAATGTTGAACGAATGACCTTCCATGCCTCGAGTTCATCCTGGACATTAGAGATAAAAGAATTATATAATCACTGCAACACCTTACACATATTGTAGGATGAAGTTGTTATCCAACTTTACATTCACTTGGGTAGCACTGATGTGTGACTGGGCACCACTCTTTCCTTGTGATGTCATAAGCTAGTTATGGATATTCACTGCCAATGTGATATGGGACTTATAAGGTCACACACATAGGAACTCATCTAGAAGAGGAGTTTGATCTTGAACGACAATTGGATTGATTACTAAAGTGTTTAGGTATTCAATTCACACAACTGATCACTCAATTGGATAACCAGGGTTGCCAAACGACCATCTCACTGAGTGAGATGGCCGTTTGGGCAATCAGACGAGCATCTCAATTATTGAGATGGCCATTCGGGTGGTCAGGCAGATCAAGGATCGAATTAGCTTAGTTCTACCCTTGAACTGACTGGTTCAATATGATTGAACTGAATGGCTCATCTCAACTCACCAGACGACCATATGAGTGAGTGAGATGGGCATCTCACTTGGGTGATACGGCCTGCTTTGGGTCGAGTGAAGGTTTGAGATGTTTCTGGAATAGTTTCAATTGCATATACTTGAGATGCAAGTAAAGTTAATGTGTATATTAATTGGAATCAAAACTGCCAAATTCATATGTGATTGGAAAACTGCTAAATGACTATTTGGTAGTGAGAGATGACTGTGTCATACACCCAGACGATTTTAGGTTGTTAAAGTTCAAATTCTTCCAGTCCTTTCCACTCCCGTACAACCCCATACAGGTTGGGAACCCTATCCCAAACCCCGCCTATTAAAGCAGGGGAATTGGGGGGCTTCCTAGTCACAATACAAACAACTAAGAATTAGTTCCTCTGACAACTATTGTCCTCTCTGGTTGTGGTAACTAAGAGAGCCTAGACAAGTCCTACCTGATCAAAAGGGATAATAAAGGGAGATAACAATTGGTAGTTGTCATTGTGGGAGAGTAGGTTGGTGACTAGTACACCAATGGGAGGGACAACTCCTTCTTGTCCATTCTTGGTGAATGACAGGAGGTCTAGTTGGTCTATGTAGACTACTCTAGAGGCAAGAGTCCTTTGGTTGCTGCTAGGAGGACAGTTGCATCCTGCAGTCCGTGGCCCGACCACAGGAGCACTGTAGAACTTGTCTTGTTCATTGTTCGTGGTGAAGACCATGAGCTGCACAACTACCACCCAAGAGCAACTTATCAGTAGTTGCAAATAAGCAAGTTTTTTCACTAGACATACTCCAGGACCAGGTATAACTATCTAAAACCATCCTTCATATTTTATAGTAGTTGACGCAATCTTGCTTTTATGGGAATAAGGATAGATAGATTTTTATTTCTGCTACTATACTCTGTGCCCATATTTCCCATCATTAGGTACCAAGGTGAAAGAGATCAGGAATAAAAATATAGATATGGTAAGGGTTCTTTTTAAGAACCATGGAGTGGAAGAAGCCACATGGGAGCTAAAGACGGACATGGATAAGTCCCATCCAGAATTGTTTGTATGATTGGTCAAATTTTGAGGGTAACATTCCTATAAGAGGGGAAGGATATTATAACCTCAGTTTTACAAGTATTTTACTTGGTTGAATTGCAATACTTTGATTAAATGGGACATATTAGTAATATGTGCACGTTGTTTTTAAATTAGGTTTTCCCCTTGCAAATTTCCTTTTGTCACAAATTTGTGGCTTTTACTATTTTGTTAATTCAATAATGGATATGAGGAAAAGAAAGAAAGAAAATCCCAAAGTAATTGAATTACTAAAGGTAATGGGGGATTAATATAGAATTATTTAGAATACTCTAGAAAAGAGTGTTTCTATGTATAAAGGAAGGAAAATTACTTTATGAATTGTTGAATAATAGAATTATGGAATATTGGAAAAATTTCCAATAAATAATATACATGGTATTTTCAATAATAAAAAGAATAATTATCTGGTCATTAATTGCAGCACAATGTTGAAATCAACATTTAGTATTATTTTGATCTAACCTTTGGAATACTTGGAAATAGTAATGAAAATAAGATAATTTTAGACCTTGGAAGAAGAAGGATATATCATGGAATAATGGAATGTGTTTTAATGAAATATTTATAAAGGAACAAGTTTTGTATGAAAAAAAAGATATCGTATTAATTCCCATGTAATATGACTTGGGAAAGGATATTAGTAAGTTTCATGGACAAAGATAAATTGATTTTGGAGGAGACAAAGAATAGTCTAGAAGCAACACATCTAATATGTGCCTTGTCAGGTATGTCTTCCTTTATGATTTTGGTGTAAGAGTTGGCAATTGAATTCTGAACACTTCTTTCACGATAAAGAAAATCATTTAATTGTGTTCCTTTTGACAAGTAAACATACTTTTCCACAAATGGTTTTTCCTGACTATGAGGAAGTGGAAAAGAGTATTTTCCTCTTTAGTATTTTCCATATCTAGGAATCAGGACCCAATCTATTTTCCTCTCACACATGAACAGAAGAGAAAAGGGAGTCATCCCTATGATAAAAGGGAAGTAGACCCAAACCTACCTTCATCCTTCTTCCTATTTCATCCATTCTTTCCTCTTTAGAATTTCTAGGGTCTTACCCTGAATACATATATAAGGATTGCAAAGCCCTTGTATCCATGGAAGACAAAACACCCTATAAAAGGTGATGAAGGGAAACCAAGGCCTAAATAGATGATTGGGAAATTTCCTTCACCATGCCCTTTCCTCTTTGGACCAACATTTCCAAAAACAATAGATGAAGGAAAAAGAGAAGAGAAAGGGGAGGTCGAGCAGGGTCATCGGGATAGGGAATAGGGGATGTCGAGAAGGGTCGTTGGGATATGGAATGATGATCTAAGGTCTCCCTCTTTCTACAACACTGAGTCAAAAAGTAGTAGGTACTTCTAAACCTGCAAACCCTTTTGCAACCTCAGGCCTTTTCCTCACTACTTGGGGCACTGATGGGATAGTTGTATGACTGGGGTCAACATCTTGGCTAGAGTCACCCTAGCATGAGGTAAGGGGGAGGGAGAATCAAATGACTCCCCTGTCCCTTCATGTACTCGCATGAATCAATGATAAAATGTTCTTTCCCACTTAAAACAGGCCGACTCAATAAGAAAATCACATGTATTTTCTACTGACATGTCAACATCTAATTTGCTTAAATATCTTTATTTTCCAAATAATGTAGAAACTGACTAGTAACTCGGAATTAGAAATTTCATATATTAGTTTTGATCATAAAAATGACAGGAATATTAATAAATTACTTGCATACCCTAATTATGATTATAATTCTAAAAACAATGCAATAATGGGTTTAAGTGGTGATTAGTGTATAAAAATTCTAGATTTGGGTGTGAACCTGTTGAATATGGTAAAAGACCTCTCTTTCATTCTATTAACTTATATTGTGATCTATAATGGTAATCTAACATGGTTATGATCATAATGATGACAAACTAGGTCTTCTAAAGTTGATGCTTAGTAACATATGTAATTAAGATCTTGAACATCAATGATGTAACTTACTATAACTTTAATGTTCCTAATATGATATAAATGTTCCTAAAGAAATAGCATGGTGGACTTGATAATCATGGACTGACCTAATATTAATTAGGGTTCTTATGTCATTAGAATGTTAATCATGGAAATTAGGATTTCAAAGCATGAATCTAATGTTAACTCAATACCAAGGAAACCTAAACCCTATATTAGGGTCGAGTAGGATCTAAAGTAAATAATGTGATGATAACAATTTAGGATTTACGTATATGTAGATTAAATGATTGGATTCCTCTTTTCTTACTTGGATCTACTGATTGGTTGATTTAATTCACTTGAAGTGTAATTGTATAATTTGCATAAACCTCCATCAAGGTATGTGGTTACGTCTATGACTAACCGTACTAGTTTCCTACTGTTTTACTGAGGTTTGCCGGATTGCTTGAAAATTAAATGCGTGCATGTTTATTCAATTCTTGCAAATGATACAGTCACTATGGCTATAAAAAATTATCCTTATAACTTGATTGAACCCCACATACCAACTTTGGAGGTTTGAAAATGGAAAGGAATGAAAATTCATGGTGAGGACTTAAGACCATGCCCTAGATTGGGAATGTCATACCATGCCCTAGATCAGGAAGATCGATGAGGTTAAGCCCCAGATTTGGAAGACCAACATGACACCTAACTCTAGATTAAGAGGTGGCCTAAAGTCCAATGTAGGGACAAAACCCTAAGTGAGGGTATCCCAAAGATTGAGTAAAATGGGTTTGGAAGTTATGAAGAAAATGATACATTTTGATTATGTAAAAAATAATTGTTTTGATTATGTTACAAGTATATGCAAACATTTTTCTTCCCCCACATAGAAGTATAACTTGTTATACTTACTGAATTTTTGTTTGTCAACATTTTAGGATAATCTACTATTCTGCAGGTAAAATGAAAATGGATATCCAGGAAAAGAAGGGTAAAAATGAAAAAGGCATTAATTTAATCATGGAGGTTATAGTTAGATTGTAGTTATTTTCATGTTGCAACTTTAGTTATCCAGATCATCCCTTGGTGAAAAATGTAACATAACTCTTGTACCAAAATCCTTTTGATTAGTGAATTTTTTAATTATTTTTGGTTATTTGCTAAACCTTTTGTTTGATATTATCGACAATGTCCATTGCCATCTTGGTCCGCCTGGTTAGGGGATAATAGGGAGAGGGTGGTTGTTGTTTAAAAAGTATGATGACAACCTATACCGTCAATGCATTCTAGAAAAAGTAGTGCCACAAATCCTTCCTGAGTGCCACTCTTCATCTTATGGTGGGCATTCAGGAAGAGACAGGACAACCTCTAAGATTCTACCATCTGACTTTTATTGGCCTACATTGTTCAATGACACACATGCTTATGTCAAATCCTATAAAGAGTGTTATCACACTGGAAATATGTCAAGGAGGAAAGAGATGCCCATGTCTGAATAGATAGAAGTGGAAATTTTTAATGTTTGGGGATAGACTATATGGGTCCCTTCCCATCTTCAAGAGAAATCAATACATCTTAGCCTTTGTTGATTATGTATCCAAATGGATAGAAGCAATATCTACCCCGTCTTTTGATGCAAAGCTTGTGGTAAGATTGTTTGAAAAGATTGGTTGTTGAGATTGGATGATGCTTTGTGGGCATATCATACAGCCTACAAGAATCCAATAGGGACCACTCCCTACAAATTGATTTATGGCAAGGCATGCCATTTACTAGTTGAATTTGAACAACAAGCCTTTTGGGAAATTAAATTCTTTATTATGGATCCAAAGCTAGCTAGCAATAAGAGGTTCTTACAACTACAAGAAATAGAGGACTTAGGATCCATGCCTATGAAAACACCATGATTTATAAGCAAACAACTATGGTGTGGCATGATGCCCACTTGAAAAGAAAATATGTGTTTGAAGAACAACATTTTTCTATTCAATTCATGCATTAAACTTTTTCCCAGAAATCTAAAATCAAAATGGTCAGGAGCCTTCACCATGTCAAAGATATATCCATTAGGGATGATGGAACTGTTTAGTGAAAAGATAGGGACATACCATGTAAATGGGCATAGAGTGAGGAGGTGTTATGTGGATGTAGAAATTACCTATAGAGCCGAGATGTAGTTAGATGAACAACCACCAAAACCACCTAAGGAAGAGTGATGATGATACCCAGAGAGTCTCAAGCTAAAGAATATAAATCAGTGCTTCTTGGGAGACAACCCAAGGATTTCTAAACCTAGTTAGTGCTTCTTGTTTATTTTATTTCTTAGTAAATAGATTATACTAATTTCTATCTTAGGTCATATTAAGTTGATGTTAAGTGGTTTTTGTTTCTTAGGTTTTAGTGTATATAGAATAAAAAGGTAGGTGTCTCTATATAGGCACCATCAGTCGATAAAGGAAGAGAACCATCAATTTAGGTGCTAGTGGAACCCTCAGTTTTTGGATGTGTTGACCCACCATTGGAAGGCAGTCAAGCAAACCATAGGAAGTTGAGGTAGAGAAGTACTCGTCGATTTTTACAAACTTTACTGACCCATCGATAGACATGTTGGATAAACCGTCAGAAATAGGTTCATTCATCTCATTACAAGACGTGGAGTTCTCCTAGATATTAGATCCCCGAGTCAATGGATCCATCAGAAAGTGTAATTGAATTATAAGAAGGTAAGTTAGTGGGAGTATCATCAATTTACGATAAGTGTAAAACCATATGAATATAGGGTTAATTCGCACCATCGGAAGGCATGTACATTGGAAAACATCTACAAATGAAGAGACATGTATGATGGTTGTGTGGGCCCCACCACCATTTGAGCAACTACTATAAAAGCAAAAAGGGGCACCCAACACATCATACAGTTGTACAACCGGTAAAAATGGAAAGTAAACCCTAACCACCTAATCTCGCGAGCTAAGGTGATTGACCTAGATGCTCCACAAATATTTGAAGATGCACATCGTCTTCAACCTCCAACCATCGAAAACCCAGAGAACCCACAAAGTATCGACATAGATCTGGAAATGCATAAAAACCTAGGTCAGACACATGCCACAGTGGAATCGGAGTTCAACCCCGATGATCATAAGACCCAGAAGGCTCATCGATGGGGCTTAATGGCACAAAACCAACCGACAATGATGATTGGTAACCCTCTCAGTCTTCTTTTTCATTTCAATTTTTCTGCCAACCGACCACCTCCATTTTTTTGGTTTGATCTCTTACTCTTATGAACCACCAATGACATCCTCTATGTTCCCTTTTTCCTATTTGGCTTCCCTTACTAGCCACTATAGGAAATCTCCATCCTTCACCTATTTACATCATTGATCCATCACTTCCCCTTTGCTTACCATCGGTTTACCCCCTCCCATCCTCTAAAATCATCAGTTTTTGGACCTATCCGATGACCATCATCTTACGCCAATTGTTGAGCTCCTCCACAAACCATTGGTACCTTCTGTTGACCCTCATTACATATGTCATTGATCGCTCTTTGTGAACCATCAGTAGATAGTTTCCATTAGGTATTCATCAATTGTCCAAAACCTCAGGAAAACCATTGGTTTGTAGCCTTTCCTCAATGCATCCATTGGATCACCGATCACTTCTCTTTCACAAACCTTCAAGAGGTGCTTTCCTATTAGCAAACCATCAATTGTTTGTTTCCCTTAGTAAAACCATCATTTTATAGTTTTGTAGACCTACAATCAGTTTCATTATCCCATTCTTTAGATTTAAATACTTAAAAGTTACATATTGGCCTAAAATTGCATGAGATATATCAATTATCTACATTGCAAAAAGATTGAAATTGGCAGGTAACCCAGGTAAAGATCAGATTACTTGCAAATGACTAGTAAAAAGGGTGAGTAAGACCAATAGGATTAGAGATACAATGACTTATAAGGAGATAGATAGAATAGAAATACTAAAACATGAAGTATATAGACTAAGAATACATTAGAGTACATGGAGTTCCTACCCCAGAAACAATTAGGTCTAGGCTAGAAGAAAACAGACTCAAAATGCTAGTAGAGCCAATTCCCAAAGAGTCCTCCAGCTTTGATGAGTCTACATGGATTGGGACTTTTGAGTATATACCTTTTGTTGAAGTCCATAACCCCAAGTAAAGAGGAGCACCAAGTACAGCTCCCAAGGATAGGACAACTAAAATAACCAAGGTGTCAAAAAAGACAACACTAGAGAGAAACCAAGGACAAAACTAGTGATAACCAGAACTACTGAAGTTCTTGCCAGGACTGTTCCACAAACAAGAATGTAGTCTACAACAAAAAACATGAGAACTACTTCTTGCTCAAAGATGATAACCATATGGGTGTCTAGGATCATATGTATGGTGGAAATATCTTTAAAGCCACAAGGTTTGGAAATGTGGACACCCTAGACAAATTGGGAATATACCAAAGGGTGAAGGAGAATTTTGACAAGGTCCAAATTTACAAAATCTGCTTCAACAGTCACATCTCCTAAGAAGAACTCACATTGGAGTTCATTTTGTCTCTACAAAAGTTGCCAATTACAAAATAAGAAGCCAAAGAGTGGAGGGGACATTATAAATTGGCAGTCTGTATCATCAAGGAAGACTATGCACTTAATTGAGAACTGGTTCAATTTGATTTTTACTGATTCAGATGAACAAGCACAAAGAGCCAATAAATCTAAAGGAGATAGAGAAGTTTGAGGCTTTTGTCACCGACTAGATATGGGAGAAACTTTTGGGAGAAAGATAATATAGTTCATGGTAGTAGAAAGCTGCTAAGATGCACTTTGGGTTCATGCGTATCATACGTAAGATCTTCTCTAATCTAATACCATGTTATACAGTATATACACAAGGAATACGACCAGAATGGATGCCCATATCCTGTGAAGTATCATGGAAAAAAGCTAGTCAATATTGGATGGATATTAACTGAAAGGCTAGTAGTGGAAGTTGGACCAAAAGGCTCTAGTGATTTTTGCATGGGGGGGCTCATCACATACATTTCCCATTATCTACACTACCTCAGTGAACTGAAACTCTTCCTCAAATTTGTTGGAGAAATGCTAATTGCAGTCAATTATTTAACCGCTACAAATGTACCGACAAGGAAGAAGGATAACTACTTCTATAGATTCTATAGATTGAAGGACTTACTTCCCTTATTTGATCTGTGAAACTACTATTATGACAAACTCTTATTGCGGGGTGATGATATTCTAAAAATGAAACCTGGAACCACACCCCTCCCATTTTTAGCAAACAAGCATCGACTGAACTACAAATGAAGAAGATAGAAGACACTGCTACAAAGCCAACGTGTAAAGGAGTAATAATACACCTCCTAAAGATGGAAACCAAACTGAAGTGTCTGAAATAATCCACACTCTAGGAAGTTGTCTTGGAGGAAGATGAGCCAAAACCTCTACTGATTACACCTTCCATCATTATCACGGAGGCATCAAATGAAGAAGAGGTAGAATTTTCAATGACAACCCCCTCCACCAGTATTTCAGATATACTTAATGATTATTTGACTGGTACTAGCCCTATAACCATTTCAAGAAATGTTATACTAGAGACGCCAGTAGAACTAGAGTAGAAGGGGGTTACACAACCCCCACCAACGTGAGTGTGGCATATCACCACACTATTTTTCAGGTAGTTGACAATGATGTCCTGGATAATACACCAGCAACTCGTGGGTCTGACAAAGACATAATATATACTATAAGAAATGATCCCCCTATCAAACTAAAAAAATGAAAGGGAGACTCCAGCAAAGGAGAAATTAGGAAATGGACAGCCCCTGAGCTATGAAGGTATGCAAAGCATACACATGGGCAGGGGATACAAAGGATTTGTACTAGAAAAGGAAAAAGAGAAGGAGGCAAGATCAATAAAATGCAAAGAGCAGTCATGATGAGCCCCTTCCATAGTGAAATTAATGGAGATAGAGAAAAAATTGACAACCACCATGAGAGTATCTCTAGCTCTACTCTAAATATTTTAAATTTAACTTAAAATAATTTGAGCTAACTCT
The DNA here is from genome assembly GCA_963693085.1 of Alisma plantago-aquatica. NCBI lineage: Eukaryota > Viridiplantae > Streptophyta > Magnoliopsida > Alismatales > Alismataceae > Alisma > Alisma plantago-aquatica. Next base: position 287,260,890 of record OY856415.1, on the reverse strand, counting down.
GCATGTTCAAAAGATAACAGAAGACATGCATCCATTGCTAATATTACCACAGGAGATGTAGTTCTTGGCTACAAATCAGATGTAAGTAATGGAGGCTCTAACAGACATTGATAGAGAAGTCACCCTACTACGCCAAGTGTGGGATGACCTATAATGAGAAAATGGGTGGTTGCGCACCAAAGAGAGGAAGTAAAAGGAGGAACATATAACATTGCCTTCCCAAGAAGAGGAAACATCAAAATGATGATGAGTCGCTAACGAGGAGGCCTCAACACCTGCAACAGATATGGATGTGTAACTGAAGGCGGACATGCTATTCATCAAACTAAACATTGGCAAAGATACACCACCCTATGAAGAAAAATTATCTGATGAATAGAGGGGAGAAAACTATGTAAGAAACCTAGAAGTGACCGTTGGGGAAAACAATGATTTAAATTCCCTATCCTCTCTAGGGCACTCCACAAACAAATGAACGGGGGAGGAAACCATAGAAAAAGGAAACCAATATTTCCCAAAAATTTCTAAATATATTGTTCCTATCGAAGTTACTAAAGCAACCGATGAGAATGATTTCATCATGAAATGAATAGAGGTGAGGGAGGAGGTAATGGAAACTACTGAGGAGGTGATGAACGGACTGAATCCTCTATTCGTGTATGACACTCCACCACCTCCAATTGACTATGAAGAATTTGTGAATGAATTACTTTTGGATGAACTAATCGAAGGAGGAGTACATCCAAATCCTTTTGAGGTGGAGATGGAAGATAAAATTATTGAGAAAGATGAGGTAAATATGAAATGGATGTTTGATAAAGCTCTAGAGAAACCACACAATCCAGTGTTTCCCGAACCACCATCGGTAGATGACATAAAATTGACAATGTTGCCATCATTGTCATACAAAATGAATGATATGGATATGATGTTAGTGTAACGGATGTTACCCCCATGGATATCCTCAATATTGATAAACTAGGAGAAGATTTTGTCTACAACAATAACATATACTATTTGAGGGGAGACCACCTGCAATCAACCTTTAAACATAAGGAAATTATAAGTAGGGAATTCTTCAAAGTCTTGTGTGGAACTATACTTGAAGAATTTATGTATATGGACAAAATAGGTCTAGTCTTCAATGCCACATCAACTATTTCTCCTCAGATGTACAAAGAAAATCATTATGCGCTCTTTATTGAAGAATTGCAATACACTCTACAAAAAACAAAGAATCTACAATTCATAACTCTACCCTTGAAGACCTTTTACCACTGGCTTCTGACGACGGTGTATCTTTCTGCAAGGTGGGATATTACTTACAATTACAATGTAAAAGAAATACCATGTAGAAGGATGGTTTTTGAGAAGCAATGTAAAAGTTTGAGAAACCATAATTCTATCATTGGAGCCCACAACAAGAACTAGGTTCCAACGACTGTTGCTTCTACATTTTATTATAGATGCAAATGTTGGCTACATTAGATCAAAAGGTGGAATATTATCAGGAAGATATTACCACCACCTTTACACGACATACACAATGCAAATCTTAACATCAGATTGGGCATTGACAATCTCAAAACCTTAACTCGCATTCTCACTCAACCTTACTCTTTGACACCTTGGAAATAATGTACATGATAAGTTTTGGTGGGGTCTAAAAAGACGATCTCGTTTTCTTGCCTAACATCTCAAATTTCTATATTAGTCATTTTGCTTTTTTCATACCTCACTTATGGAAAAATGATTTTGCAAAAGAAATTGAAAAGCCAGATGTAAAATTTTTCCATGTAAATAATTTAGTATTTTTAACCATAGAAGGAAACATCTAATATATAGGAAGTCTTGAAGCCAAATTTTGAATCTAGTATTCATGGGCGTTATCACAACCCTTACCTTAGAACTTCTTGTCTTCAAGCTATTTTTTAGCATAATTATTCTAAGAGTGAAGTTTTGGGCTATTAGTTCATCTAATAAAAATATTCTTGACCATGTCGTTACACCATTCTTATCTCAAGATACTGCAGACAACAAAAGAATCCTACTATCCCAAGTATAACCCTCTAAAATAAGGAGGACACCATCTAGCAAACTCCCAATTGATCACCTAGCCTCTCAGTATAGGTAGGAAAGTGCAAATGCTAGCACCATAGGAAACAACTACTCCTTCTAGTGCTCAATCCCCCATGGGATTAAAAGAGGCTTGGCAACCCACCCCTTGAAAATCCTATCACCTTAGACTAGCAAGAAATAATAAAATTTGAGCATGAATAAAAGCATGAGAGTTGTTCCTAGAAATATGTCAAAGGGATACACCTGGATGGTGTATAACTACACTCAATAATGCATATATCTCATGTCCGATAATGAAATCTGTAAGCCAAAAAAAAACCCATCTTTCAAAGGCAATTTCACATAACCACCTAAAACTACATTAGGACTTAAAGTTGAGTAGAATTGTTTTCACAATAGTACTCATGGTTGAGTGAACCCTAGAAAGAATAGAAACACAAATAACCTTGGCCCACCTTTCGACCATTAGTTACGACCATCTAAAAGAATAAAAGTTGAGTGTGAAAGCCACCTCTGATGGTATTTTGCAAAGTACGGCTTGGAAATGGGGTTGGGTGCAATTCACAAAGGAGACACTCCTCCAAAGAAGAGTATGTGAATGACAAAAGAAGTCAAGTAACTCTAGATTGAAGAGAAATAAAATTGGGAGTATAGTAAGCAGATTGAGCCACCGTTCTAGAGTCTTGACCTAGGGACAGTATAAGGACATGATCAATAGTAAAAACACACTAGGAAAATAAGACCCATAACATTTTCTCGATGCATTGACTCTATTATTAGCTTGAGGACATTTCATAACATCCAATATTGTGGACATTTCATGCCTAAATTTTTCCTTTTTTTCCTCTCATATTACACTTTTGCCTTAACTTTCTCACCTTTTCTACTCATGTTTTCCATTTATGCTTTGATTTATAGGTAACTACCAATTTCTATTTAGGTGACTCACCAAATCATGGTTTTTACCATCGGACAAAATGCCCATCAGTTTCCACAACTGATGGTAACCATTCACCCTCAACATCACTATCCATCAAAGTTGACCTTCCATTGGTTCCTAAATTGATGTCCCCCTGAAGTGACCACTGCCCAGCCATCAGAAGATGAGTGGAATAACCATCAATTTCTAAACTGATTGTGCACTTGTGATTCTATAAACTGAGGGTGCATCTACAACCTACCAAGATAGATGAGTGACAATATTTGATGGTCCGCTTGATCGACCTCAACCGATGGTCAGCCAGATCTATCAAGATCACCATCAGTTCCCAAAATTGATGACTTGCATGGATCAAGGTGGAGTGCCTACTGATGGAAACTAGTCTGCACAACTGATGATTGGACTAGATGAGTCAACTGATGGCCAACCAAAGGACTTCATCTGATGGTTTGCATAATGGACCTCAACTGATGCTAACGTAGATGATGACACACATGTATGATGCGCTATTGATGGATATATTGGATGCAACAATCATTCAGACCGTTAAGGATGTACCCAAAATCATTTTCTTAGAGGACTTGTAGTGCAAGTAAATCACCCCCAAAGCACCGCCTCAAATAGGGGGCTAAGTGCTATCAATAAAAATCCCCATGCTACGTTGTAGGGGTGGCAACCGAAGGGAGATGACGAAGAACTACCTCCAAGACACATCGCCATCACCTTCCAATTCAAACATCAGTTCTCATTCTCCAAGTACGAGAGTCCAAGGAGCGGGGACATCTGTCTCGATCAAGCTATTCTAGGTTCCTTATTTGAGAGAGGGAGGAAGAAAAAATTGTTTCCTTCACCACTGATGCCAGATTAAGGGTGGAGAAACTCTCCATCGACCTTGACCAGTATGTGGTCACTGTTGGAGTATCTTTCTCCTTTTTTCTGAATTTGTCCATCCCTTTTCATTCCTTTTCACCTCCATCTCATTTTTCATCTCCATGTCTCACAATACTTGTAATTTCACCATACTACAAATTACCATGAGTGTCTAGTTATATAACTTGGGTCAGGATTAGCCACTAAGGCTCTCCCAACATGTAAATTCTTATATCCATTGAATATATGCTCTTGGTATTGTTTATCCTCATACTCTCATTCTTAATGCTTCACTTCCATAATTAGCTACCATCTTATGTTGTTTTATGGTGAATACCTATAGAGAGTAATATTAACCTAAATATAAGAGTTATGGAGTAGTATGAATGCATGAGAATGTTTAAATACTTAAGCTAATGATCATGTGGTTTTCTTGTGATTTTTTGTTTTCCATCTCAAGAGAGAGACAACATTACAATCTAGATCTATTCTTAGCTCGAGAGAGGAGAGAATAGACTCTTATGATGATTTCTTATAAATTTGTTAAGGGTATACAATGGGTGTGAGTATTGCATGTTGGTGAGAGACCTTAGATGGTGAAACCCAATCCATGTTTCCAGTCCATACTTGTGATCTCATCTTTTTTATTTTATAAAAGTTAGGAGATCATCTATTAATCCCTTCTCTCCTTTTGCAGGAAAGGAAAATGTAATAGGAATACAATGATTGACATGCAAATGAAATGTTGTAGTTCTACTACCACTACATTTCTCTAGCTAACCACTCTTGGATTTGTTTCGGAGGTTTAATATATTGAAAGGGTGATCTCCTATTACTTAAATGGTATTTCACAAGACCATTTGTGGCTCTGTTGCAAGTTCTATGAAAATGCTATAGATACCAGGTCCCATTTTCTTCTTGGTACCACTTACACATATATATGATGTGGTTTTCTTTGGGTTTATAGTTGGGTCTTCATTTAGCATCATCACATCTTTCTTACAGTATGTTTCAATGTTCATATCATCTATATTTAACTCCTTTGCCTTCTGCATGGCAAGATAGATGGCCAACATCTCCACATGAAGCGGTGATTCTGTCGGCGAGGACTATCCATGGCCCACTCTCTAGCTTCCAGTTTCATCTCTAATGATCATCACTACATCACATTTCCTTTGGATTAAAGTGGCATCGTCATTCATTTTCATCCTGTCAGAGGATGGTAGACTCCACTTCTCCTCCCTAGGATTTTGTACATTGTCCTTCTTGCATCACCTCTTTCTCCTACCATGCCTTCTTTGAGCTATATGTTTCCTTCTTTATGTACCTAATGAGATGTTCAGTAGAATTTATATTCCATTCAAAGATATGATGGTTCCTGGAGTTCCAGATGTACCAGTAGACAATCATGAACTGACTCTATTGATCATCTTTCTCCTTGATGTCTTGAGGTATCCAGTTGCTCAGACTCATGTCAAAAAAATTCGATGTGAGCCGATCTTGTAACAAGCCTTCCCATACAAGTTTGGCGTATCTACAATCTCAGACGACATGGAGGCTCATCTCTTCCAACTTTTGATAGTGTCCAAATTTGGGTTTGTAGACATATGATGTTGGACCTTCTTGTGGTTGGTGAAGAGTACATCATGAGTCATTAGCCACATGAAATGTTTAATTTTGGTCACTTCTTTGGTTTTCCATAGAAAATTCCATTCTCCATCTACCTTCTGGTCTCTTGATTGTATGAGGATATGGTATGTTGTACTGGTTGAGAAGTTACCATCCAACGTTGCCTTCCAGACTTGCATATCATCTATGTTGTGATTCAAAGGGGGCACAATGGAGATGCTATGGTCTAAACTTTCACTTGGAAACCAGTGTCTCAAGAATTCCTCGTCCCATTGCCTATCAATGGTGACAATGCTAGCAACCTGGTATGAGATCTCAGGAGGTATTTGTTATAATTCAACAACACCAAGAATTTGTTATTCTAACTCCATTTGTCATTCCAAAAAAATTGTTTGTCTACCATTCAGTACTTGTTTATACGAGTTTTCCTCAATGAACGATTTACCCTTGATGACCTCTCTTGCCAGTCTAGACAGATTAGAGAGTTTACATGTAGTATGTCCTTCATATTTGGGTTTCATGAATTTACACCATAAGGTGTTTTGTGCCAGTTTCTACCTCCCATGTGTTTTTCATCAGGAGAGGTGTGTTCCATTCCCTCATAGTGTAGATGCCTAATCCTCCTTCTTCCTTCATACTTGTCACCTTGCTCCATGCAACCAGTGGCGTGGCATATGTTTTATGGTTTCCCCCCATAGAAATTTGCTGATACTACCATCAGTGTGGTCACATCAGCTCAAAGGAAGTTGTGCAATTTGCATAGTATATGTGGGGATAGCTGAAAGTATGGATTTCACCAAGCAACAACATCGTGAAAAGGATAGACATTTAACAGCCCAACTGTTGATGTGGGAATCAACTTTATTCAAGATTTCTACATAAGTATGCTTATTGACTTTCAAATAAATAATAGGGACGCCCATGTATTTGTCTAGGTCCTCTGTCTCCTTGAAAGAACATATTATGGTCACCTTCTTCCGGATGCACCCTGGGACGCTAGCAGCAAAGTATATTTGTGTCTTCTTGATATTGACTAGCCCAACACATCCTCAAATTTCTTGGAACTATTTTTTATAGATTTCATTTGTTTACTTGAGGATTTGCTAAAGAGAATCAAGTCGTCAGTAAAGCAAATATGAGACAGTTTAATGCCAATTCTTCGAAGTGCTACGGGGATCCACTCCCCTTTGCATTCTGGCTATTTGATCATTTGGCTCAATCTCTCAATACAAAGGACAAAAATGTAGGGTGACATGGGGTCCCCTTGCCGTAATCCCCTACTTTGCCTTAAAATAACTAGTGATAGTACAATTCCACAAGATAGAATACTCTCCCAATGTGATAGAGTTCATTATATAAGAAGTGATGTTATGTGGTAGGTCCAGCTTCCTGAGAGTATCACGGATAAAGCTCCAAGATCATCTATCATAAGCTTTAGTTAGATCAATCTTGATGGCCATATATTTTGCCCCTTCTTTCTTTTCATCATATGAATGGCTTCTTGTGTCATCGCTATACTGTCAATGATGCGCCTTCCTGGCACAAAGCTAATATGTGTAGGTGATATCCATGACAACATATGGATCTTTAATATCTCCATGAAAATCATAGAAATAAGATTTAAGAATTTATTATTTAGAGAGATAGGGCATAGTTTCTCACATGACTCGGGAGTAGGTACCTTTAGAATACGAACAATTGTGGAGTTGCATAGTTCTTTACTTAATTTGTGTCCATACAGTGCATTTTTACAGTGTTCATAGCTGAGTCTTTAATAGTATTCCAATTCTTGAGAAGAAAGAGGTCGTTAATTCCATCTGGATCCGCTGCTTTGTATCGGTTCAAACTTTTAAGAATAGCCAGAGTCTTAGCTTCACACAGTAGAGTCTCAATGCATTTCCTTTGAACATGGTTAAGTTTCTTAAAGGCTCTCATAATGTCAGCACATGAACTACTTGGACCACAGCTTGTGTTCATTTGTAGCTTTTTGAAATGATTACACACAAGTGTTTGGAATGCGATCTCATTGATTATCCTTTCCCTCTTCATCTTTAATCTTGGAAATTGTGTTCAACCTCTTTCTTTGTTTAATGTAGGCATTGTAGTATTTTGAGTTCACATAGCCATTCTATATCTAGTTCAGGTGACACCTCTATTGCAGCTCTTCTTCTTCTTTCTTCGGGAAGGAATTGAGCTCCACCTACATATCAAGATAGATTTCATATGAGTTTAGGTTATAGGAATTTTCCAGGTCTTTCTCCAACAGAATGATGTTACGTATGAGACAATTCTTTTTTCTTCATTGCTGTTGTGATTTGTTCCGATCCCATTGGGTAATGGCCTCCTTAGAGGATTTGAGTGCCTCGTATGTTTTGAATTTCTTATTCTTTCATTTTACTTCTTAATTTAGGCTGACAAATTGAAAGGTTTACAATGGAACATATCAAATTATTCAAGATTTTATCAACATAAGGAGTTTGGTTAAGTACAAAACCAGAAGTCAGTCTACTCAATTCAATACCAAGTATTATATTAACAAGTCCTAAATCTTTCATATTAAAGATTCCAACAAGAAAAGATTTATTTTCTTTAATAATTTTAGAATTAAATCCAACCATCAAAATATCATCAACACATAAGCTCATAATAATGCAAGAATGATGCACATATTTGGAATAGATAAACAATCATAATCATTCAAAATAAATCTAGAAGATAATTTTTTATCAAAATTATCATTAAATTGTTTGGGTGCTTCTTTAAGTTCATACAAGGCCTTAACTAGTCTACAAATTTTATGTTCATTTCTACGTGCAACAAAACCTTCTCACTGATCAATTTACATCTCACCTTTCAAATATCAATTCAAGAAGGTTTTCTTGACATCCATTTGATGGATTTCAAGATTATGGATTACATACAATACAACTAGGACACGAATGGAAGAGATTTTTCTTGTAGGAGCATATGCGTCAAAGTAATCAAATCCATACTTTTGTCTAAATCCTTGGGATACTAGTTTTTCCTTAAATGTATCTATGGAACCATCTACCCTCATATTTTTATTATCAAAAAATTTAACCTTGACCCATGACCCCCACAATTTGAGGTATTTCATGCAAGGTTTCTTGTTGAGACAAAGCTCAAAGGGTGTTTTATCAATGTGTATAATTGGTATACAGTTTGGAATGTAGTTAGTAGTTTGAAAAGCTTCCCTCCACAATTTGTGACTAAGTCCAGACTCATCTAGCATTGAATTCACCATGTCAATGAATTTTCTCTTTTTCCTCTCAATTACTCCATTACATTGAGGATTACATGGGGTAGTTGTTTCATGTATAAGGCCTTGATTCTTGTAAACATAGTTACTTTCATTAGAAGTGTATTCTCAACCTCTATTAGACCTTATTCTATTAATGTTATTTTCTAATTGTCTCTCAACTTGAGCTTTATAGATTCTAATTTTTTCTAATCTTTAGTTTTCAATAAGAAAATAAAACAATATTTAGAAATACATCTATAAACATTACAATGTATCTCATACCATCAGGAATTGTAAACATTATTTTAATTACAAACCTTGGTTTGAATTAATTCTAGCAGAGATATAGTAAGATATATTGATTTAAAGGCATTCTTAGAAAGCTTAACTTGAACACAAAAATGGCATCTATCAGAAATATTGATATGAGTCTTGGGAACCATATCTAAACTAATCATGTGTTTCATCATATTTTTATTCACATGACCAAGATGTGCATGTCAAGTATCACTAGTTTTTGAAACTATAATAGTAGAAAATATTTCACTAAGAGAATATGTATTATATGAAATATAAGATCATTTAATAAGGTCACTACAGGTGTAACCTAGTCCAATATAAAAACTATTGGTATATATGTCAATAGAGAAAATCATATTATGATTGTAATGGTATAATTGGTAAATTATTTGATTAATAATAAAGGAAAGATTCCAATTTGTTCTATTATGAGATAATGATGTAACATAGTAAATGTCTATGGAATGATATTACTCAATGACGTATTTCTCTTCATGTATGTGACTTGAATAGTGAGATCATACATATGTTAAGAGTATATACATTCTCATTATGTCCCTAGTCAAAGGTTATTATGGAAGGCATATAGACAACAATAACACATAAGAGTAGAATGTGTGTTGGTTTATAACATAATCTCATTAGTTATGATATGTCATATCAAACCAAGGACACAGATACATGTTAGAGAATAGTGTATTGGACAGACCCACCATGAGAGTAACACATGGAAACCATTACAATGGTAGTCATAGTTAGCTTTTATAGTGTTGGTACTAATTTGTGGTTTTTAGACTTGATGTCACTACACTCATCATATGTTGTTTGGTGTGATTTAACATCAGACACTGTAATCCTGAATAAGGATTATCATAAAGGTGATGATTGAGTACATTGTGACACATGGGGACGACTGTGAGTGCTTTATATGGGATTTTTCCCTCCTATAGGAGTATGATATCCTAGGCATCTTGATAACTGAGACTGGGAAATGCATGGCCATGCACATGTGAATCAATATGTGATATTGAGCTTACATATATTTCATATGGTTTGCTCTGGTTCAAGAAACAAGATTGAATGTTGAAGAGGAGGACTACTACATGCCTCAAGTTCAACCTGGATATCAGAGACAAAGGAATTATACAAACACTAAAACACCACACATAGATTATAGGTTGAAGTTGTTCTCCAACTTTCCATTTACTTGGGTAGCAATGATGTGCAACTAGGCACCACTCTTTGCTTGTGATTTCATAAATGGTTTATGGACATTCACTACCAATGCAATATGGGACCTATAGGGTCACACACATAGGAAATGGCCTATAAGAGGAGTCTGGATCTTTAATAATAATTGGATCAATTAAAAAGTGTTTAGGTATTCAATTCAAGCAACAAATCAACTAACTAAACTCCCAATGATCGATCATGTAATGAAATGACCGGTTGAAGTGTCAGGTTGATTGGATAGTTTATCAGCTGAGTTCTACATAATTGGGGTGCCAACTGACCAATTCACTTAGTGAACTGATCGCCTTGTCCGTAAGACAACTGGCTCGCTTCACAAGCCACCCGGTTCATGGTGTAATTTGATTGCATCAAGGATTAGTGCTGACGTCATCTCGTGCATTAATTGGAATATATTTATCAATTCATATAATTGTAAAACATGTGAAACTACTAGTTCTCTAGGAAAACCAATCAGATCGTGTGCCAACCAACTTGTTCACCTGGTAAACTGACTGGTTCACCATTCGTAGGTCGCGAATTTTCAAGATTCCAATCCCTTCCACTCCCACACAGATTGGGAATCCTAACCCTAAACTATCCTATAAATAGATGGGTACTTGGAAATTCTCAGACACATCAATTGCCTCTAACAATTGTTTGTCTTCTCTAGTTGTGGTAACTGAGAGAACCCAAGCAAGTATTACCCGATGAAGGGAGGGGTAGCAAGGGAGAACAATTTTGGGAGTGAAATTTGGTGTCTAGTAATCCAATAGGAAGGACAACTTCTTGTCCATTCTTTTTTGGTAACCCAGGAGACCTGTAAGGCTTTCACTGAGCCCAACCTGGGGAGATCAGCCCCATCCCATAAGGAGCATAGCCCATTAAGTAATGCAGAGGTCGATTGTGCTATAAGAGAAGAAATTCCAAACAACACCACCAAGGGGATTCAAACCTAGGACCCTTCGTGAGGGGCCCTGTGCTGCGACCACCTGAGCTACTGCTCGCCGACTTTTGTATGACAACATGAGTTCTAGACAGTCCATGTGGACTTCTCTAGAGGAGTGGATGCTTTTCCTACTAGGAGAACAATGACAAATATTCATGGTGAAGACTAGGAGGCACATTAGATGAGTCCTAGTGCAACTAGAAGATAGTTGCATGACTACAACGATGAGGAGATGTCACTAGACTTTCTCTAGGACATTGTATATCCTCAAAACCATCCTTTCCATTATATAGTTATTGACGTGATCTGCTAGTTTAATGGGGAATATGGAGGTAAAATTTTTGTTTCTACTACCTATTCCTATCATCTTATTTCCCCATAGTGGTATCATAGCCACGTCAATCTACTATATTTTAGGATAATCGATATGATCACATTTTTAGTTTTATCATTTATTTATTGCATGTGATGGAATGTTTTTTTCCAATCAAATACCATGCATAATCCCAAATTAATATATATACGACATATATATATATGCAATTTACACATGTCGCCCTAAAAGCAAGTTTTGATGGTGTATGTTCAGTGATAGACAATAGTCCTTATTATTTGTGCATGGTTGTGTGGTTGGTTATTCTTGTTTTATCTCAGTTTACAACCCGACCCTCTACCTTATATGCTAATAGTAAGAGTATTATTCTCTCCTACCTTTTCTGCCCTCAAATGTAACTCGAGGTTTCTTTATTATCATGTAATAGTAGGATACTTTATTTTTTTGTTACAACGAAGAAGAATGACGCTCAGACCAGACCAACCGACTGTGTCAAAGGTGAGCCAGTCGTTGGAGGACCGTGGAGCAAGGAGGACAAGCTAAATTAATCAGTTGGTGGACCCAACTGATAGACTGGAGGACCCAAAAGATGGTGGATTATAGACCAGACGACCAGTTAGGAGAAGAGATGATATGTTCAAGGGTTGAACCGATGTACCCAAATTGGCAAGAACATATCTTCATCAACAATAGGTCTCTTCATGTGATGTAGACTTGAGATTGTGGTAATTCCTTGTGGCTCCAAGGAATTATATTAAATGGCCATAACCACCAATTTTTGTTTATTACCCATTTTTTTGGGGATATATCATGTATATGATATGTACTATATATGTGGTGATTGGATAAAGTATATGTATTTATAAATACAAACTCCCTCAATCCAATATTAAGTCATAGATGATTTCCATCAGCAGAACACATGTAAAGCTTAGTCGACTAAGCATGGGTACCCCAAGGGTAGTGTGTTGTGTATCTTGTGGAAGTGTGATGGTAATAATGTGAGCCCTATGTTGGCTTTTAGTCAGGCTTAACTGTATGATTTTAATGATATTAAGCACTAGCAATATGCAGATGATTATGGCAAGGAGTTGTTCATATCATCTATTCAAGTCTTGCATATGATGCAATTGGGAAAAGCTTCCTACCTTGATAATTGACTATGGACACTGGCATTGGCCAGGTAATAGTTGATTTATTTTGGATCTTAGCTCACTAGAAGGTTCTACATTGAAATCTTCCGAATTGATATGTGAGGGGTATCATTTTGAATAAAATAGTGGGAGAAATAATTAATAAAATACCTAATTGAATATCATCAATTTTTTCATGTCAAATCAAAAGGTTTTTAAAAAAATGCAATTTTTCTCTTGTAGAATAAAATGATGAACAAATCAGTATTGCAATAAGACCTTAGGAAGGACAAACTTGATGGGACAAATTTCCACGATTGGTTTTGGATTTTGAGAAGGGCTCTCAATGAAGAGTGCAAGCTCAATTTCCTTGATAAACTAGTGCCAGAAATACTTGCTCATGATGTGCCTAGGGCTAAGGTGGATGCTTATTGTAAGCATGCCAATGATGCCTTGGGCATAAAGTACCTTATGCTAATCTGCATGAACTATGGTTTGTATGAGCAATGTGAGGATATGGGGATTCTTGATATGGTAACACATCATAGGAAAGTGAACCATGATATCACAAAGCAAGAAAGGAAGAATGTCATAAAGGGGCTCTTTGAGTGTAAGATGATAGAGGGAAACTCAGTGGAAGATCATGTACTCAATATGATTGGACATGTGTATCATCTTTAAGAAGTGGGATTCACTTTGAACCAAGAGTTGGCATAGATATGATTCTAAAAGAATTGCTAGAATCATATAACATCTTTATTGAGTGTTATGACTTGAATAATATGGCCAGATTGATGTCAGATTTACTTGGTATGTTGATTCATGCTGAAGCAAGAATGAGAAGGACAAATTTGTCATAGTGATTAGCGTATATGAGTTTGAGGATGAAAGCAAGGCCATTACGAGTTGTGAGGATAAACCCAAATCCAAATCCTCAACACTCAAGATGAGGAGAAAGAAAAGCACAAGAGGAACTTATCCTTTGTACTTGAAGGAATTTCGGAAGAAGAAGATGGGGATACAGATCTCCACTTCAAGTATATAAGTTATTGAGATAAAATCATCTACTTATTCATCATGTGTACTAGATACTGGATGTGAATCTCACATATTCTCGAATATGAAGCATCTAAAAAGAAGTAGGCCTTTGGTAAAGGGAGAGAATGAAATATGAGTCACGAATGGAGCAAGAGTTGTTGCTAATGCAGTTGGAACCTATAGTTTATCTCTACCCACAAGGCTTGTAATAGAGTTAGTGAACTACTATTATGTACCTTCCATAAATAGAAGCATCATTTTTGTATCTTGTATGGACAAGGATGCATATGATTTTCATATTAAGAATGGTCGATGTTCTATTTCTAAAGATGAGATCTTTTATGGTAGTGCCCCAAGGTCTTATGGTATTTATTTGCTAGATCTAAAGATAGATGTTTATAATGTAAATATCAAAACACTAAAACTTAACAACTCAAACAAAACATACCTTTGGAATTGTCATCTAGGGCACATAAATGAGAATCACATATCTAGATTCCATAAATATGGTTATCTGGATTCTTTTAATTTAGAATCAATAGAGACTTCAGAATCTTGTTTGTTGGGTAAGATGGCTAAGACCCCTTTCACTGGTAACAATGAGAGTTCTAGTGATCTAGTAGGACTCACACATACTTATGTATGTGGGCCTTTTAGAACAACTACTAGAGGTGGGTATCAGTACTTCAGTACTTTTACTGATGATTTCAGTGGTATAGTTATATTTACATGATGAAACATAAATTAGGAAATCTTGACATGTTCAAGGAGTTTATGAATGAAGTACAACACCAACTTGGAAAATTATTAAGGCACTTCATTCTGATCGATGTAGAGAATACTCAAGCCAAGAGTTTTAGGACCTTCTGTGAGCCCATGGGATTTTATCCCAATGGACTCCATCTGGAACACCTCATCATAATGGTGTATGAGAAAGAAGGAATCACACATTGTTGGATATGGTGCCATCATTGATGAGTCTAACCGAGCTTCCAAATACCTACTGGGGTTATGCTCTAGAAACCACCATGTTTACACTAAACTGAGTACCATCCAAATCGGTTCAAAAGACACCATATCAGATATGGTATGCGAAGTGGCCCAATGTGTCTTTTAAGAAGATTTGGGGATGTAAAGCTTATGTAAGGAAAATGTATCCTGAAAAGTGTGGTCCCAAATCTGATAAATTTTATTTTATTGGATATCCTATGGAGACTAAGATATTACTTTTATTCCCTATTTGACAGAAAAATGTTTGTTACCAGAGATGTTATATTCCTAGAAAAGGAATTTATTTTCAAAGGCATTAGTGGGAGGAAAGTGGAACTCAGAGAGGTTCGAGACCAACAAGAAAGCATTGAACTGATAGATGTACAAGAGGAATAAAGAGAATCACAAAGTGTTATGGAATCTCAAATTCCTCAAGTAACACAAGTACCTAGTAGATATAATAGGAAACACCTTGAATTTGAGAGATTTGGATATCTTGTGACTCAGGAAGGCGATGAGTTGGTCATAGATGATGAGACAAAAACCTATCTCGATTCTACTGAGGCATCTAAGTTTGAGAAATGGCTTGACGCCATGAGATCTGAGAAGGAATCCATGTATACCAACAAGGTATGGACATTGGCGGATCCACCCGAAGGGGTAAAATCCATAGGTCCAAGTGGGACTTCAAGATGAAGAGTGATATGGATGGTAAAATACAAACCTATAAGGGAAGATTTGTTGCAAGGGGTTACAGACAAGTTCAAGGTGTTGACTATGATGAAACCATTTCTCTAGTGGCCATGGTTAAGTCCATCAGGATCATGCTTGCTATTGGAGCTTATCATAACTATCAGATTTTGCAGATGGATGTTAAAACTACATTCCTTGATGGGAATCTTGTGGAGGATGTGTACTTGACACAACCTAAGGGTTTTATAAATTCAAAGGATGCTAATAAAGTTTATACACTACAAAGTCAATCTATGGATTGAATCAAGCATCTCTGAGATGGAATCTTCATTTTGATGAGCTAGTCAAAGAGTTTGTCTTTATTCAAAATGAAGATGAACCTTGTTTGTACAAGAAGGTTAGCGGTAGCATAGTGACATTCCTCATATTGTATGTAGATGACATATTGGTGATGGGGAATGACATCCCTAATTTACAAAAGGTAAAGACCTGGTTGGGAAATACATTTTCTATGAAATACTTGGGAGAAGCATCCTACATCTTGGAGATCAACATCTATAAAGATAAATCTAGAAGGCTTCTTGGACTAAGTGAAAGCACTTACATTGATAAAGAGTTAAAGAGGTTCAACATGGAGAGATCAAAGAGAGGAAAATTGCCCATGGTACATGGAGTTACCATCTCTAAAGCTAAAAGTCCTAGTTCTTGTAAAGAAAGGGAACACATGAGTATGACACCATATGCATCAGTAATTGGATCAATCATGTATGCAATGTTATGTAATCATCTCAATGTCTCATACACCTTGAGCATGGCAAGTAGATATTAGTCAAATCTAAGTGATACTCACTAGAGAGCCATCAAGAATATCCTAAAGTACTTGAGAAGAACTCAAGAATATCCTAAAGTACTTGAGAAGAACTAAGGATTAGTTTCTTGTCTATGGAGGAGAGGAAGAGTTGATGGTAAAGGGTTCACCGTTGCAAACCTTCCAAAATGACAAAGGTGATTGCAGATTATAATCAAGATTCGTGTTTTGCCTTAATAATACAGTTGTGAGCTAGAAGATTTCCAAGCAAGAGACAGTTGTTGATTCTACAATAGAGGTTGTTTATACTGTTGCACTGAATGCAACAGAGGAGGGTGTATGGATCAAGAAGTTCATCTTTAAATTTGGGGTTGTTCCAAGCATCAACAACACAATTGAGCTATATTGTGATAACAATGGAGCTATTGCACAAGCTAAGGAACCCAGATTGCATCAACATTCCAAGCATATACAAAGCTAGTTCCATCTCATATGAGAGATTCTATAGTGATGAGATGTGAATGTTTGTGGAGTACCAATTGAGAACAATATTGTTGACCCCTTGACAGAAGCACTTTCGCAGCAAAAGCATGATGGTCATGTTATCACTTGGAATAAGATTCATGGGTGATTGGCTCTAAGTGCAAGTGGGAGTCTGTTGGAATGTATGCCCATAGAAAAAACCATATGATGATTGTAATGGCATAATTGGTATATGATTCGAGTAATGATAAAGCACGCTTCCAATATATTTTGTTATGAGATAATGATGTTACATAATAAATGTATAGAGAATGATATTACTCAATGATGCATGTCTTCAAGTATGTGTCTTAAACAATGAGAACATATGGATTATAAGAGTATATACATTCTCATTATGTCCTTGGGTGGAAGCTATTGTGAAAGGCAGATAGACATCAAAACAAATATGACTAGAGTGTGTGTTGGTTGATAACAGAATCTCATTTGTCTTGATATGTGATATCATACCAAGCATATAGATACATGTTAATGAACAGTGTATCAGACAGACCCCTCATGAGAGTAACACATGGAAACCATTGCAATGGTAGTCATAATTAGATTCAACAGTGTTGGAAGTGTTTGTGGTTCTTAGACCTGAAGTCACTACACTCATCACATGTCGTTCGGTGTGCTTTAACATCATCCACTGTAATACTGAATAAGGATTATCATAAAGGTGGTGATTGAGTACATTGTGACATATGGGTACGACTATGAGTAATGTATATGGGATTTTTCCCTCATATAGGAGTATGATATCCTAGTCCTCTTGATAAGAAAGATTTTGGAATGCATGGACATGAATATGTGAGTCAATATGTGAAATTGAGCTTACATATATCTCAGACAGTTTGCTCTGGTTCAAGAAACATGATTGAATGTTGAAGAGGATGACTAATCCATACCTCGAGTTCAATCTAGATATCAGAGACAAAGGAACTATACAAACACTATAACACCATACACAGATTGTAAGTTCAAGTTGTTCTCCAACTTTACATTTACTTGGGTAGAAAGGATGTGCGACTAGGCACCACTCTTTGCTTGTGATGTCATAACTGGTTATGGACATTTTCTACCAACGTAATATGGGACCTATCGGGTCACACACATAGGAACTGACCTAGAAGAGTAGTTTTGATCTTGAATAATAATTGGATTAATTACAAAAGTGTTTAGGTATTCAATTCAAGTAACAAATCAACTGATGGACTCCCAATCAATCGGCTCATGTGATGAAATGACCGGTTGAACTGTCAGCTTGATTGGATATTGTATTGGCTGACTTATGCACAAACTATGGTGCCAATCAACTGGTTCACATAGTCAACTGATCGACTGTGGTTGTGAGATGATTGGCTCACTTTGCAAGATGCCCAGTTTGTGGTTCAATTTGATTGCATCAAGGATTAGTGTCAATGCCATGCCATGCATTAATTGAAATAGAATTGCCAATTCATATACGATTGGGAAACATGTGAAACAACCAGTCTTCTAGGAGAAATGAACATTTTGATGGATGAATCGATCAACTCACATGCCAACCGACCGGATAACCTGAAACCGGTTCGTCATTCCCAGGTTGTAAATTTTTGAGATTCCGGTCCCTTCCACTCCCACATAGACTGGGAATCTTGACCCTAACCCCTCCTATAAATAGAGGGGTACTAGGGGCTTCTCAGACACATAAATTGCCTCTACAATTTTTTTACCTTCTCTGGTTGTGGTAACTGAGACAACCCGAGCAAGTCATAACTTATAAAGGGAGGGATAGCAAGTGAGAATAATTTTGGGAGAGTAAGTTGGTGAATAGTACAATAACAGAAGGGACAACTCATTCTTGTCCATTCATATAGGATGAAAAGAGTTCTAGGTGGTCCGTGTGGACTTCTCTAGTGGTGTGGATGTTTTTCCTGCTAGGAGAGTAATGTCAACCTATTGTCCATGTTGAAGACTAGGAGGAACAACAAACGTGTCCCAGTGCAACTAGAACATGGCTGCATGACTACAACAATGAGCAAATGTCATTGGAATTTCTCTAGGACCAGGTACATCCTCGAAACCATCCTTTCCATTGTATATTTATTGATGTGATCCATAGCTTTAATGAGGAATATATTGGTAAAAAAAATATTTCTACTGCCTATTCTAATGCTTAATTCCCCACAAAAATCATACTTAGAAATAACATTACAATTGCCTTGACACAGCAAGGTATAACGAGAATGTTGTAAAACAACTTTACTAATTAATTTTCTACAGAAAGAAGTAACATGTTGTACATCATGCAGTCTAACAGTGTTTCTAGATGTAAGCTTTTTGTCAACACATCCATAGCCTACAACCATGATGGTACCAGAAAGATCTCCTCAGTTGATCACTCTACCAGATTTGGTATGTCTACAGAAAAGGAAGACACCATAGCCAAGATGATCATATTTACTTCAAGTTTTTAGAAGCTTGGGGGTTCTTTCTTTGACCTTTGTAAAATGTGCACATCTTTACTAAATGACTTGATTTATCACACATAAAGCAGACACATTTTTCTCTTTGATCAATATTATTATTACTTTGATTTTGGTAGTTCTTGTGTCCCTTAAAACATGGTTTAGAATTCTTATCAAGATGGGAGCAGTTTAGCACTCTTGGTCATAGATTTAGAAACTAGGTTTTGGTATTCTAGAACTTGACCCAAAATAGGTCTATCCTCAACCATTTTATTTGAATCCAATCAACAAAGGCATAATGCTAAAGATCAGTATCTTCTAGATCAAATTTGAAATCTAAAGTTGTCTATAGTTTAAGAGTGATTGGGATCTTATTATAGATATCATTTAGTTCATCGGACAGGGATGAAACAATCCTGCCATGACACTAAAATTTAGTTTCTTTTTGGACAAGAATGGGAAAAATAGGATTTGGTTCAGATTCAGGTTGTTAGGTTCCAATAAGGAGGTTCATTGGTTGTGGTTTAGGCAAACAGGAATAGATTTTTTTGGTGGTAAGATGGCAGAAACAAGGCCCAAGGAGGTAGGTAGGAAACACATTTTCTATTGCCAATAGTGAAAGTGCAAACTAAAAATTATTCCAGGAGAAGAGAAGCAACATTGTCAAGTGATAACATTCTTTTCAGCTCTATATCAAATGAAAAATCAGTTGAAAAATAGATCTAATTAACAACTATTAGGAGTTTATCTTCAAAGTTTTGGACAAGAAGATAGATATTAACTAGTTTTAGGAACACAATTAATGACTAAAAATGCAACAACAATAATAGCAGTAATAATTTTGGAGAAAATAGCAATCGGTTAGAAGATGCAAGTTCCCAAGCCTAAGATGAAGGCATGTGAAATAATGTCTTCAAGATAGATTTCTCCATTCCTAGAATGGGCTTTTCTGGTGGTCCATCTCCCATATTCAATCACCCAACTGTTATACAGCCGCTTGGTGCAAGGAATTGGACTATGTCAAGAACTTGTTCCTTTATACCTTTATCATAGAACATGGCAAACATCACTAACCATTGTCGGTGCAAGAACACCAGAAAAAAGAACAAAATTGGTTGAGGGTACGAAAGAAATTGGGAAGATGGTGGATGGAATACTGGAGCATTCTATTCAGGAAAAATTAGATCACGAATTTCTATCTTTTCTCTATGCATTTCTATTGGTATTTAATTGTGTGTTTCTAAAGGAGATTAGATGTCTCCTTATAAGGATAACTATCTTAAGCATGCCCTGTGGTAACAACTTGCATATGTTGCACACATTACAATTGTTGATCTTTCCAAACATCTTCAACATCGCGATCAATGGATGACTTTTAAGGGTAATCAAGAGAGGATTCTTTTATGTTGTCAATGTCTTCAAATGATGCAAAATGGATCAAAAAAACTTTTTCAGGATTTTTGTAAAAAGACAAATATCACATGTGCAGTATGGGACAAACATGATGGTTGTAAAATTGATATATCTAAATCAAGAAATATAACAATTTCTATAAACAAATCATGTGGGAGGGTAAGAATGCTAGAAAAATAAATCACAATAAATTACACCCTAAACGTTAATGTTCGGTTATCATGTACTACCATTACATGCTTTAATCTATTAATGTGTGCAAAATGTCAAGGTAGATGAAGTCAAGCTCCAATTAAATTTACGTTACATGAATGCAATTTTCTATTTGTGTTCAAGATAGTGTTTTTAACTTAATAACATACATGTAAAAGTGATGCAATATTAGATGTGGTAGGAATTGAAATGGTATACTCCAAAAAAATATTTTATATATTTGTTTGGTGTTTATGGATTCTTTTCAAGTAGGGCCATGCTAGGCCCTACTTAGAATCAACCCTGGGATAAATTACATAGTGGTGAATGTCCCTGAGTCACTAACGTTTTACATATAGTGGTCAAAGACATGAAAAATTTCACTAAAATTTACTTCCTGATGTTCTCTAAATAGATTCCTCAAACATGTGCCCACATGCATGATTGATACGCGACTAAAGCCTTTCTTCTATGTTAGACATTTGAGAGGATAACAACTTAATAACCTAAGGGTTCAATCAAAGATGGACCCGATATATATAGTGAAAAATTCAAGGTATCACCCCATCTCTACTTGGTTTCATACCCTATTTCCACTCCAAAATAGCTAGACCCAATGAAAATGCACCCATTTTCAATGGACTGTGGCAAAAAATAAAGGCAAGATTGATAGGAGTGGGAAAAAAGTACAAGAAAGACAAAAAAATGACGAGCAATTTTTTATAATTTTGTAATTATATGATTTTTTTGTCGAAATAAAAGCTATTGGATTCCTTAAAATAAATATAATAAAGTAGACTAAAGTGGACTCTTACTTGAAAAAAAAATTGGAATAAAAAAAACCAAATTGGGTTTTTTTTTTTGATCGGGTAAAATATTACTAGACAAAAAAGAGTATAGGTTAGCCTATACTATACAGAGGGTGGGTTAACTACAAAAACCCCACTGTAAGCTGATATATATGTGTTTGTGTGTGAAAAAATGAGTATTATCAATAAAACATCTACATGATAGTTTTGAATAATAAACCAAATTCAATAATCTATAAGTTCTAATATAAAATATTATTATTTTAAAATGAGTATTGCATTGGGGGATAGTGCTCATTTTAGAGTAACACACTAACTCAAAAATAACTATGACATGTCGTCCTTTTATATAGTACTCATTTAATGTCATTATTTTTTAAAATATGTATTGTGCTTCATTTTATGGGGACAATACTCATTTTTAGATTAACACACTAACTCAAAATGTATATAATGTCATTTTTTAAATATGTTATGCATTTTTTATGTCATTCTATTTAGAAATAAGTTTTAAAATGAGTATTGTATTATAGTTTTGGTGATAATACTCAATTACTAAGTAACACACTATTTGAAGAATGAGTATTGTATGCCCTTTCTTGTATAGTACTCATTTGTCTTATTTACTCCTAAAATGACTACTATCCCCAAACGAATGACATATAATACTCATTTTTTGTGTAAGTGTATTACTCAAAAAATGAGTACTATCTACCAAAATAAAATGCATAATAATTTTAAAACTTACTTTAAAAGATATTGACATAAAAAATGAGCACTCGAATGACATGTAATATTTATTGTTGAATTGATGTGTTACTCAGAAAAATAAGTATTATTCCCAATATATAATTCTCATTTTAATATTCCATATTGTTTTGTCCAACATATGTTGACATTTTTATTTTTAGATTGTATTTTTCAAAGATTCTAATAGAACTATTTCATCAAAAAATCATTATTGATTGAAAGTTATGAGCAAAAAATGCTCTCACCTCATTTTTATTTTTGTGGGTGTTTTCCTCCCTCATCTTTTCTTTTCCTCTTTCCTACCACATGGCATGTAATCCTAGCTTTGTGCAATAGTTCCTTGATCCCAAGGAAAGAATATGTTGGTGTGGTAGAAGAGGGTGTGGGTATCACTACTCATGTATAATATGCATAATTGTAGAATTTGAAGGGTTATAAGTGACATGCACATGGACATATACACTTAATACATTGTATGACAAATAGTTAACCACCACTCGATATGATTTTAAGATGATGAGGTTGACTAGGAACAAGCAATCAATCATAATACTATGCCAATTGCCTTATGGAGTTGAGGCCCAATGAGGAGAGTGATTATGACTATTAATATTATCATCATTGTTAATATTAATATTAATATAACTATTGATATGTAACAAATTTCTATGTCATGCATACCACTGTTGTGCTATGTGTGATGCTTTATCAAAACAAAATTGGAATTTGCCAATCCTTCATTTTGTGGTAATAAACCCAACCTTCCATTCTCTTTTCTTCTTTCTGTTATCAACAAGTGGTGACCTTCTCAACAACTGCAAAACATATGTGACCAACACAAAATTATGAATGTGTATGCTCGCCACCTTCTCACCATCACTAAAACTATCTTTCATTCATTTCTTTCCTTCATTTTTGGTAACCTCCTTGTCCTTATTTACATTCAATATTCAGAAACCACATCTACCACCAAATATAAAGGAAGTCCCTCTTGCATTACACCATCCAAACATACACCCACTCTCACCTGTTGCAATTTGCAAATGAAAATTAGAGGCTCAATCTCAATAACTTCTTTGTTTGCTTGTAGGGATTTATGACTATTGAAGATAAATTGAATTTAGGGGATCAGATGATGGCAATGGCACGAAGTTTCTACAAGGAAACTTTTCAACAACTCAAATCATAACAATTATCTTATACATGGACGTAGGTTGATGACTCTTTGAAATCAGTTTCTGAATCAAAGGTGATCATGCATGAGAGCATCATTCACATTGATCATTTCTTCAACCGTAGTCGTACTCACATTTGACTTTGTCACATCCTTCCAATCATCACCATTTTTTAGAGGAAATTGAAAATAAAACATCCTTCCTTATGATTTAAAATACTTCAATAAGCATTGATGTAAACCCCCACCAAATTGGTATTATGATAGGCGATTCTAATTGGATTGTATGGGATAAGGAATCCTATCTTTACTTAGACTCAAAATGGTCATACTATTTAGAAACATTGTTTCCCCTCCCTATATATATGAGTGATTTTGTTTGTAAGAAAGAAAAATGGTCATGCTCTCTGTCTCTCCCTCTATTTACATCCCTGTAGACCTCTTTAAAAGTAAATAAAAGGACCATCTCCTCTCCCACATCTTTGTTCCCAGGTGATCCAAACACACAAAATGCACTTCATCTACAGCTGGAATGGGAAGCTTGGCCACAAGTTGGAGAAGGGGCATGCTGGGGAAGATGCAACAAGTGGAGAACTATAAGATGACAATGTTGGGTGTCAAGATTCTACTTATCTCAGTAGTTTCTTATTTCACCACACCATTCCAAGGTATGCAGTCAGATCCATCGCCAAGACTTTTGCATTGATTGTACCTATGAACCAATTTATGGTGTTGTACTACTTATTTTGCAATAGTAGAACTTATTTACTATATATATAAGTGTTCATGTCTTCCTGATCCACCAATGGTCATGGTATACTATAGTTTAGTACCAAAGAAAGATTCATAGTAGTAAGTAGAGTAGTGTATTGAGGGCATAGGTTAGGAACGACTCCCTCTCTCTCTAGGAAACTAGCTCTACCTTCTCTCTAACCCTCACTAGGGTTTCCCTGCTGGGGGGAGGGGCGCTGCTCCACTGGGCATGCCCTCCCCTTAGCCCCTTACCACCCCGATCCTCCCTCCCCAATCTCCCATCTACCCTCTTCTCCATTCCCGGCCTCTCTGGCCTCCTGGCGTTCCACCGGTGGCCTACTGCTCGCCCCTTGGTCGGCGGCGTGACCTTTGCTGTGGCGTGTTCGTTTCTGAACGACGGTCTGGGGCCCTTCCCCTCCTTCCATGGTGCACTGTGGTGCTCGCCTCCTCACCGCTTCCTCTGATGGATTCCCCGGGGGCATGTCTTACTTGTGGTTGTCCTCTCCGCCGTGGCTACTGCTCTAGTGGTGGCGGCGCGTATTTCGATAGCTCTGTGGTGGTGCTCCTCGCCTGGCCTACTCCACTCTGTGGTGAGCTCTAGAGAAAGGGTCCCTCGATGCAGGGTGCTCGTCGCGGCTGCCTGGGGCCGATCTGGCACAGACTGAAGGAAACGTGATGCGCTGCGCTGGCCTGGACCCCGAGTGATTCTGGCTACTTCGACTTGTCGACTTCTTTCCATTAAGAGGGATGGAAGGAGTAATGCCATATCATGATGGTATGACCTCGCACCTGGCTGCTCCGTTGTTGCAAGTGTAGTTAGGGAGTCCCTTGACTCCTCTTTTGACCTCGCCCTTCTAACCCCGTACCGGATGTGAAATGGTGGTTGATTCGATTTGAAAGTGTCTGCTTCGCCCTTTCAATCGACAGTGACTCCTTCTTGGTGGCCCATCAAGTTCTGGTTTCGCCCTGTCCTTCGGTGGCGATCCCTTCTTGGTGGCCATCAAGTCCTAGGTTCTCCGATAAGAGATTAGGGCACCTTCTCGGTCGTCTCGCTGGGTGGCTTATTGCTAGACAGTGGGTGGACGAGGAGGTGCGGCGCCTTGGATGGCCGACGTGATGCATGTGGTGGCTGGTCCCTGCTACATCTCGGCGTCCAGATGTGTCTTCTATTGTTTGTGGCTTTTTCTGCTTGGGTGTGCATAGCCGGTCCTATCAGCCAACACTGTTGCTACTTGTTCGCATGTTGAATGCAACATGTTCGACGGATTGCCCTATGGCGCCCCTAGCTGATTGAAGCTTGCACGGTGGTAGCTCTGCTATAGCAGATTTGGAACACCTTTAAGATGTTTGATGTAAAGTCTTGAGGCTTTCAGGTGCATCATGGGGGGTTTGATCAAAGAGGGGTAGGTTCTTCCTCTCTTCTTCTTTGCCCATTCTGTTGCTGCGTGCAGGGAACACCTTTGGGTGTTTTTGTTTGTTACTGTGCAAACAACTTCTATAGATATTCAAGGATCTGGTGTTTGGTCCTACTTGGATTCAAAGACCCATTTTGCTACTGACTGGAGGAATGGGGTTATAGATCTATATGTTCTTCACAAATTTGTGGGTGATCATTATTGCCAGTGAAGGTCTAGTAGGTGGACTAAGCGCAGGATCCTAGTGTGCAGTGCAGCATTTTGATGGATTTGTGTGTGACTTTCACTTCCTTCTGATGTATATTTTAGGTTTGATTGAGAAACAACTGAGCCTTAGCAACTAGCACTACTGATGTTCTTCTGCAACTCTTGACTCAGCCTCCAGAAGCCAAAGATTTCACTCTTTGAAGGTGTGAATAGTGCTAGTGATCAGTGTTGGTGGCATGGTTGCTGACCTCTTCAGTTGTCGGCTGGAGTCAGTTGGTTGCTGGTTGTCTGTGTTTTCTCTTTTTTCTTGGTCTTTCAGGAGGTCAATTTTTGGACTCTCTAGGTTTGTTTCGGATGTTTATCATCCCAATTTTGTAGGGGCACAGATCTCTGTACCTAAAGTTTGGTTTCAATTAATAGCAAAAGGACTTTTTACCGACCAAAAAAAAGAAAGATTCGTAGTCCAAAACTCTCATCTTTATATAATGGGAACGTTCAATGAAACCTTTTCTACGTATCTTATAGATTATTTGTATTCAGATAACGAATGCCCCCTAAATATATGGATCATATATATGTATTAAAATATTGAACAATTTTCATAATCTCACTATCTATATACATGTTATATTTTTAGTCAGATTATGACTCTTTTATTGTATTCTTAATGATTATTTAGGTATAAAAGAATGTTGATTTTGTCAATCTAAATAGTAAGTATGTACTACCCACTATGTACCAACTGTTATATAGCGATAATGGTTATCCTTAAAGAAAAATGACCATACATAGGAATACTACCTACCTAAACAAGGAAGATAATTATTGCATTAAAGGTTCTTTGCACATGAACTACGTTTCTCTTTTGTGAGTGAATACTTGATAGGAAGCTAGTAATAATATATACTAAATAGATATGACTTTTGTGCTTATACTTATAGGATTGTATGAATAAGTATGACCATACTTTATAAGGTGTTTAGGACCTTGCATTAGGGTCAACTGATGGAGTCCATCTCGTGATACCAATATGCTACATTGTGGTTATTGTATCCAATCTTGGGTAATGAAATTTAGGAACTTTTCCATCTTTGGTTAGATTATAATATATAGGTGACAAAATCCATGATATGACTGATTACTAACTACACCCTCATGGTGATTGCAGCCTCACGTCGACTGATTACTGACTTCATCCTCGTGGTGACTATTTGCTCATTGTACCCTCGCGGTGCCTATAACCTTTGGTTACTTTGTCATCCAAGATTTATTAAATTCATCATTTTGTTTGTTTTTCTCCTTGACTGCTAAAATTGTTTATCTTGGTGATGGTGTTAGGTATATGTTTATCCTACATGAGCTTACTTGTTAGACTATCTCTTTTATGTATCTTTTACTTTTGTGGTTTCATACATGATCAAGAACTTTTCCTATGCATCTAGATCATGAAAGTACCTAGTTGACATTGGTTGATGTCTAGGGTGATCATCCTTCTCGCACATATGATGGATACTATAAACCTTCTCATTAACTTTTATTTCAATGAGAGATTTATATTCTTTCTTTTAAGTTTAGACAAAATGTTATTTCACTGCTATAAAAGGAAGTATGCATGGTCTACATTTTTATTGTTAATGAAATATTGTTATTTGATAAATTTTTAATATGGATAAAGTTTTTTTCTTTGTGATTAGTTCCCGTATCGATGGAGTGTTTTTTTTCAAATTAGACGGATGTCCTTTATGCTTATGCATGTGTTTTAACTTTGTATTCTTGGGGCATTATAGTGGTCTTATTTCTGTTCCTACATGTCATCTCCTCCTTTTTATCCATCAGTGCTGCTGAGAAGTTTACCACGGTTCATGATAGATTCACATACATCCCTATACATCACATCTTTTAAACAAATTATTCAAATCATTATGTTGCTTCTTTTTTCAATTTTAAGAAGTAATTGCAATTTCCTTGCTTCTGTCTCTTTAATTAAATTTCTTAAAGTTTTTTTTTCACATTTTGAAGGTTTTATGATCATTCTAACTCCTTCAACCCAATCTATGAAGTACATCATTACCCAAAGAATTAGAAGATTAAGAGGCTATCTTAGCCTCCTAGAAGTCTAGTTGGTCATCCTATGCATTAGTAGAATTGAAAGGAGCCACTAACACCAACTGTACGACTGGCCATACAATCGATCAACTCAACCCCATCAAGAAAGGTGCATTTTCATAATTCAATCATTCAGTTCACCTCAATCTAGTCGATGGAATTAATTATATCTGAAGTATCAATTTAGCTAGTTAAACCTTCCTTCTTTAGGCGTTACACAACAATTAGTCCATTCGACTGACTGACCACCTAGTCGATCAACTACTGTGATGAATCTAGAAAATTCCAGCCACTGCCATGCCCATCTCTATAATTTCAATAATTCTTCCTTTGCTATAAAAGGAGGGGGAGAGTGAAAAAACAAAGGACCAATGCCATGTATCATTTCAGAGCCATGTATCACATAATGGAGCTAGAAACGGGGAGACTTATGGTGAATGTGTAGCTAGAAACATGATTTCTCTTCTTCCTATCCTTGTTCTTTCTTCTATGAGAGATATAGAGTAGTCCCCCTTATGTTGGGACATGGGAAGTACCCCATGATCCTATAACTTGTTTTAACCGACTTTGATTCCATTAAATAAATAAAAAATGTGTCTTCATTTATTTAAAAATGATGTTCTTTAAGACTGTTACAGTCCATAATGATGAGACACCAGATTTATGGACTAGAACATCAAATGAGAATCACAAGATCCCTATGAGACCCCATACGAAAACTTGTTGGATGATTGAACCATGACCTACAAATGCTAATACCTCAGATCTACTAATTAAATGATCTATGAGACCTAATTCTAAAAGGAACTAATCAAAATGATCATAATCTAATTATTTATTTAAAAAGGAATTAAAATTTCTAAGATAACTATGTAGGCTTGTGGTGGTGAAACCTAGACTTCCAACAATCTCAATAGTTGAAATCTATGTTGGATTCATTGTTTTCACTATTGCAAATTTAATTTCTTATTTATTTTTTCTCTTGATAATTTGGTTTATTTCTATAAATATAATTTCTTATTTTAGTTTAATCACTATATTTAAAACTAAATTTACACATTACTCACCTCAACTGATTTTAATTAATCTCGTAGCAATGTCGTTCCATGGGACCAACACCTTTCTATAATAAAACCAAATCTCTTGTTTATAAGAGAATTTATAGTTGTTAAAAGGTTAAACTCTATGAATAATTTCCTTAGTGAATTAGTCATGCAAGAGACATCCCACATATTTTTGGCGCCATCATCAGAATGGTAAAGTTAATTTTAAACCCATATTCTTTGAATAATTAGGACGTCTCTTGATTTTTGACATTCACTCTCATCTTCTTGAATGTTTTATTCCATCGCCTGGCCTTTTTGTCTGGTACCAATGGTATATGCGGCACTCCATAGGCGTTGACAATACACCATTCATTTTTTATCCTAAGATTGACAAGACCATCCATCATCTGAATTGAACCCATCAGAACAAGATGAATCAAGAGGAGGACAAACAAAATATAGAGAGGGCCTTAGCCACACAAAGAGAGGTAAAAGTGGCTGAATCAAAGATACGAAAATGGCCAAATTATAAGTTCAAAATGCCACCCTCCATGAATTAGAACAGTAGAAGCAACTTAAGGAATTCTCAATCTCTTCAACTGATGACACACTACATCCCATTGTTCCTTGTGTTATCACCGCTCCTCAATTTGAAATGCACATAGAGAGGATCACCACTGTCTAAAGCAATCATTTAGCAATAAGGATGGGAGAAAATTGTCAAGACCACCTCCATCACTTAACTGACCTAGTGCCTTGTAAAAAATGTATGGTGTCTTGATTGACACCCTCAAATTGTGGATATTTAAATATTCCCTTATTGATCTAGATATTAGTTGGTATAACACTATGGAAAGTGATCACACCACCACTTGGAAATCCCTCCTGACAAAGTTCCTTGAAAAGTACTACCCACATCCCTTACGTACCAAATCTTTAGGCAAATTTCCCAATTTGGCATGATTCCAAGAAAAACCATTGATGAATCTTATGAGAAATTTAAAGAAATACTTCATTCTTGCCCACATCACAACATCTCCTAAGAAAAATTGATTGAAATGTTCTATAGGGGTGTCCACAAAGATACCAAGACTTTTCTTGATAGCACATCTGGAGGTAACTTCAGGTCTAATAAGTTGGAAAATAGGGAAGTTGTAAAAAGAAGCACTAAGACCCAAGCCAATCTAATCGAGGACAAGGGGGAGTTCTCAAAGTAGGAAAATTGGAAGATATCTCTGAGCTCAAGTCTATTTATAAAAGCCTCAAGATGCCTGCCTTGAAGCAAGACCTATTCGAGTCCTCTTTCAGTGCTTATGAAAGAAGAGGACAACCATAACAACCTCAATATCTACAACAACATCTAAAATCTACAAAATTTCTTTATGGAATTTTCCAAGGCTATGATCACACCACAGAATAGTGCCAACTACTCTACAATAGTCCCATGCACCCTGAAGATGGGTAACAGATGAAGGATCTCAACTACATCCATAGCATTCCCAGCCAATCCTTTTACAATCTGAATCAGACCGGGAATCATCCTAGTTTCCAATATGGAAACCCCTCTAGTGAAGAAAATGTAGCACAAGAGTTACCATCTCAAATGAATAACCAATGTGGTCCACTCACAGGTTTCCTATACAACAATCAAAATTTTTTTAGAACCAAGGTCACTATTGGGGTAAATTTACAAAAATTGGGGGCAGCAATTTCAAATCCTTAATCAAGCACCTCAGATGTAGTCACCCAATTCCATTTCCTCCATTGAGGAACATCTAGTTGAGTTAAAACAATTGATACAATACCAGATGGCTCATTATAAGATGATTGACTCCCAATTGGCTTAGGTCATTTCCAACCAACTCCCCCTTGTGGGAACTTTTGATGGACAACCAAAAATAATCCAAAGCATGCTGAGAAGAAAGATGTACCCACAAGTTTTGGGAACATGATACCCCTCCTCCACCCCTTCCCGAGAAGCCTTTGGTCATTCCCACTGACTTCAATGATGATGACTCTATGTTGGTCAAGAAAGAACAAATACCCAATACAATTTCAAACCCTACTACAAGAAAATCCTCCTATTTTCAAAGCATCACTAGTAGAGGCCAAGAAACCTAATTCTCCAATCTACAAGATGCGCCCTCCCTACCAAGCGCATCTCAAGAACATGAGTCTAGATACTAGATTCATGAGATTCAAAGAAGATATTGAGAAGCTTCATGTGTACATCCCTTTTATGGATGCTCTTTTTGAGATGCCTTCCTGGTCAAAATACATGAAGACTTTATTGACCAAGAAATATACAACAGAAGAATACAAAATTGTGAAACTCGCACAGACTACCTATGATATTATTCTAAACAAGATGCCCAAGAAGTGGAAGGACCATGGTACCTTTAAATTAGTTTTTACTTGTGTGACAATATGTGACAACCTTGATTTTTCTCTCTCATTGATTATACCTTTTCTCTTAGTGTTCGTGACCCAAATTCGCTCAATTGAATTAAACTTATTAGTTGGATGATATTTGATGCTCTATTAGACTCACATTGATTTTTTATTACAAGATGTGACATTACTTCATGTGTTTCGATTTAAGTTGGAACTATATTGCATGTCTTTGGATACATTATCTTGACTGAAATCTTTTTGACCCGCATTACTAAGATACCTTAGCACCATGATGCTTTCCATGTCAAAGGACACTCACTTATGAATTTGAAGACTCAAAAATCAACTAGATCGGAGTATCAAATCAAAATATATGGACATGACTTTATTTACCCATTCCGTATGTTTTATTCAGTGTTTGGGCAAATTCTGGCCATTTGGGGCCCAAAGTTGGTCATTTAGGTCCAGCTGCTGGCCCCTCCCCCCCTTGTCCTTTAGGAAACCATCAAAGGGTAGGAGCTACCCTTCTTCTTCCTCTCTAAATTGGGTAATGGAGGGAGCTCAGAGCCCTCACTATCTTTCTCTATATATAAACCATCCCATCTAGCCCTAATTTTCTCTTCTTCTTTTCTTCTTTCTTCTTGCTTGGATTTCCTCCCACCTTGCTTCTTCACACCCAGAAACTGCCCACCTTTTTGTCCATGAGTTTGGCCACAGACAAGGTAAGAAAAAAGCTCCAACTTCTTGTGACTTTGGAGCACCTTGGCACTGGTTGTTTCCTCTACACATTGACCTCCTCTCTGTACTAGGGTTGTCTTCCATCCACTCTTATTCTTTGAAACTTCACCTCTTCCCTGGAAACAAGGTCTAGCTGATTAGCACCACCATGGAGATGCATCTATTGTCCCTGCTCAGTGGAGCAAAATTCCAACAAGCCCACACAACTAGTCCCTCTCATATGTTTCCCTTGTTTTCACCCTGGGGTCCTGCTTCCCCTTCCCCCTCCCAGCCAGTGGATGTTGGTGTGCGGCTTGTCCCCTATTTTCCCCCTATTCATGAGCAGGGAATAGGGGAATCACGATGAAAGTGAGATCGGGTGTCAGTCGTTGATCCGACTGGGAGTATCATGGACCATGCGACACAAGGCCAGGATCAAAGGGAGGCTAGTGGTTGCAGGTCAAAGCAGTCAAACCTATGCCTAGAAGATTTTAGTTGACGTGAAGTAGAAGATCTATGGACCCACGGTGGTCTTGCATCAAATGGACCACATCATTCGATTAATGTATAGTATATTTTTTTCCTTATTTCAATATAGTTCTTGATTTAATCTCCTAAAATTGATATCTCCCTAACCTAAGGCCAAATCTAATGAAACTATATACCATTTTGATCCTCTCAAAATTGCCTACACTTTGGGAATGGTTTCAGATATTGATTCTTTTGTTAATTCTCCTTTTGGCTAGAAATGTTATCTTTGACTACTTTGATCATGACTTATGCACACTCATGATAGAGTTTAAACCGTTTATGTATCTTGCATCCTAAATCATCTAACCTTCAAGATCAGTAATGTTGTGGCCTATATGATACCTATCTCATCCCATGATACCCTATTTCTTTAATATGAAAATATGGCTTATGTGCAAGGTTGTTATCCTTTTATGATGATGCATGCTAAAACTTGATTCAAATGATAGATTTGATCCCATTTTGATGTATAAAAATATATTATATATTTGAAATCAGATATTTTATGATGATATGTGACCTTTTAGCAAAGGCCAACCCCATTAATGATATAAGGATGTGTGTTCCCCTTATGACCTAAAATAACTATATATTGCTTGATTATCTCCATTGTCCCCAATATTGATGTGAATAGTATTTGTGACTGTTTTGATGTGGATGGTTCACCTAAGTCACCTATTTAATCTATAAGATATGCATGTTGGGATGTTGAATATAATCATGATCCTTTTGAGGCAAGACTTAGGTGACCATCCAGTCTTCTTTGGGATATGCTATTCATGTATTTACCTTGTTGATCAAAACCATGTTCTATGTTTTTATTTCCTTATCTTGATGATGGTCACCCCATTGTGAGTCCTTCTGACCTAGATTGTACATGAGTAACATGAATCTTGTATTGTTCACATAAAATTGATGGAACCTCACAATGACATGAAACTTGAACCACGCCTTCATGATGACCTCTAAATCAGTAAAACATTATCTAATGCACTAATAACCAACTTGGAACCTAATTTGGCCAAAACCCTAAAATGATGTTGGTTAGGGTTAATGATGAGAATCTAATATATATATATGCAATCTTGTGCTTAATCAGATGTTGCTTATGGTTAGATGGTCAAGGAAAAGCTAATTTTTGAATCTCTAAATCAGGTACAAGCTTTAAATAGTTATATGACGATGGATTTCTTGTTTGCAAACTGATATGTTTGTATGCTTATTATTTGCTCAACTATTTCCATGTAGTATCCTAGTATTGTACTCAATGTTTGCCTCATCATTGTTTAATAACCTACAAACATAAATTGGAACTCCATTATGCAATGTTTCAATAGGATTAGTTCATTGACTTAGGTCTTGAGGTCCCTCACTTATAAAAGGGTTAGCTAATCTTGAGCACCCATACAGACTCTTCCAATGGGAAGTTTCAAAGGCATTATGAATCCATGATGTTGTTAGTATAATTGGAGTGAAAAGACATAAAATATGGGCTCCTTTTTTGTTACAAAGTTAACTTGTTCTTTCTTGTTCGTTTACTTATTTGAATCTTTTCAAATTATGCAAATCTTACGTATATGTGTCTTTTGGCCATGTACTCGACGCCTTCTGTGCTTGACCCGCCTCATTTCACGTATTTTATAGGTTCAGAGATGGGCAGAAGTTGACGGGCTTGGTCAGCTGTGTCAAGTATTCTTTTTGTAAGGTCCCTTGTATATACGAGCAGATGTGTAATATTGTACTCTTGAATTTTTAAATGAAGCTTGTAATAAACAATGTTGCTTAATAAATCTTGTTGAATGTTAAGATTGTGATTGGTGCTTTTATCTTGTTATCTATTCATGTATGCTAAGCCTTACACTTCCATATTCACACTTTGTTAATACCATGCTAGGGATGTACTCCTAGGTCCTATCACCATTGACTGGGTGGTCATTTGGAGTTAGGATTTGAGTAGCAAATGGATATGTGAAACAATACTTCTAAAAAATGACTTGTAGACTTAGGCTCCAGTATCTCCATTATGCCTTGTATTTTATGTAAAAGATTGGGTTTTATAGATTTGTTACCGACTATAATGACTATTGAACTTGTAGATTCATCCATGAAAAAGCCCATGGGCATCCTTGCAGATGTATTAGTAAGAGTTAGAAAGGAATCTTATGACCCTTGCAACTTTGTGATCATGAACGTTAAGGAAGATCTTTGTTACCCCTTAATCTTTAGTATTCCATTCCTAGCCATAATCTATGCCGTGATAGATGTAGAGGAACCCACCATTCTTGTACGTCTAGGAAGACAAACTCCAGAGTTTCATGTTTCCTAAAGCCTATTAAGCCCAAGCTTCTAATAATATTTATCTTCTTAACTGGATGGAAAAACTCTCCTAGCTTAGTCAAGAATGGGAACTTTTTTAAGATCCACTATAGATAGACCTTATAGCTCTGATAGAGTTTGGTTTTGATGATGAGAAAATTCATCAGTTGCAAACCCATCTTGACACCTTTGAAGAAGTCATTCAAGCTAAATTTGAAGACTTAAAGATGGTTACCATTATAGAAGATAAGTCCAAGTCACCAAAGGCTCCTGATATGAAGACACTTTTAGAAGGACTCAATTATGCTTTCCTTGATGACAAATATACTTGTCCTATCATAATAAATTTTGACCTTACATCATAATAACATGATAAGATCATGCCTAAGCTAGAATAAAAAATCCATCTTAGGGTATAATATGGTTGGCATAATGGGGGTTAGTCAAGCTATTTGTATGAACAAAATTACCATGGTCGAAGAATACAAGCCCACAAGTGATCCACAATGCAAGTTGAATCCCAACATGAAGGAGATCATATGTCTTGAGGTTATTAAACTTCTTACCGCATGAATTATATATCTAATTTCTAACTCAGCATGGGTGAGTCCCCTCCATGTTATGTCCAAGAAAGGAGGCACTAGCATGATAAGGATAACAATGAACTTATCCCCACTCACACTTTTTCCATGTGTAGGATATGTATTGACTACCAAAGTTGGACTAGGCCACTGAAATGGATCACTTCCCCCTCCCTTTCCTAGATTTTGTGTTGGAGCACCTAACTCATCAAGAATGTTTATGTTGCTTGGATGGATACTCAAGATTATATCAAATCACCATACAACTCGACGACCAAGAAAAAACCACCTTCATCTGCCCCTTTAGCACCTATGCATTCATAAGGATGTCGTTCAACCTCTACAATGCCCTCACTATCTTCAAGAACTACATGGCCGCAATTCTTACTGATTTGACAAAGACCATTATGCATATCTTTATGGATGAATTCTCTATTTATGGAGATTATTTCTACTCCTACTTATGACATCTATCTTTGGTGCTGGAAAAATGTGAAGAGTCACACTTAGTTATGAATTTACAAATGTTCCACCTTATGGTTAAGGAAAGCTAGTTTTTAGCCATAAAGTGAGAAGTAGGGGGATTGAAGCTAGTCATACCACGATCAAAGTCATCACCAAGTTTCCTCCCCCTACCCCTGTTAAAGACATTTGTCCTTTCATTGGTCATGATGATGGCTTCTATCAATGATTTATTCATGATTTCTCCAAAATTTCTAAACCCCTCACCAACCTCCTATTGAAACACGCCACCTTTGATTTTGATTAGGCATGCATATCTAGTTTAAATAGCCTAAAAATAGGTCGCACATCCATTTGTATCATCTAAGAGCTAGATTGATCTCTACTTTTTGAGATTATCTGTGACTCCAGTCACTAAATCATAGTAGCTATTCTTGGATAGAGGATCGATAAAAACCATTGTGTCATCTAGTACACCTCAAAGACCCTTGACAATGTGTAGTGAAACTACACCACCAATGAGAAGGAGATTCTACTAATAGTTTAAGTCTTTAACAAATGACATTCATACTTGGTGGGGTCTAAGGTGATTTTTTTTCAAAATCACATCGCCATCCTATATATAATCACTAAGAAGGTGTGAAGCCCAGACTTATTCAATGGATACTGCTACTTCAAGAATTCAGCCTGGAGATCCACTACAAAAGGGCTCAGAAAAAGTTGTTGTTGACCATCTCAGTCACCTTTATATTCAAAATGATTATGGAGTCCCCATTGACAATTCACTTCCATAGGGCCAACTTCTCAAATCCAAATATGATTTCCCATGGTTAGATGACTATTGAAATATCCAAAAATTGATGTCCTACATCCTAAATATAAAGGTCACTCGAAGGCAACATTTATGCATGATGTTAGAAACTTTTATTAGGATTACCCTTACTTGTTTAAGCTTTGCGAAAATGGTCTTTACCGCAAATGTGTCACCAAAAAAGAAACTCAACACATTCTAGAACAATGCCACTAAGGCCCAACCACTGGCCACATGAGTTGCCAAAAAGATATCCAAGAAAGTTCTTTGATGCGGATTTTACTTGCTAACCTTGTTTAAATATGCCTAGAAATTCATCCTCACATGCGACCAGAACCGGTATTTTGGAAATATTTTTTAAAGAGTCAGACCCAGAGGGGATCCACTCCTTACTAAAGTTTGAAGAATAAAACATCCATTCCAAACATACTCGAAAGGTATGCTAGAACAGGTGTAAAATTTTCAAATCTTATATAATTGTATACAAAGGACCAAAGAGTAGCAGCGGAATAAAAGTTTCATGACTAGAATCAATATTACAAAGAGTACATCATCATCTCCCATAAAGGGTTTACATGGATATTACAACATATGGATCTAGATAGAGGGAAATCTAAACCATATCAAGTTTGTGTCCAAACAATAACATCATGAGATAGGTCCATGCTAAAAGTTATGTACTCCTTATCCTAATCCTAGGTTGGTCCTCCATGCTCCTATTGTGCAACTCTGATTCTAGGCCTGGGTGGTTGGGAAGTCACCCAGTAAGAGAGAGAAACAAGGTATGTGTCAATAGTGAAAAGGGACAAAAGATAAAGAAATAACATTGAAACATAAACATATGGATTCATCATAAGATAAGAAGGCCAAGAGAATGAGGCATATAACAAAATATTCTTGTCATAAAAAATAATAATATGAAATTGCATGAGTTATTAATATTAGACTAAATTTACTAAGCAGAGTTGAGGCACCTATCAGACCCCAACCTATAGATGAGGGGAGAGTAATCACATTCCCATTCATAAATCAAATATTTTATATTGGGGAGAAATAACACATTCCCCATGGGAGAATAAGCACATTCCCTAGGGCAAAAACACATGCGCCAACTATGGGTGGTTGTACATAAGTACTACTACTATAGTTAAATAGTCAAATAAACCATCATGCTCAATGAATAGTAAAGTGGCAAGAAATATCCTCAAATAGCTGCAACATGACAGTGGGGTTCCAAGACCCAAGAAAAAATATATCAAAACTTATTTTGAGGTAATTAGAACAAGAGCAATAAAAATAAACAAAATATGATTCATTTCATGCCTCATTATGGAAAATAGGGTTGTTCATAGAATATCCTAACTTAAAGGTAAGATTCACACATACCTCTCTTACTGATTTCAATTACTCACTTTCACCACTTTAACTGAGTCCAAGGTCCACTTTTCCTATTTTCATTGTATAATCATGTATTAGGGTATATCATGCACATTAATGTAAAGAAAATCCTACTTTTGACTTTTTGCACAAAACTTTGATTTAGATTCCAAAACCATTATCTCTGATATGATTAGGTTCTCCTCATTAAGAAAACATATAATTCTGTCAATTTTGGAGTTATGATGATTATAATGTATTTTGGTGATTTTTATGTATTAAAATCATTTTCTTGAAAGTAACTTTCCACAAAATAAAAAAACAAAACCTAAAAAGTATTTTATTCAAAAAGATCACATTTTTCTGATTCCAAAACATATTTATTTTAAATTTTTGGACAAACGTATCAAAAGATATGATTTTTCCAGTATGAACCAATCTAAGGGTGACACCTCAACAAAATAGACCGAGAGAGGAGAAGAGAGGGTCGGCCTTGCTGACATGGCCCAATAAGATGCAACCAAGTTGCTCAGTCAAAAGTCCAGTTGAACTCGTCCAAAGCAAAGAAAAAGGAGGTGAGAAAAGACGAATTTTCCCTCGGTGCTAAAACTAAATGAGGAAGGAAAAGGGAGGGGCAGAATGGAGAAACCCCATGGGGAATGATCCCCCCTTGCCCAGTTCCATGGCTTCTTAGAGAAGTAGGCTAGCTCAACCACAAAATTAGGGAAAACATGTATGGTGTCAAAACCTCAAACTGAAAGTACTAAAACAAAGAACAAGGATACCCGAACTCACTTGCCAACTGGATTGAAAACTGGTGACGTCGTGGACCTATGCTAGGTGCTACAAGCTAGAGAGATCAACTTGCTTGGTGGCATGCAATTACATGAGCAAGCGATAAATTGAAGCCAAAGGAGAGTTGTGTGAGGTGCGGCAGATACGAAGAAGGATTCATCCTTTTATAAGGTCAGACGATAGGGTTTGTATGGGTAGAGGCTTCGAGAAGCAAACGAGGAGATTTGGGTGTTTCTTTCTTTTGTAACCCAGAGTCTAGAATAGGGTATAGAATGGTGTGGAATCTTATCACGAACTCGTAGCACCAAAAATCTCAAAGAACGATCGAGTATGGAGCGACTAATTCGTGAAAAATCGGTGTGGAAGTAATGTTCATGCGTGGCCTGTTATTTTTAAGTTGTGAAGAAGATGGCAAAGTGAGGATCGTCCAATCAAGAATCAATGGTTGAGATTGAAATGTGTATCTATTACCACGTGACATTAATTCAGTTGCCAAATTCGATTCAGACTACAGTGCAATAATCAATTATTAAACTTTTTCTCTCTCTTCATTTTAGGGTGCAAATAAACTCCAATATTAATACAATTTGACATCTACGCTAATTTGAGTATGTAGAATCAGAATATGAAATTAGCTTTTCCTTTTCAAGACTCTAGATATTTTATTTAATTCTTTTAAAATAAAACAAATTTTCTCTTTCTTAATGCATTAGATACTTCTAGAACCCGTCAATAAATGTGAAACTTCATCCTCAAGGAAACCAAAACATATGGAACATGAATTGGCCATTAATTATGTCTTTGAGATTATTTATCATATTTATTTAATATTTTGGGGTTTTACATATTTTCTCTCTCCTAATCTACACATGTATATTAAAGATTATGCAAATTACATGCAAATTCACCCAAATGCTATTTTTAATGTGCATATTATGAAAGTAAGATTATTATCCACTTTTGGAGTCATTAAATATTTTATTTTAAATTTTAGAGGAAAACTCACCTTTTCTTTTTAAAATAAATTTGATATAGTTGTTATTATGCAAAAATTGTGAAACTTGGCCTCCAAGCCAAACAAAACTCAAACAAAACTAATCTCAAGTTATGTTTAACCAATTAGCATTCCTTTTATGAATTTTAGCACATTATCCATTATTATCACTATTTCTCATTTCAATATCACATTAACATGTTTAAAGCATTATTATCCATTCCTTTCTCTCTTCCTTGCCCCATAAGTCTAAGGAATATTCTAGAACGAATTTATTTTATCAATAAGCCATTTAATTGGTAAATTTGCATATTAGACCCTTATTAAAAACATTTTTTGAGGCATTTGTGCATAAAGCCATATATTGGCATAAATTGTGATCAAATTCACCCCAAACCATTAATAATTCCACAATTTCAACATCAAGGCCAAAGAAGATATAAAGAAAGGAAAATCCTAGAAAAGGGCCAAAAAGAGAATATATCCATATTTTAGTTCATTACAACACTCCATCCCTTAAAATGGGTTTCATCTCTGAAATCTCAACCAAAGAGGAAACGGTGAGTATTT
Organism: Alisma plantago-aquatica; assembly: GCA_963693085.1. Lineage (NCBI taxonomy): Eukaryota > Viridiplantae > Streptophyta > Magnoliopsida > Alismatales > Alismataceae > Alisma > Alisma plantago-aquatica. The sequence continues at coordinate 287,220,247 of OY856415.1, read as the reverse complement.
AACATCTCAACTATAAGCAAACCAACACTTTCACTAACTCAACTCAGGAGTCTAGAATCTTCATAGGAAACTCTTCAAAGGTCAGGTACTAATGGATCACCTAAAGGTTCCACTATTAAGATTTCCTTTTTATTTGATATAACATAATTAACATTCTAGGATTATTAGCATTATATTTATTATCATCCTTATTATTGTTTAATAGTGTCCTACTATATTCACTTTGTTGCCAAAAGAGTTATGTTTCATTATTATGTAAGAAACCCTATATATATTCTTTACTTATCTTATTAAGAACTTTAAGCACAATTAGAAGTTACTCAATTATCTCAAGGTCTATTAATATATTAGATCTTTATCCTTAATAATTTTGATTTAAATTCCAATATCCTCATATTATCACCATATTAAATTTTATTAGATTATTTTTCATGAGATAGGAAAGTTTATCCAATTTGTTATTAAGTCTACAATTAATTCATATAATGTTACATTAATTACTTATATCCATATTAAACATTGTCACATTACTTTTCTTGCTCACATTAATGTCATCATTAATCATTTTCTGATATATATTCACTTCTTATTATTGATTATGAACATTTTTATGAATATAGTTACTTCTTATTCATATTTGAGTCATTATCTATATTTTAGTGAACAAGGTGGAACATATTACAAATTGATGGATTGATTTACATACCAAGTTATGATTTGGTGATTAATTAGGTGTGTATTATAGAATAAGGTAATATGTATTACATATTGATGACTTGATTAATCTATGATTAGTTTATTATTTAGCATTAATGTGCATCAAAGTATGTTATCAATATATGACACCTAATGTCACTAATGTATCATGAATGGAATTAATATATATTAAGGTTATATGATTACAACTTAGGGTTTAGGTCAACATGATCATTATATTTCACTTATACCATCTTAGCATGCATTAAAGATTAGGTTACATTTACTTCACTTATCATATCATTAGGGTTTACTGGTTGATGACATGGTCAACATCATGTGTATCCACAATTAAGATTAATATGTGAGTTACTCATATTTTGTACATTAATATATTTATTAGGGTTCAAATATATGAACTATTCATTATGTGTTCATTAGGATAACAACAATCATGTTAGGGGATAACTAGAACCTTGTTTGGTCAATTCTATGGATCCAAAAACAATAACCTCCTAATCATGGAGTTAGGGTTTATAGAGTCAGAGCAGTTAGATTTCGGTATGTTATAGGACTCCATCCCCTTAAAAAAGATTTCATCCTCGAAATCAGCATATCCAAGATCTGTGAAGGTACTACTACTATCCCTCCACCCCTCAAAAGGTTTTACCTACCAAGTCAAACTAAACTAGAGGTAAAAGGGTTAATCTAACTAGACCATGTACAAGATCCATTACTTGATTAATATCACCAAAGCTCAAAGTCTAGGTTCTAGAGATAGACTACCCAAAAATGTGGTTCTATGGGACATAAGGGAGTTATATAGGGTATCCATCCTCAAACAAGTCATTGCAACTGAAAGACAAGGTCAACATATAAGGTTTCGTCTGACCATAGTAGCCTGGATGGTAAGAGCTTGGTAAGTCCCAATGAAGGACCTGGGTTCGAACCTCACCGAAGGCACTTTGTGAATGGAAATCCACACTGATTAGGTATGGGAGGGGGTGATTGAACCACACCCTCACATGACTTGAGAGTTTACCATGTAGGCTTTGCCCGAGGTGGGTTCTCTTGGTCATAAAAAAAAACATATAAAGTTCCAAAGAGTATCCAACATACATGTCTAAGGCTATTGTTGCCTATAGGTATGCTATTTCAGATGATCGGTGTCATCTCAGGTCAGGCATGTATCATACGGATCTGAGAGTTTTGATAAACCAAGCTATCTACATGGAGGATAATCTTGTCGGCCCCCAAACCCTAATCCTTTCTAGACATCTTTGCTTTCAACTTATGCCTCAATAGCTACCTAACAAGCTCATCACATAAAGGTTAACCAAACATATATCTACTGTGAAACTCTTATGATCCTAAATCAACCTTTCATCAACTCATGAAAAGCATAGCTCAAATCTAGGGTGAACATCTTAACTAGAGGGGAACTATGTAAGTCAAGGTCTCTAATTAGGGAGACAAAATTTGAAATAGTCAGATTACGACTCCCATGGGTTCTGATACCATGCTGTAAAGAGTCAGACCCATAGATGATCCACTCCCTACTAAAGTTTGAAGATTAAAACATCCATTCCAAACATACTCAAAAGGTATGCTGGAACATGTGCAAAATTTTCAAATCTTATATAATGGTATACAAAAGACCAATGAGTAGCAGCAGAATAAAAGTTTCATGACTAAGATCAATTTTATAGAGAGTACATCATCATCTCCCATAAGGGGTTTACATGGATATTACAATATAAGGAACTAGATAGAGGGAAATATAAACCATATAAAGTTTGTCTCCAAGCAACAACTTCATGAGATAGGTTCATACTGAAAGCCATGTACTCCTTATCCTAATCGTAGCAAGTCCTCCATGCTCCTGTTGCACAACTCTGATCCTAGGTCTGGCTGGTTGGGAAGTCACCCAGCAAGAGAGAGAAACAAGGTATGTTTCATACTAAACAAGGACAAAAGATTAAATTTCACATTTTAGGTTGAATCATTCTTAATATGACTCTAAACCATGCTTACATTTAATTTTTTATATTTTATGAAGTTAAAAATCCCTTTTTTCACTCTTGAGTTATAAAAAACTTCTTTCATCATTACATGACTTCTTATATCTTTTATATTTACACCTCAGGTATAATGAGACGTAGCCACTTCCTTGAGGTCTCTAGGGGTATAGGTACTTTTGGAGTGATCTCTTCCTTAAGCATCTAGGGAGTGCCTCTCACATTCACCCATTGGGAGACATGAACTCACGAAGGTGGTTAATATCTAGAGACATGAGTCTCAGGAAAACATAGTTGTTACATCCCCACCATATGGTCTTGTGCATACAAGGAACAATAAAATCCTAATCCCATCGGTCCATGTACCTATAATACTCCCTACATGATGTTAGGATTGACTTCATTCTCTACCCTTCCCAAGGTTTCATTGCTAGCACATTATTTCCATATGCAATTCCTTAAACTGGATTTCCTCCATCTCTTATGATGCTCATTATTCACTTTGTCCCTCATTGGACTCATGACAACATTTCTTTCCAGACTCAATCGTATACGGTCAACCACTTCCATAGTGACTTTTCTTCATGTTCATAAGAGATGGTATACTCGGGTTTCAAGAATCATACACGTTATATGTCAACTAACCTTTCTAGGGAATGTCCTAACCTGGAGTTCCTTCTTAGCTCATAGGAGGAAGTGAGGCTCTCTAGCCACAACCTGACCCCAAGGTCTAAGGTTTTACCTTCCCCATAAGTCATCTCCCTCACTCTTAGGTTGACCCACCCTAGGTTGGCACACTAGCCCTAAAGGTTTCATATGTTCATATTTATTCATTGTTTTTATGATAACTTCTCAACCCTTACTGATCAATCTCTAGGGTCTACCCACTCATTGGAGGTGGCCATAATGATGTACCCACTCGTTGGGGGCAATTTCAATAACATGCCTGCTCGCTAGGGGTTGTTCCAATAGCATACCCACTCGTTGGGGGTAATTAACATATTCACTCTCTAGGGGAAGATTCAATGGCTAATCCACTCTTTGGGGGTATCACAATATCATCCTCACTCATTGGGAGTAATCTTTATTCATTCAGAGAGAGAATTAGGGTAGTGAGCACATTATATTCATATTACCATTTTCATGTATGAACATTGGTTTTTTATTTTTCTTGAAACCTTTTATATGAATGCCATGATCCACATGAATGCATGCATGGGAAACTGGGTCATTTAACCTCATCTATATTCATATTCTTTCACATCCATCATTCATGTATGGTTTACCAAAAACATTTGTATTCTCTCTTTCCTCTTACCCTAATTGAGATCACATGGGTAGGGTTTCTATTTCACCCACACTATTTCCATTTCCTAGGATTAGGGTTTAGGTTAGGGTTAGGACTACTCAACCTACACCCTACATCTTATATTTTCCATGTCCCTTGACCCTCTAGAGTTTTCCGAACTCAACCCTAATTCTATCCAGAGTTCACCCTTCCAACCCATTAAATCATAATTTTCACATTTCATATACATTGTTATTTCTACATTACATGTACACTATTATTTCCTTATTACATGTGCATTTTATTTCCATATTACATGTACATTTTATTTCCACATGTACTTTATTATTCTTACATTATATGTATAACAATTGGCAGAAGATGCCTTAATCCTAATTTTTCTCAAAAACCCTAACCTGAGATGCAGAGGAAGTTCCTTTTAGGGTTTATTAAGCAAGGGGATGAGAAGTGGATGAATCAATATGAGTAGACATCCTAAAGGTATTTTACTTTGGGTAAAATTGTTCGACTTTGGCCAGGTAGGATGCACAGGTCTAGGAGTCATTGTAAGCTGACTAGTGGTGCAGAAGAAAATTTTGCCAGTCCCTGCTCGTTGTCCCTTCTAGACACCATCATATTTATGAAATGCCCTAATAATTCCTTCATGTTTCTAAAAATTACTTGAAATTATAAACTATTAAATATTATTTGAAAATTTTGGGGCTCTGATACCAAATGTGATGACCTCACTTTCCGTGTCCCTCAATTAAGGAAAGACCTTAAAGTTGAGAGATATTACCTATATTCCCAAGGATCCAGATTTGTCAAATAACAAATAATAGAAAAAAAATTCAATTAAATTTCAAATATTTTTTACAAATTATAAAATGATATACTCATGGAACTAATAATATTGACAATAGGTATCATCTATCTAGTCCTTCTTGTTATAGCTTTAATACCTTTGATATATTTCATCTTATTCTTCATGTCTTTTATCATGTGAAACATATACCTAAAATGCTGACAAACAAAATGCGGTCAACATATTACTATATTGTGTACATGAGGTGCAACCACAATGTGTGCAACTAACATGATCACATATCATGAATCAAATATTACAAATACAAACTAGCATATTATTTACATATCTAACCCTTACTGGATATATTATCTTGGATGCAATCACTATGCCATCCAGGGATGGTGTGCATCACCCCTTGATATAGGTCAGCCTAGGGTTCAAAATATTTTCATTTACATATGTGATACTCATAATGGAATTATAGTTGAACATGAATTAAATAAACAACCAATAGTTTATTTATCAAATCAGTTCACAAAAGTCATTTGGAAAACATTGGCAAACTATATTCTGGATAGCCAAAATCCAAACCACGTACCTTGATGGTGATCCATGGAGATCATGCAAATAAACCTCATGTATATTCAATCAATCCAATCAATCAATCCAAGCAAAATAAGCTATCATCATTTATAATCTGCATTATGTAAATCCTAAAGTGTCACCATCACATATTGATCATATTAGACACTACTCAGTTCTAATCTAGGGTTTAGGCGTGACTTGAGTTTAGGATATAGAATAAGAGTACAAACCCTATTTATCTTGCATAATAGCTTATTAAAGTTATAACTCCACATTAATTATTAGGTTCTAAACCCTAATGACTAGATTTATTATATCCTTCCATTAGTAACACTTAGATTCTATCAAACTCATTAACAACATAACACAAGTTATGATCGTTAAACTCGATTCCTAATTTTCATGATTTTCCACTATAGATATCAAAATTATGATCATGATCATCTTAGATCCTCATTATGTTAATCAATATCGTATAACATCTAAAATTAACCAGACTTACATATTTAAGCATATTAATCACTAAAACTAGGGTTTATATGTTTTAATCACCTATTTAGAATATATTGAACTACTTTTTGAACATGAAGCATAATTAGGTCTCAAACTTATTTTAATTGGATCATATGTGTTCTCCTAATAAATTTTCATATATAGCATGTTTCAATCCGACTTATAGATTAATTTCTACAATATTTTCAAGTTAGTGCATTTATTAGAGAATCAGGCATCAACATGTTAGCACTTACCATTTTACTTAAAATGCGGCTCGAAGACCTCTTTAAAGAGTGAGAATTGATTGTGTTTCCCTTATTGTTAATGTATACATGTGGGGGCTCTTTGATAAATTCATTCTATTCCATCCCTAACCTCGGGACAACGATGAACGACCACCCTAGCAAGGCAGGCGCGGGGGTTTTCTCGTAGACTCCCATGCCACGAAGCCCTAGAGGGGTTAGAAAGACTTCTCAAGCCCCCGAAGGCCCTAGGTTGCCGCTCCTTAGAGTAGGAGATGGTCAGAGTTATAAGAAGATATGTCCTATCTACTCATGGCATGCATCAAGTTAACATGTTACAAATAGGTTCACAACCCTTACCTCTATGTAGCAAGCACAATCCTAGAGTAGAGCAACTACTCTACAACCCATTTCTCTCTCTGGGATTCATGTGGTACTTCCTGGAAGCTGCTTCTTCATCATGAGGGTGGATGGTCCAAGGCTTGGAGCTTTGGGTTTCCTCCTAGTGTGAAAAAACCTAGAACTTTTTAGGGAACTGGTGTCTGAGGAAGACATCATCGTTGGCGAAAGGAAGAACGAATCTTGCCTCTCCAATGCACCTTGTTAGGGCCAGGTTACCTACTATTGTGTCTGTTTAAGGAGAGGCACACCGCCTATTATCCATTCCTCACATAAAGGAACCAGTGACTAGTAGTGTTTCTTCATGGAAAGTAGAGACTAGGAGCCGAGTCTTGGGTGGAGGCAAAGGTTTTGGTGATTTCTTTTATAGCCACTAGATCAGAGTTCTTTAGTGTCCCAAAAGGGATGGTGAGGATGAGGAGAGACAACGACAACCAGGGTCTATTCTGCTTCGATCGTAAGGCAAGGAGGTGGTTTCCTAAAGAAGACGTGTTTTCCTTTCTCATATAGCCCCGGGCGAGGGAAAGTTGTATAGTGGGTTAGGATTAATAAACAATATATAATTCATTAAAAGGCATCTCTTTTTAAACCACTAAAAACAAACTAAGGAAGGAGATATTCCCCATTCTCATGGCTATGAATTACTTTAATGGGGAGAATATGTCTAGTTGACAAAAGAAAATTAATTAATAAATTCCCAATATAGGAACACATATCTCTGTCCACTTTACTTGATTTCTGCACTAAATTCCACAAAGGAAATTATTTAATTGCACGACCCTTATTGCATATTTGATCATTAATCTATAAAGAAACACTTTATGAATTGGGGTTAAAACTATTCTTCATTTTTTTAGGATATCTCCCTTAAATGAAACATCTTTATGTCATGGAAACTCGCCATTATATTTAGTGGGATTCCCTTTTATATTACTGCTTGTTACTTTTCAACATTTTTCTAAAACAATTATCATTATCATATGGAAAGCCTTTTTCCTCCTAATATCTAGAATTCTCTTCAATTTCTATATTTTTTTCAAGTTAAGACAAAATATTCTCCTTTGATGTCATAACTATTGCGTTGCCACTCTTGACTAGATAATTATCCTTTAATTATCTAACACACTACACATATTGTTTTCTTTAGGTAACTATGCATATTATCTTATATTTCAGTTATGAAATGTTCTGACATGCCATTATCCTTAATTCATGTACAAATTCCTTTATTTAACTTGTGTCACAAGTACCCATGCCACAATGGTGTCTGTCATTAATATTTCACCAATAATATCACTAGGGAATTTACAAATCAATTTATTTATATAATTCAAATTTTACAAAAATTGAGGATATAACAATGGTTGAACAAGTTCATACCTAATCCTGGAGCAAGTCCAACAACTATTCCTCATTGCAGTAGTGTAGCTCTCCTAGTTGTACCGGGACAATGTCTGCAATATCTCCTAGTCTTAACACAGAAAACACACTAAAGAGGTCCTCCTAGTGATAGAATACAACCTCCTCACCTCTATGGAAGTCTACAAGGACCACCTAGAACTCCTTTTGTTCTAGTAGAACAGACGGGAAGGGGATGTCCCTCCTATTGATGTACTAGTCACCAACTTTCTCTTCCACAATTTTTCTCCCTTAGTATCCCTCCCTTTAGCTGGTAGGACTTGTTCAGGATCTCTATTAGTTACCACAACTAGAGGGGACAACAATTGTCAAAGGCAACTGAGTTATGTTTCTGAGAAGCCCCCAGTACCCCTATATTTATAGGAGGGATAGGGTTAGGGTTCCCAATTTGTATGGAAGTGAAAGGGCCGAAATCTCTTGAATTTTCACAACCTGCAACATGCAAAACGGTCAGTTCATAGGTGAACTGATCAATTGGCATGTGTCGATCGGTCCACCCAGTGAAATGGTCATTTCAACATGTTTCCCAATCACAATTGTATTGGCAATTAATATCTGATTTAATGCAAAACATGATATGAGCATAAATCCTTGAATCAATTGAATTGATCTACCAACCACTCGGTTCAGAACCTGAGCTGATCGGTTCACAAACCTGATCCGATCGGTTCACTTTCTGAACTGGTTAGTTCACTCTCCATAATTTCCAAACATGGTTCTATTGAGCTAACACACTAAAATGAATGGTTCAATTTTCAAGTCAGTCAATTTTCAACCAATGTTGTTTAAAATGAATACCTAAACACTTTAGCAATCAATTTAATTATTATCCATGATTAAATCATCATGTTCTAGGTGTATCCTATGTGTGTGACCCCATAGGTTCCATGTTATGTTGGTAGTGAATGTCCATAGCCTATTTATGACATCACAATCAAAGAGCAGTGCCTAGTCATTCCTATCCAAATAATTAGGACAGTTGGAGAACAACTTCAACCTAAGATCTATGTTAGGTGTTATAGTGATAGTCTAATTCCTTTGTCTCTAATATTCTAAATGAACTAGAGGCATGGAATTGTCATCCTTTCAATGTCAATCCATGTTCCCTGGTCCAGAGCAGACTGTCTGAGATTTATGTGACCTCAATATCAAATATTGATTCACTTGTGCATGTGCATGCTTTTCTTAGTCTCACTTATCAAATGGACCTGGATATCAATCTCTAGTAGGAGGGACAAACCCATCTACATCACTCACAGTCATCCCCATGTGTCATAGTATATCCAATCATCACCTTTATGTCAACCCTTATTTAGGATCACGTTGGATGATGTCAAAACATACCAAATGACATATGATGAGTGTAGTGACTTCAGGTCTAAGAACCATAATCACCACCTTCACTATTAGAGATGATTATGACCACCAATTATAGTTTCCATGTATCCATCTCAAGGTGGGTTTGTCTGATACATTGTTCCCCAATAAGTATTTGTGTGCTTGGTTTGATATCACATATCATGAGTGGAGATTCTATCATCAGACAACACACACTCTAGTACTTAGTGTTACTGCTATCTATCAACCTTCCATAGTAACATCTGACTAAGGACATAATAAGAATGTATATACCCTTAACATTCATATGATCTCATTGTTCAAGTCACATACTTGAAGAAATATATCATTGAGTAATTGTCATTCTTTAGATGTTCATTATGTTTCCTCATTATCTCATAAATGAGAGAAATAGAATAAATTGTAAGGTTTCCTTTATTATTAATCAATTTCTTTATGTTATATTCCATGCTAATCCTCATATGATAGGCTCTCTGGGAATACATATTGGCATATGTATGTCCCTACAATTCAATGTTTTTGCTTCCTTTGTTACTTCTATCCATTAATGTGTGCTCTAGCATAAGTATATTCTGATGAGTTATTTAATAATCACACAGATAGTACATAACACTTACTATTATATGTTGTATGGTACTGCAATATTCTACAAAACATTATTTTTTTCTAATTTTGAAGTACATCCCATACTTGTGTATTTTATTTTAATGTACAACATTTCCCCTAACCCATTAACTAAACTAAATGTTGATGTGAACCCCACCAAAGGGAATTGTAACTGACCAAGCTCAATCAATAATAAATGACACACGACAAGTGTTTCCTAAGGTTTGGCATTGGCTCTACCTGTGGCATATAATGAGAAAATTACTAGACAAGCTGGAAAAAAAACTCCATTACATATAATCCTATCAGAAATGCAGTATAAGAAAGCTCATTAATTGATGCTTTTGAAGATAACTAGACAGCTACTATAAAGACATGCAAAATAAATCAAGATGTTTGGCTGAAACGAATGTACCAAATGCATCCTATTTGGGTACATAAATACGTCAAAAACTTCTTTTTGGGTATATATGTCAACAACCCATCATAGTTAGTCAATTAATTCATTCTTTGATCGTTATGTTAACTCAAAGACATCTTTGAAACAATTTCTTAATCAATACCAACTTGCACAAGAAGTAAGGCTCGAGACAGAAAAAAAGTTGATTATGAAGATTTGGATTTGGTAGTTTAGTTAAGAACTGAGTTTTAGATTAATATTGATGCAAGAATGTTCTACACTCATAACTTATTCAAGAAGTGTGAAATTGAACTGTAATTCATGATGTATTGTGAAGCATTGTTATTGAACAAAGTCAATACTTTATCTACCTTTTACATAAAGGAACAACACATGGTGTGCTTAACAAATACCGACTTTGTATTAGTTAAAAACCAATTCATTGTCACACATGAGATCTTCTCAGAACAATCTATTATGTAGCTATCATTCATTTGAATGCAAGGATATTATGTGTAGGCACTCATTGTGCGTCCTTACATGCAACTTTAGGACATACAAACTACCAATGCAATCCATGTTAGACATATGGATAAAGGAACGATACATGATTATGGAAATGACACAAAAACTATTCAGATATGTACAAAATTAGCACAGAGAGTTGAAGCAATTTCAAGAATCTGTCAACTTTTCATTGAAATGTCACAGATTTCAGATAAGCAGTATGATATTGTTAAGGATGCACTAAAAACAACAATTTAGACATGTAAAAGGGCACAACATATGAAAACCAGAGTGAGATTATTTATGAAACTTCAATCCATTATTTTCAAATATAAATATTTCTTAAATTTACAAGTTTTGCACATTTAATTAGATTTTATAACATACACTCACTATATTGCACTAGTAGCAATGCTCTTTATGATTTAATCATAGGGAAAAAATCACAAGTCGATAGCTAGTTATACAAAAAGGATCCTGCCACAACCAAGAAGGTTGTAAGGCCACCATCTTTGCGGAAAAAGGACTGGAAGGAAATGAATAAAAAAATAGATCACATCTACAAAGTGTAGTAAGAAGAATCTCAGTCATTCAGCTACAATTGAATGACAATTCCCAATACCCCAAATACAAAAAATTCATCCTCAAGTATGCACATCATAGAGAAACATGAATGATATCTACAACTATGCAAACATAAGTTACAACGCATATAATTGTATGCCTACTAAACACATCCTTGTCCGAAACTACAACATGCCATCTCCTATACCACAATGTCAATACATGTATCCTGAAGTGGGCACCAACCAAAGAATAATTAATGCAACTTCAGACACATGAATCCTTGGACATAATCATAATCACTATATGCCCTCTAGTCTGAGCATCAAACAAACTTTCAACACACCCTCTCCTCTTGTTACTGCATGGTTAAGCTACACTATCTACAGAGACTATCCTTGGGTCTAGATGAGTTTGCATCTTTTTGTCAACTTTTTTGTTGACACACATGTACATTGTTGAAGTGCAAGCCATCTATACAGTTGTGCAAGCATTTGTTACTGAATATTGGTCCAGAATATTAGTCACACTGGTACAATATATGTACAGTGTAGCCGGTGAGGCATAGCTCAGGCAGTGCGGCTCGCAAGGCCTCTGCGAGAGGTCACGGGTTTGACTCCTGGCTATGGCCTCAGAAATGATTTTCCCATAGCGTCGGCTGGCCAACGATGCTACCATATCGGGACCCACTCCTATGGGTGGTTCAGGGGTCCCCGAGAGTTTACGCCACTTGCGGGGGTCACAAAAGTGGCGCTCATGCGGGGGTGGTTCTCTCGCAAATAAAAAAAATATATGTATAGTGTAAAATTCATCACAAGTTAGTTGGGTGATGACACATGCTCAATGCAGCTACAGCACGGAAGCCTTGTTACAATACATACTTTTCTGTTGCTACCATGTTGTATTTTGCATTAGCATCTGTTATAGTCATCAAGTTTAAATGTTAGACCAATCTTCATAACTACTATGGGTTGGCGTAACATGGATTCCACTTTATAGCTTATGCTATGTCAATAAACACTTAACTTAATTTTACTTGTACACTAAGGTCAATCAGACTTTGATACTACTCACAATACACTCTTTTTACCACAGAAAAACAACCCTACGTGTGTCAATGCCTGCTCCCCTAGTCTACCCAGCAATACTTCAAACCAGCAAAACAAAACAAATCATAGGAGAATAGTTTTGTTACGTTCTCCAATTAGTAGTCATGTATGTTGTATACCTGACTCTAACTCATTTTTCTCCGTAGCCAAACTGCCAACCAAAAGACTTTACCAAAAAACCAAAATGTAACAACTTCACCCTCCCCGCCAAACTAACAAAAATTTAGCATGCACTTTCATGTTGTAAACGACGTGTTCTTGCATCAGGTAACAACACACAATAAGTACATGTACATAAAACTATGCCAGTTCCCTATCCCTAACCAACCAAAGTGTGTATTCCCATTATGTCTTACTCCACATCAAATTCAATCTCATTGACTACCATAAAAACTTCATCCAAGTCATTTATCATGCCACACAACAAGTCTAATTCTCCAATGACATTATAAAAATATATTTTCCCAAGTTCTAATCCATACATATAAGATTTCAGAGTCACATTTCCCATCACACACTGATTCATATTTATCCTAATATCCACAACTCCTACATTCATCCTTAATGATATTCATAACAACTAGATCATACTTTTTCACTATAACAAATAACACACATTTACCCAAGGCTACACACAATTGAGCTTGACTACTTTTATGTTGAAGGAAGCATTAATACCCCAACATAGCCATTTAGGTGATGTAAAATGAAACTATGTCACTTCAAACATTAACGTCAGTTCATTTTATCTGTAGACTACTACATTCTAACACAAATTAATCTTGTCACAGCAGCACTAAGTTTCACTGATCACAATTAGTCTTGCATTCCATATAGATAAATTTTACTATTTTGGCAAAAAAAAATAGCCAAATATGCTAAAAACATTCCACTTACCCTACAACAAACAATTTTGTTTAACCTTGTAGTTCTCATACCAAACTACGAATTTGGTTCACCATCATCAATTCACAGGTACAACAATCCCAACATTGACAATTTACCCTGCTATAACTACAAAACCACTATATTGTTTAATCCCTTAATAATATACATACATTAGTGGTCTACATATCCATACAAACTTTTATACATCACACATGAGAATGACCACACAACAATTATAGTGATAGTTTAATCCAATTACTACTATACACTCAACATACTCTCGACCATTTGTCAACAGGTAACAACACATTCATATAGCATTCCCATTGCTTTTCCTTGAGAATTCACAAAAAAACATCACATAACAGCTTAATCTCCTTCGTGAAAAATAATATCTTTTACCATTCCTCTGCTCCATCTTTACAACCACTATAAAGTTTCATGGCCTTAATATATGTAGTTACACCATTCTACATACACCAAGCATACATTCATACAGGAGACATGTCACAACCCAAAACATAATGCCATGGACACATCCCAGTATCTATTACAGTACTTGCATTCAACATTGAACCAAAACCCACAAACCTAATATACATATGACCACCCCACACAAACAAAATAAGTTTGTTTGAGCACAACTTAATAACTAATTTTAAACAAAAATACAGACATACGGTGCACCAAATCCCATTCAGGATTCCCCTTCATTGTCATACTCCTTAATTTTTAGTATAAGTATTACATTGTTGTCACGTAGGTGATGAACAGGTTCACAATATGATTCTTCTATCTTCTGTCCTTCACATATGCATTCCATCCACATCATAACATAAAGCCCACAATTTTTTTTCTTCTAAAGGTTGTTGCATTGCCTTGTTATCGAACAAGATATTCCAACCATCATCGAACACCACTAATATTACTCACTAGGCTTTTGATAGATGCTGCCTGAATTTTAAAAAATCACCTCATAAGCATACCCCAAAGGAAATAATACAATATTTCAGATGAACAAACAAGTAATACTTAAACTTAACAATGTAACTGCATCGACTATGGATAGCTCATGTTTGGCTTGTTATACCTCTTCATGGACATAGGTTGTTCTAGTGAAGTATCTTCTTGTATTTCTGTGAAACCACTAGCAAGTGTCAGTGTTGAGAGCTAAGAATTGGTAGAAGTAACAGTTTCCTTCTTGATCTCTTCCCTTTTCTCATAACAAAATTTTTGCATCAAGGGGGCATTCTTTGTCTTTATTGCGTGTACCAGGGAGATGTTGAAAATAAACACCCTCCTTCCCCATTTGTTTACATACTCTTTTTGCATGACCTTGCTCCAACATTCAACCATCTGTTATTGTCAAATGGGTAGTAACATCATCTATTGGTAAAAATAAAACCATATATAAATATTCAAACCTATAAGATATTTCATTTTTATCCTTAGTTTAATAAGTTATCTCAATGCTACAAATTTCTAATATTTATAGTGTGGTATAATACATAGAGGAACTTCACAATCTACAAAAAAATCATGTAACAATACTTTCATATAACAAAGAAATAAGCACAAATAACAAACTGTTTCATTGCACTTATCAACACACCATCTAAGACATGTTGCCATCAGTTATGTCATTTTCTCACGTTCAACTGTGAACTACCAAACAAGATTATCACATTGTGTAACTTTGCCTAAAATAGTCCATGTACAACTACAACATAAAATTCAAAACGTAACACAAACCTGCATATCCACAACAACAAACCATGCGTTGTTCTAACAAAGCCAAAACCCATACACAAGACCACTACTAACGAATGAGTTGTCAAGCACAACCCTTCAACATACCCACATAGCAGATAAATGCTAACATAAATGCATGGGTACTTCACCAACATTTGCAATCCTAGGAATCTGCTATGCGAAGTCTGCTCACCACTACAAATTTAGGTACATGTCCTCAATATATCATATTATTGTGCAGTGGGTTTACTTTAGATCTTGCCTCCTTTCATACACACTATATACTTTTCCATTTGCGTTTTTTACTGAAGAAGAGCACATCATATATTACATTCACTAACAACATCACCATTATGTCTTGCCAATTTGCCACTTTCAGATGACACCCATTCATACAGATAAACAAATTATTACCTATAATAGAACCTAGAGTTACACCACTTTAAAAAATATGACATCATGTAGTCAACTAATTCTAACCCTATAGGTACACACCACCAAGCCCTATGGATGCTCACCCCAGACACAAACTATGTACATGTCCAATTCTAACCAAACCTCCACCCTCACAGTCACACCTTCCAATTCACCCACATAATGTGTACATCAGAACATGAAAAGGATCTTGGCTTGACAAAAGCACAATATATACTATAACTACTACTTCAGTAGTTTTATTAGCCTATGAATTGTTATGTAACATGCTCCACATTTTGTGAATTTCACACACACATCACGGGTCTATTCTTATTGATTCATTTATAGAAACCAACAGATGTTACAGTTTGTAATTTAACATTTACTACGACACTGAGTGTGACTAATATCATTGTACACAGTAACAACTTCAACAATATAGCACAACTATGAGATAATCGAACATCGATAAACTTCTATACAATTTACATTATCGACATACTTGATTGGTGATGTTACCTCCATATTTCATCATGTCAATGAAATCTTGGTGCATGATACATGCATTTTCAGAGTAGAAAATAATATCATCTAGAAACTTGCCATTGCTAGTGAGCTGCAAAATAACAAACACTCACCAGAAATACCATATACAGATGGAAAAAAAATGAGTGGCAACATCATGTCTTTACGTACCTTCTTAAGTAACAACACATCTAGGGTGTTGGTAAAATTGGTTGCATGCTCATCCCAATTTGGTATCACGTTGGAATAATTCTTCTTAGCAGAGGACATTAGCTTCACCTCATATTCTTGATGCTCATCATTGACTCTTCTAACCAAAAAACTCAGGCTAGTACGTTTCTTTACTACTTTGTTATCATGTTTGGATTAATTCTCACTGTTACCCACCCATGTAATCTTCTGAATCATGTCTTTAATAGGGTTTTAGCATGCAATAACAAGACATCAGCATACATACTAGTGGTTCTTGGGTGTCACCTTGTTCTGGATAGTAAACATATGAATAATACACATTTGAGTTTTAAGTGTACCCTTTCATCAACCTTTAGTCCATCTACAACAACTCATTATGGCTTTGCCATAACCTTTGCCTTCCCCTTGTTTGTTACAGACAAATAAGCTAAGGTTTGTGCATTTAGTACACTCATAACCTTTTTAATATCATCATCAATGTCAGTCTTCTTCCACCAATCTTCCACCTACACAACATATATTTTTTAATTAGACTTACCTATACAAATAGTTTTTAAAAAATTTATGAAGGAATTTCTATCGTATTTATACCTTTTTGCACCCACTACTAGATTTTTCAAGGTTCATTGCATTCACATTTTCTTGCTCGCCACCAGTTAAAACCACAACCTTGCATGGGAGTGGTGTGACATAGACACTACTACCAACAACAACTTCCAACTCCTAATGAAATTACATCACACAACAAAATCAATTAAATTATGATCAGATTATAAGACATTACATCACCCTAATATATACAAGTGACTTACTTGCCCACATACACCATCATTTCCTACATCATGGATGGTGTCATGCCTTGTTGTTGGTTTTCATGCATATTTTGTCTTCACAAGTCTTGTGATGGTTATTCGTGTGCAATCTCCAACAATAGATTTATCGTGCAACATATTACGAATGAGTTTTACCATTGTTCATTATTTTAGGTTGGAAATGTAAAACATAAAAAAACCATATATATATATACAACCCCTCGTCTGTGTAGATTGTTTGTTGCAGAGCTTTTATGCTAGCATCCAAACAATCTATTAGGGATTGTCCAGTACCATCCACAACAAGCATATCATAACAAATCTTAATCATAAGAAAGGATATCCATGTAAATTTTAGTTGCAGTTGTGACTTAATGGAATTTACTATTAATGAATATAACGTTTTTCACGAAGTAATTATCATCTTTAATACACATCCTTTCTTCAATTCTAAAAGGATACCGAGATGGCCATTAGTCATGTACAGTGGCCCCAAGATTTCAAAACTAGCCTGACGATATTTAATTATATGTTACATAACAAACTGAACAAAAACTTCGAAACAACAACATTGAATCACATAACACACATTTGCACTGACTTTTTACTGGAAAATCTTAATACCGAACACCTATCAACAACTTCGTTCACCTACAAACATTACATTGTTTATGTGACACATAAACATCTTATTATATGGTTGCAAACTTTGCTCTAGATAAATTTGTTGAATAAAGAATGATATTTTTAATTTAATCCTATACACCACCTCAGTAACACTACTAGAATCATCCAAACAATATCTTATCATTGCCGACCATGTCAGCATAATCCTTTTTGTGTGTTGCGACAACATCAACATTCAAACCGTCATCAGCTTCCATTCCATCATTATCTTAAAGCGGTGTGTCATATTGTATCTTTGGTGTTACATAAAATGAAGAATCTAACCCACAATGTCAGCATACCAAAATAAACATATGCTAGAATACTACATACAAATGTTTTTGCTTGTTTTCATTCAACGTCTTTGCTATACTCCATTTCTTCTTACATGACAGAGTTTTCTTACTAGAAGGGCTACACCCAATCACCACGGGGGTTTGCATTGCCAAAATAGTCTGGTTAGAGAATCAAGTCACAAACAATTACCCCTTCCAAAATACATCAAATAGTGAAGCTTATGTCAGTAACACAAATCATAATTGCACCTTTTTATAGGCATATCTTGTCACCGAATGATTTCCTACACAATCCTTCCCCTACAAATATTTCATACATTCTATTAGATACAAACATATTGTATACTTAACGTGGTTTTCGAACTACACAAGCAACGTAAACAAACATAGTGACACATAACATAGACAATAAGTAATTTATCAAATTGTAGTAATGACTATACCAACACGTGCTCTCTTAATATTGTTTGGCACTGTTTGTTTGTTAACATCGCTTTCTGCGGTTGGTGAATTCTTGCGCAGACAATCTTTTTTGTGATTTATTCACAACTAATTATTTTCCACAACTTGGGACATCGATTGCTCCATCTATAACATCTCAATTTTTTGTGCTAGGAGGGCCCTATGTTAAAATACGTTGGCAATGTCATCGTATGCAACACCTCTTTATGCCATGCTAACAAACAAAATACAAATGTTACTCGATCAATACAATATTAGAATGTTTGGTTGTTGTCTTAGTATATTTAGAACACATAACAAATATGCAACTGCGCCATGTATGCCACATAACAGAATCATAAAGCAATGTGTCGTCATCCGTTTGCCGGCCATTTTTGTTTCTGTTCCATATGCGGATGTTGTATGACTTCGTCTTGCAGCCGATCCCATAACTTGTCAACAATTCTCTTATATCCTGCAATACAACTTATATTTATTTCAACAAATACAGACAACTAACATTAACAAAATAATTCAAATTTAATAAAATTTTAGTTCACATCCAACTCCTGCAAGTGAAAACTTGGTTCATTCAAAATCATCTTCTTTATTGTTTTGACTTCTTTTCCTGTTACTCTCGGAATTTCTTCACATGAAGCCAGTCAACTCTTGGGGCTATATCTTGTGATGCACGTTTGCATAATAAAATCAAACATTCAAAAATATAAACACCAAGAGACGCAACAGTTCATCACCAAAGTATAATAAACTGTGCTTGCTACCTTGACAAGTGTTACTAACACATACTACAAAACTTATACAATATCCATTGTGACCCTATTGTGAATCGATACTCATGCATTTTTTTTTATTTTTTTTAAATGAATAGGTGGAAAATATAACTAATAACAGATTTTATGTTGTGTACCATCTCACCACATCCTTCATTGTCTCTTCCTATTGACAATCCCTCTGACATGCTTGGATCAAGGGTTGAATCAGAAATTTGTCTAACCTCTAGTTCCAACCTTAGTATCTCAATCTCACACAGTTTGACATCGTGTGATGCCTTCAACAAAGTTAGCTCGTCATTCGGTGCCTTGTGCTTTTTTCCAACCTCCTTATCTTCTTTTGGAGGCCTGCAACCTCTTCCAGGTGGTCATCCTACATTTCTTCCATCTTGTTCTCTAGCTTCAGATTCTTTAGTTTCATCTGTGTTGCCACAAGATACAAACATATCTTAACATGTTAGTCAGTTTACTACAATAGTTATACGAATTCATAACCAACAAACATCAAATAACGTAATGGAAAACATCCCAGATAACAAAAAATTTACTAATACGGGCACATACTACGTTACCTTTCCGTCCAGTCTAAGACATTGTGACTCGCTGGCAACAGACATTACCTTCTTGGCCAAACTTCTATCCTTCATCAAATAATATGGCCAAACATTTGACTCATCCAATGCTTTTATAAACAAGTTCTGTACAACCAACAAGAACCAAGCTTGGTAGTATAGTTCCAGCAATTTGCTAAGAGAAAATCAACTGGACAGGATTTCTGATTGGTCTGAGTTACCATCCTAAACCAAACCATGAAAATAAGCAAAAAATATATTGTGTTCCTTTTTCCCATTTCTATCATGCCAAGGTGCAAATATGTAAATACAAAATCTCCCCAATTGTATTTTCCAAGGTCAGAAATAATATCAATGTATTCCTACAAATATCTATAAATACCAAAACCAACATATGGGTATAGAGAGGCTACCATCATGACGACTAACCTTATTTTCACAAAGTCCTCTATGGACTTTTCATCTGTTTTAGTAGACAATGAGCTTAGCACATCCAAGGCCTTTGTTATCTAAACCTCACCTTTGAAATACTCTCTATATATGACAACATCCTTATTTTTAACATGAACATCCCTTACAATAACATCATCTCCTACAAAACAAACCAATTTTTTGTATTGTTATACGACGTAAATTAGCACAACAGAATAGATTTTTATCATTTTGCAAAACATCCTGACCTTTAGATGGTAGCCCCAGAATTTGACCTACTTAATTTACGTCAAAGCACACAAGGTTGCATCCAAGTTTGAAACACTTCGTTTGACCATCGTAGCTTTCTACCAACAATTTTATTAAAGAAAGATCGAGATTCTTTGGATAGTTCAATGAAATGGAAAAATAAAAAATAGTCTCCTTCAACAATTTCTTCTGTTGATCATTTGTCACAACTAAAATCATATTAAATTTTTGGTAAGAGCAACTTGTGGTCCGTTTCGTCCCACGACCTGTTTCATATTGGATACCATTTGCAGACATCTTGCATGCATGGACAACCAATTCTTATTTTAAAAAAATACAATATAGTTTTGAATTATCTCCATCTGGTTTATGGTAATATTATGTTACAGCCCGTTATAACCCATTACGTCCAATTATTAAATAAAAATATCAAATGTGTAGCACAGTTTCAAAAGCATAATAACACACACTGAGCCAATCTGAGACCAGTCATTACAATTATGTAACCAACACAAATACACATTACACATACATAACAAAAAAATCATTCTCAAACAACCAAAAACATCCTACATAGTCAATATAGTCGTAACCAAATCATCCTGTACAGAATCAAAATTAATGTTTTGCCAAATTGCAATTAAAACTAGTCTAGCCTAGCTAACAACTTTCTCAGTTAATTTCTCAAACATGCAACACAGCCAGATGCATTTAACACATCACATGTACCAATCAAATGCATTTTTTGTAGCATTTAGACATAACAAAGAAAAACAATCACACATCAACCTTTATAAGCAGTTACCACTGAATTTATGGTATATTCGTGTTGCACTATAACCAAATTCATCACATAGAAAAAACGGCCAAATGGACTTATTCTAGCATTGTTACATTTAAAAGTACTGTTTAAACAACAATACTTAGTTAATAACAACATTTCATTAAACAATTTTGTAAAAGTTCCAGCTCTGCAATACCAAATAATAAAAATATGTCGCTGTCTGTACCTGATCATAAATAATAACTGACATCCAAATAAGATATTAGCCTACATATAACACAAATTCACTATATTGTACCAACACTATTTTCTTATCGACGGATGCTCCCTAATAGGTCATCAAATCTGTTGTTATCCTACGTGGACTGAGCAAACTCAACTTAATACCATAACACCAATCTACACCGTATAACAACAATCAGCGATTATTGTAACTATTTCAGTAATTTTGTAACATAAATTCTTGTCCGGACTACATGGGCTGCATTTGTTTAAAAACAATATGCTACTTATTTTTTTCATCATAAATGCATATTGGTCGTTAATAACAAACACTGGCTTTGTTACTCAACAAACAAAACATGTTACATGTGTCATTCTTTCGTCCTTTACGGACGACAAACTTGTCCCTCCTCTACCCGCCGGCGGTTCTTTTCTTTTGTTTTGCTCTTAGATAGTAACTCCCGTTTCAAATATGCTAATTCCTTTTTTTTATATAAGTACCGCTTGTTACCTAATCCCGTGTAACAACATTTGAAATGCGTTGTATACATACTACGAATGACAATACTACAGCTACATGTATAGGCAGTGATCTAACACAGACAACATGATCAACGACATGTTCTCTAGCACTTTTGCCTTCCTATTTATCGTTGCAACAACAATACTTGGTTGTTAACAACATTCTGAAACTTTAGGATTAGAATTAGTTGTCCACACCTGATAACATATATATGTTGTTATCCACACCTAATAACAAGTGATATCTACCATCCAAATAAGATATTAGTGATTAGTCTACATGTAACAACAACTTTACTATATTGTACTAAAAGTTTTTTGTTATCCATGAATGCTCCTTATTAGGTCATCAAATCTGTTGTTATCCTACGTATACTTAGCAAACCAACTTAATACGATGACCTCATTTTGTGCGGTATAACAACAATCGGTCATTGTTGCAACTATTTTACAAATTTTGTAACATAAATCCATGCCTAGACTGCATGGGCTGCATTCATTTAAAAATAGCTCGCTACTTTTTTTTTATCGCATATGCATATTACTCGTTAATAATGAATATTGGTTTTGTTACTCAGCAAATAAAATATGTTACAAGTGTTGTTCTTTCATTGCTTTGCTCTTAGATGCTTGCTCCCGTTTGAAAAAAATGCTAATTCCTTTGTTTTTTTTAATATAAGTAACGTTTGTTACTTAATCCTATGTAACAACATTTTAGATGCAATGTATATGTAACATCCTCAATTTCATAGATAAAGTAAACCTTTTAAGTGGGGTTTTCTAGTAAAGGCATGCTAATGGACATAATGAACATAACCATAGCTAGGTACGTAATTAAGTTCACAAAATGTGTATGATCGTGGTCGGTTGTATATGAATATAAATAAACTATTCTTGTGAACAATAATGTGATGATTATATATAATATGAAGACTTGAGTTACTGGTTTGAACTCTAGACCAGCTTAGGTCTCATTATTAAGGAAGTAAAGTAATGTTGGCCTAATGTATCATATAAAAGCTTCCATTGAGTGAATATCGATTCATGTTTTAGTTCCATAATTGAGAATAGATATTGGACCTTTTTAAAGACCATAGAATGGTTTGGGGGCCCTAGAACCTTTTTCAATCATGATTGAACCAATTAAGATTCACAAATGGGTCCTTGAAGTACAAAATTGGGAATATAGTATGTAGCCCTCATAATAAGTGATGATAATAATTTTAGTAGATGGCTGATTAGAAAATGAGATGGTGGGAGAAAGTTTAAATGATTTTGAATTACTTAGAGGCCTAGGTAATTAAATTTGTAATTATTCAAAAATTAATTAAAATATATTTTTGGAGTGCCTTTATAATTAGTTTGGACTTGATATCTTTTCCATAATAAGATAATGATAATATATCAGTTATCCGAAAATTTGAGTTCAAACGGGGTCATGTGGTGGTCTGTAGAATTATTTCTATAGATTGGACCTTTTTGCAAAAAGAAAAAGAAAAATAAAAAGGGGGGGCGACCCCAGTCCTCATGGACTGGAGAGCCGCAACCCCTGTTTTACGCACGGAACAGATTCTTACGAAGAAGGGGCTCCGTCCAAGATCCTTTGGGTAAGATTCTATAAAAATCTCATGGATCCCGAGTTCGGAGCCTCGCACACATAGATCTAGGGTTTGATGCGAATCGGAGAACTGGAAAAGGAGATCGAGGGTGAAGGTGGATATGCCGGAGATAGGTGGTGGCTGTGGGTTCTTCTAGTTGGACCTTCGAACGCGCCCCCTTCCTTCACCATCGGCGGCGCCACCCATTCAGGCGAGCCAAGCCGCAGCCAAGGAGGGCTTTACCTCACGCAAGGATGCCTTGGTCACCAGCTGCCGAGCCCTCCAAGCGGATGCTCTGTTTTAGGTGTGAAATAGGGCAAACACCCCCCTTTCCGTTGGGTGAAGAAGGCGGATCCGCCTGGGTTGAGGGGATTGCAGATGCCCCTAAGCCGTTGGATCGTCTTCCGAAGGCCAAGAATGGATGATGAGGTACATATTCAAAAATTCATATCTTGAGCTACATATCTCGGTTTGGGACAAACAAGGTACCTATGGAAAGCTCTTCGAGTGTACTATTCTATAAAAATAGTTCCAGAGTATGATTTTGATGTCTTCTATTTATTACATTCTGGGTAGACAAAACTATATGATTTTGATGTTTTGCCGATTAAAAATAGTAAACGTCGTTAGAAATTCATACAAATTTTACGGAATGAGTATTTTGATATGTTTAACATTACTTCATAGCCTGATCTTTCATATATGAAGTTTTAATGAGGTTTTTAATGTAAACCCTACTAAGGGTATTTTGGGTATTTCACCCATAATATGATTTTTAAATGACCTGATATTTTAATATGTGATCATTCCTACATTATATGAATACTTTTATGGAGATTTGATGAAGTTAATTGTGTTATGATATTAGTATTTAGTTTTAGATGATTAGCCATTATGAAAGAATAATTAATGATTACCTTGAGACAATAAGTGACATATATGCCTAATTAGTCTAATTTTATTTATCTAAATGGTTTTTAATCTGATTTTATAATAGAGTCGAGTAAGACTAGTATATATGACTATGTTTGAGATTTTCTTTGATCTATATGTTCATATGAGTGCATAAGACGACTTATGTCTTATTTGAGTATAAAGATAATATTGATTATATAGTATGAGTCTTATTTTATTTCAACACCAATATTTTATGGTGATTTCCGATTAAACTTATGTTTAGTCTAAATAAGAATCCTAATTTGGTATATATAATTAGGAGGATGGGGTTTTGAGATTTAGAAATAGAAAGAGGGAACATGTACTTGGACTTATAGAACTTTGATTATATTCAGGTGATTAAGATTTGGGACAAGAAATCAAAGACTAAGTTAAGGACATCATCAACACAAGAGGTAAGTGGTTCATGCCCATGAGTATTTATGTTTATCATGCCTAGTACATTTACATGCTTCTTAGTTGATACCTTCATGTCCAATATTCTAAGTCAAGATATGCAAGAAAGATTTTATGTGCTTTATGATTGTAGAACTTTATATGCTCAATTCCTTAGGTAGTGTTGTGTTATAGAATGATTCAAGATCATGAATTAAGTTCATAAGAAGGATAAAAGAATATATTTATATCATATCCCTTAGAGATGTTTCATATGGATACTCGAGATTACAAGATAAGAAACTAACACTAGACTTCTATCCTTTCGTGGTTTTGCGATATAACCATGTATTATGATCTTAAGTACCAATATGTTATCAGTATCCCTCACATATATAGATGTGTTCATGAATTAAGATTTCAAGTAGAACATATTGTTAAGATTCCCCTCATTTATAGGTATAATGGTGTGATAAGAGTTCTGGTAGGAACATGTCATCACGGTTTCTTATATATGTAGTGATCTAAGAATTAAGAAGTGAAATGGATTCCTTAGAAAGATTAGTGTTTAAGAAGTTAAGTATTATGTGAGAATATGGGTGTTGTACATGGTATACCATGGCCCAATTTCCAAGATAAAGGTGTTATTGAGATCAGAATATATTGTAACATGAGTTTATGATGATATTATCAAATTATGAGGCATTAAGTCATGATTAAGTTGCACGATGATACTTTATATGATTTCTACTTTAAGATTTAAGATTTAGGTTTGTATGAGTGTATTGAGATCAGACTTAATGAGATTTTATAGATTTGAGTCACCTTGTCAGAAATAACATTCTTATAGATATTTGATACCTGAGGACTCTCATATACTTCATATACTCATTTTTAGTTTAGATCCTTTTCCTAAGCTTATATACCCATTGGCCATATTCAATATCAAGAAAGTCATCTCTATTAAATTAGAGATTCATATTTAGGCTTATCCAGATATTTAGCACATTAGATTTAGATTCAGACTTAGACTACTCACTGTGTGAGTAGCCAGATTTTGAATAAAGATACATGATAAGGGTTTTAGACCCAATCTCAATTATGAAGTAATTGAGATCCATATTCACATTTACTTCTAGATTAAGTTCATCACTTAAGGATAAAAGATTCAGATTCATATTTAGATTCAGATTTAGAATTCAGTACATGCTCAGTACTCAGTAACCAATCTCAGATAAGTTCAGTTATCAGTTTAATATAAGATAAGTTCAGATTCAGTATTCAGTAAAGCTATCAGTATTCAGCTTCAGTTCAGATTAAGAATTAAGTAAGTAAGTTTAGACTTAAGATAATTAAGTTGAAACCTTCACATAAGACATTATATAATAAGTCCTCATTCAGTAGTCCCGGGACGATTCAGAGGCATCTGTTGCCAATTCAGAGGAGTGTTACTCCAATTTAGAGGTGTTGCGGCACCAATTCAGGGCGTAGTCATGCCAATTCAGAGACACCTCGGTGTCATTCAGGGCATGTAGTGCCAATTCAGGGTGTAGATACGCCAATTTAGGAGGACTTATTGTATAATGGTGGCCACAAACAGATAAAAATCGTAAGTAAAAGATACTTAAGATTAGAGCATGTCTATAATCTCATCCACGAGTGTGATGAGAGGAATTCAGATAAGATATTTATGATCCAGAGACTTTGGCGTAGGCCATGAGACCTAGAGTATAGGTCTCCAGAAAAGATAGAGTAGAAAATAAGAGTTTAAGAAATGAGAGATAATATGTTTCTAGATTTATTCAGAGTTTAATATTCATTTTATATTTATGATTTCAAGAATCTTTTGGTAATATTTCAATTCTTTAGCAATGTACATTTTTAGAATACTCATGCCACTTACTCCAACGACTATTTTTCTCAATGCATGGCTGGGGACGCGATGTCTGCAGGTTTTAGAGAAATTGAAGAACAAAGGGACCAACAAAGACTTAAGAGACTTTCAAGCTTGCCTAATGGGGTGCCATCTACCTAGACGATCCTGAGTATTGACATCTTTTTATTATGAGATTATGCATAAACATGATGTAGTTTTATGTTGACGAAAAAACTATGTACGAATCAGTTTTACTAGTTTTTCAAAGTGTTTCATTTACTTTTATTGCAATGGTTATCATGTTTGTGACACTCCCAGATGGAAAAAAAAATTGTTGCTTCCGCTCATGTGTTATGAAAATCTGGGTGTTACAGTTTACATACTAAGAAACATAACGCTACAACTATACATATAAACTAGCAATATTGTTGTCTTCTTATTTATTGTTGCAGCAACAATACTTGGTTGGTAACAGCATTTCGGTCTTTTAGGGAGACCAACAACACAGTTATTCGAGTATTGTAATACCCAAAAAAATATACTGTTACTGAGCACACACGATACGAGGTAATACCATCCATTCAATAAAAGTTTACATCTACATCAAACACATGCATCCCCCCCCCCCAGTGGCGGAGCCAGAAAAATTAGTCAAGAGGGGCACCAATAACATAGAACCTCAACTGGAGATATTAGGTAGGGCACTATATACAATTTTGTAGAAAATATTGCCTAATTTTTCTTGTGGTTATGTGTAATTACAAAATTCGGGTAGGGCCCGTGCCTACCCCGGCCACCATGTGGCTACGCCACTGCCCCCCCCCCCCCCCCCCCCCGGTTGAACAACATTTCGGTCTTTTAGGGAGACCAACAACACAGTTATTCGAGTATTGTAATACCCAAAAAAATATACCGTTACTGAGCACACACGATACAAGGTAATATCATCCATTCAATAAAAGTTTACATCTACATCAAACATATGCATTCCCGGTTTATCATACAAATGTGGAACAACCATAGCTTATTACCATAACAATATTTCATACGCTTTTATAAAAAAAAGACTTAGTTCAGGTTAGTGTGCCAACAGATACAACTGTCTGGAGATCATATGGTGCTTTGTGATGTTTAGTACTGCTATGAACGTTGTGTACCCCCCTTCTACACTATACTGCAATCGGGCCTAGTACAAGCTTAGTAATGGATAAAAAAACTTATTCTTTCTTGCTTACTAAAAAAATTTACATTGCAAACACAAACAAGTGGAAAATATTTTCTCAAACTGGAAGCAACTATAAGACAACTTGAAGTTAGTATTGTACTAGACTTGGCGGCAGTAAAGTCAAGAGGTGAAGTCCTAAGTTGGGCTTCGAATACAAGAGTACTCGAAACAAATCGCACATCTCCACACTAGCCCAAGATAAAGAGATCTTTTATGCAGACTCGTACCGGATTAATAACACTTTGTATCTGTTTAATAACACTTACCTAAACAAGCCTTACTATTTATGCGACAAAATGTCCAGCTTTATCAAAGGTGGACTGGCGGCCGGCTGCGACTCTTGCCGGACGGTGTTGGACAGTAGGTGCGCCACACCAACCTGCTACAACAGGACTTGCATAGGAGGAACAAATGGTCGTTGTAGCCCTTTGATGTTGCCTAACTGGAGGAGGAGCGGATGGAAGAGATAACAACAATGAAGACTTTTGTGCTATAGGAGGTGGATGGCCGGAGGAAGGGACTGACCGTGACACGCAGTAAAGGCGCGTGACGGCGGAGTTGCGGAGGTTTCTTGGAAGAGCTCTAGCTTTTGGTCTAGGATGGAGAAGAGCACAGTGGCGGACAAACAAAGTGGAAGTGTGGAGCTCAGGTTGGAGTGAGGAGGAAGTATCGACATTCAATGAAATTCAAATACACCAACCCACGTGACAGCAGGAATTGGGAACATACGTGCCATCTCATGACCATCAGCACAAGAGACATAAGGGGACCATTTTGTCGAGACATTAAGAATTGGCGATGTATAGCAAAAGATCTTCATGCCTCATACCCCACACATAATTCATTATTGATGTACTTCTTCGTAAGTTTCTCTAAATACAAAAAAGGTCTATGTACATGTGGGCCAATCAAAAGTTGTGTTGGGTACATGCACCTCACTCCTATTTAACCATCACACAGTTCAAAATTTGGGGCACGAGACAAGTGTAATTTACCATACGTTGTCCCACTCCATAATTGGGTACCTATGATAGAGTGGGACATCACCATCGTCATCATTATCATCTATGCTTCAATCCCAATTGTGTTTCACTCTTTTTCAATTAGTTCTGTTATGGGTTGTGTTCTATGTAAAGATTCAAAATCTCTCTTTAATAGCTCTAATTTAGGAATGTCTCTTTTTATTTTAATTGTTCTTGACTTAATAACCTTGCTTCAAATAAGTACATTTGTCAGTTGGTGCTTCACATGTTCATACCATCTGAGACAACCTTCACACCATTTGCCCACAATGCTCACCACCCTCATTTTATTCCTTATATATAGTCATTCCTCAAGCAATCTTTTCTTGTCTTCCCATACATCCATCATAGCATAAACATTTTACCCACATTTATATTCTTGAGATCTAGTTTCTTTACTGCTCAACATTCACTCCCACATAGTATTGTTGGTTGTATAGATGTTCTATAAATTTTTTATTTTAGTCTAAAAGGAATCTTCTTGTCACATACTATTCCAATTGCACTCCTCCACTCTGACCACCCCGTTGTGATCTCGTGAGAAACATCATCTTAAACATCACCCTCCATTTTAATAATTGAACTCCAGCAACAAAACTTAACACATATTGGTACATCCATTCCATCCAACTTGAACCCATCATTTAAAATTCTAGATCGGCTAAAATTGCAACCTATCATAAATCCATTAAATTTCAATAGATTTATCCAAAGTACCAACTTTATCATGTAGTGTTTCTTTTCATTCATCAACCAACACAATATCATCAGTAAATAAAGTGCACCAAGAAATATTATCTTGAACATGATTTTCCAACTCATGGATAATAAGAACATACAGATATGTTTTGAGTGTTGATCCTTGAAGTACCCCAATGGTGACACAAAAAGTTTGAGTCTGTAACGACCCACACTTTTGAGTGTCTAAAAGACCTTAAAGTCGCAGATCGTTAATCATAAATTCCAGGATCAGGTTCATGAAATAATACTAAATAGTAAACAATTTCCATTAATGATCAAATATTTACATGTTTCATAAAAACTTCCTCTAAGGAGTTACATAACTTTTAAACAGAACTAACTTATAAAAGTGTGAAGATATACCATTACAAATAAATCATCAGGAATAACCCTAGTGTCTTCAACATCTTTATCTGTACCCTCATGTCCACGCTATCAAGTATATCTGCTACCTAAAACACCGACAAACAAATACGTGATCAGTATATTTCTATACCGGTACATGGATTCAAACAATAATCACAAGTACACATATAAGCAAACATCTTTATCTTTCATATAAGAACATAAACTTATTTCATATTCTAACCCATATCTGGTCAACTATCTCAGGTGTAATCACTATCCCTCTGGGGCTCGTGTGCATTATCCTTAAGATCATTCTGACCCAAGGTTCAAAATATTATTATTTACTTTACATGATACTCATAGGAACTTAATAATTTGCAAGAAGTAAATAAAAAAGCAAGCAGTTTATTTTTCATTCAATCTCATCGAGTAACATTGGAAATCTCAAAATTCAATACATGTATTCATAAATGTAACCACGTACCTTATACCATCGCAAAAACCATGCAGAACATCATATACTTTAAGAATGTTTCCAAACATTCAAGCAACAAAGTATGTAATCAACAAGTATCTGAAACAAAGCATACTACATATGTGTCACCATGTATTCATATTATATTATTTAGATCTAGATGCGCTCCTAAACTAGGGTTTAGGACTATCTCATGTTTGGACTATAAGTTAGGGTTACAAACCTTAATTTTATCATATCATGGTTTCTAAGATTACAATTTCAGTTATACAGATTAGATGAAACCCTAATCATCAACTTTAAGCACATCGGATTACCCGTGACACCTCTATCATATTACTCGTCATTATGATTATAGCAAGATATCTATACTGGCTTTACAACCCAAAATTAGCATATATAAGATTACTAATCTGGACTCGTCCATTATACATCATTATCATGG
This sequence comes from Alisma plantago-aquatica, assembly GCA_963693085.1. NCBI lineage: Eukaryota > Viridiplantae > Streptophyta > Magnoliopsida > Alismatales > Alismataceae > Alisma > Alisma plantago-aquatica. The sequence continues at coordinate 287,189,129 of OY856415.1, read as the reverse complement.
ATTTCCTCATTATACATATCAAGATCAGGTGCTAGCTTAACATAACCAAATCTAATCAATTACGCATCAGATTAAGGCTAATCTAGAGTTTCCTTTACATTAACCACATCAACTCATGTATTACACCTACTTTTGGAACATGAAGCATAATCAGGTTCTGACAATATTTTATTTGGATTCCTCTCATTTTTTCTGAACAAGTTTCATATATAACTTGTTTTCATTAGATCATCCTTGTAATTACTGCAATTATTGTAAGATTAATATTATTAGGCCAATCATAAGTTGACACATAAGAAACTTACTTGTGTTATCCTAGTTGGATGCCGACTGGAATTTAGGGTGGAAAAGACATGCCTACCCTTCACACTTGAAGCATTTGCCCTGGGCATCTAGGTCATTCGACCCCTTCCTTTTCTTCTTCCTCTCGCAAACGGATTCCTGGGCGCATAGGACACAGGCAGCCGGAGGAAGGTCGGGCTTCAACTGCGACCACGACCCCAACTCCGACCACTACAACCACTGCCTAGATAACCCATTAGGTGCTAGGCTCGTGACCCCTTTGTCTCTTTGGCATTCACCAGTGATAAGACCTCCCTTCTCCCTGATCTGCTGCCCGATAGTCTGACCAGTGCATCACTATTGCATCTTTGATGGAGGTAGATGCACTGTCTCTGGCGCAGTCAGTGCCTTCCTAGCACCAAACCTTCAGCGGCCAAGGATGTTGACCCCCCAAGGTCTGACTCCAGCCATTCTCCCGTATGCAGACTGCACCGCCGATGGTTGCCACCAGATCCCCCTCTAACACCTTCATCACCTCGACTCCTACTACCTTCGTGATACACCCACCACCTCAGGATCCCAGGTTTCTAGTCTCCTTCCTTCTCGATCTCACAGCAGCAGTAAGACTTAGTAGCTAGCAACCTGCAATGCTAGCTCTACTGGGGCAGCACTGCCGCCGCAACATCCTCTGATGATGGGTCCATGGGATGAACTCCTAGACTCCCTCCTGTCGTGTAGGTCCATCAAAGTTGCATTAGCTCGACCCTACCATGGTGACCTCTAAATCTGTTTGTAGGGTGCATGTCCTCTTTGTACGTCGGCGTGCGGTGTGTGACCATGCTAGAGCGGTGCCGCCATGCCCACTTGTGGAGGACAACCTCCCAGTGACCCGCCTGACAATAGAACCCTTGGCTACCATCATGGAGGAGGGACAGATCCCGAATACTATTTGGTGAAGGGTGGTACTTTCATGACCCTTCCTTATATAGAGGGCATGCATAACATCTAGGGTTATGAGGAAGGAGTAACATGTAGAGAGAGAGAAGTGACGAAGTTATGGACATTGGGTCACTCTTTCCTTTTTGGGAGCATTGAGGGTGTTGGATAAAGGAAGTGACTCGATCAATTGATTTGGTTGTATAATACATTTACGGTAATGTTCTTCCAAAACTAATTACTCCCTTCCCAACATAGATTCTCAGGCTTGATAAAACCCATTGTAAAAAGATAATGCTTGATTGGTAAATCAAGAGCCACCAAGGACAGAATATAAAGATAAGTCACATATTGGTTAATTAGATCATTATGCTATTAGGAAACTCTTTTGACTTGAGATTCCAGATTATTCTTTTATCTCTTTCCTTGGTATGTCCTTTAAGACAATTACGCTCTTCCATGGCAACTCATTAAAACCTTTCCCAAATAATATAATTCTCTCTTTTTCTTTATTATTTGCAAGTATATGAAAAGTCATATTAAAATATCAATATTTGATGCCTTAAACATTATGTTGCCAATCATAGCTAGCTAGTTACTCCTTTAATCAACTACAACACCATGTAATTCTTTTGGTAACTTGCATATCCTCTTGTATAATTCATTTACCATATCAAAAGCCATTAATACCAATTCATTATGAATTCTTTTCTTTTATTTAACTTATGCCACAAGCACCCATGCCACAAAGGTAATTAACACTATTATTCCATCAATAATACGATTAGGGAATTTATAAATCTATTCATTTATATAATTCAATTTTTATCAAAATTGAGGATATTACATAGTCTCTCCTCTAGGAGTCCTAACACTTGCAGTTGAGCCATCATACATGTCTTTAAACAAAACAATGTATCAAATAGGCACAACCTTTTCATATAAAACCCTCCATAACACTTTCTTGGGCACTCGATCATAGGACTTCTCTAAATCAATAAACACCACATGAAGATCTCTTTTTATTTGTTTTTACTTCTTCACAAGCCTCCTTATCAAAAAATGGAATATGTTGTAGATCTTCCTATCATGATAGATTGGGATATTATATATATATATATATATATATATATATATATATATATATGTATATATATGTATATATATATGTATATATATACATACATATATATATGTATATATATGTATGTATGTGGGAAAGGTTAGTTTCATAGGCGGTATAGACAAATTTAAAGTGAAACCAGTGAAATTAGTGTGTGCACATGTTATTCCTTGGGAAATATGCACATATATTATGCAACTATGATGTCACAAAAATATATATATTTGGATATACACAGAGGAATACCCAAACTTTACATGGAAAACACTCAGGATGTGTCTGGAAAAAACCATTGGGCTAACCAACAAGATATTCACTTAGGATCAAAGATACAATTATTCATCTCAAAGTTTTTTCCAAAGTCAAGATATAACAAAAATACCACCATAGGGAAATATGTATACAATCCACCACCCAAGACTTCCCAAGAAGAGACCCTTCTACAAAGTGCACAATAGTATATTGCCTAAAGAAGAATATCCTAGTAGTCTGGCAGTGTTTCTCTCTTTCTTTCTTGTTTGCTTTCTTTTTCTTCCTTCTTCCTTTGGTTTCTTCTATTCACTGTCTCTGAGAACTAAAGTCTTTGTTTTGACCTGTTGTTATTGCAACTCAACGACTACTTGAAATATCTTGGTTGTGTTCTGTTTAGCGGCTAAGAGGGTAGGGATTTATAATCCTTGCAGCAACAACAATGCTTTCCCTAATGGGCCTCGTCCCATGGTCTAGACTAGGGCACTATGCCCAACAATATCTCCCTCCAGCCCATGGAAGGAGATTGTCATCACATAATCATCACTTGGAATGTATGTTGTTGAGATCTTTGTAGATATCTGGCTTGTCTCGTGTCAAGGACTTGATTATCATGTCAAAAGCATTCTTATCAGTATGGATCTTCTTTAGTATCAACAACTTCTTGTCAACCACATTAGAAATCCAATGACATCTAACCTCAAATTGCTTTTTACGTCCATGATGCATTTTTCTCTTGCTAAGGTCAATATCACTCTAGCTATCACATAAAATAATCAAATCAATCTGATTCATTCCCAACCCCACAAGAAATATCACAATTCAAAGTATTTGTTTTCGCACTTACATTGCTACATTTACTATACCTCTTTCGTAGAAAGTGCAACATACTTTTACAACATATGCTATCAAAGATATGTTGTTGTGGTGCAATCCTGCCAATGGTGTTACACACTACTCAATTGATACTAGAATAGATGCAACTCCACAGATAGGCGCACATGGTGGATTAAACTTTCAAAATTTATAAAGACCTACATGGACACACATATTTCTACTAAAACACTAACCCACAAGCGCACGTCCGCGTCGTAGTATAGGTAAGGAGGCAAGTATAGGGTCGATCCATAGGCAGAAATGGAGGAACTAAAGCTAGGTTAGTCTTTTTGGTTCTAGGTTCCTACTACAGAGACTAGGGTAAAGGGTTTGAAGGTGATTTGATTGTTAAACTAATTTGGGCAGTAAAGAAAGACAAGTGATCAATGGAAAGAAAATGAGAACAAAACCTAAGTTAACCTAGACAGTCAATTCTACTAAGAAAGAAAGGAAAAGGCAAGAAGGAAAAGACAAGAAGAGAACAATCTACACTAAGGAAAGCAAGACAAGGCAAAAGAGCAATTAAAAACCTAAGCTAGCAAGAAAAAAGCAACAATAAGGTAAGAAGCTAACTAAGCAAGAAAAGGGCTAATTAAGCCAACACTAGCTAAGCGAGATGGAAACTAGGGTTTTAAAGCAATTGAAGGAGATGTGTGATGTTTAGGGGGTGCACTTATTAATTAAGTTGGGGGTGACATATGTGAGCATTATGATTCCATTTAGATTATCAAACCAAACAACAAGATAAAGTCTAATGAATTAGCCTAAGCTACTAACTAGCCATGGATATGTTACGTTGTGTATAGGGGAGCTAGTCCCAAAAACCCCCTGCTACCCTTGTGAGGCTCAATTGGGTTAGGGATTTTGTGTAATTCAATTAGAGTCTAGATAAGCCTAGTTTTCTAGGTTAGACGATCTTAGGATGATTAGGGGCTAAGATTAGTAATGGGGGTGGAAGTGAGGTTTTAGGCCTACCATCACCCACATTCTAACTTAGAGAAAGCTCCATGCTAAGCACACAAACTTCATCTAAACTAGCTACTTAGATCTCTCAACTAAGGTTAGGAGAATTGATTAGAATGTAGGAGGATGGGTAGCTAGCTAGGTATCCAAGAATTGGACCTAGGAGCAAATCCCAAAATTCATACATATAAGCAATTGGCCTAAATTCCTAATTGATTTCAAGCACAAGCCAACAAGCAATTTATGGAGAGTGAGATAGAAATAGAACACAATAATTATCAAATGAAAATACAATGTTTACATATCATTTTCCCCTGACATGGTATCAAAGTAACATTTTACACCCCAAACACCCCACCCAAGGGGCCTAGCTACTCATAGAAATGTAAAATACAAAAAGAAAGGAGAAGGAGGATGAAGTAGCCATGGAGCTTGGTGTAGATGAGTGAATCCTCCTCTCCAGCTACTGCAAGGTTGACCTTCTCCTTCTTCTTGTATGGAATGGTGTGGAATGATGATGGGAAGTGGATGGAAGGCTTGGAAATAAGGATTTGGTGGTGGAAATGGAGAAATGGAGTAAAATGGAGGTGAAAATGAAGTGGAATGGCTAAGGGAAAAAATGGAGAGCTAAGAGGTGGTAGAAGGTAGCTAACCTAGTGCTGGAGCCACCACCTAGGTATATATAGGTGTAGGGGGAAGCACTAGGTCAAGTAGGGGTAGTATGGAAAAAACAATGCAAAAGTAGCTAGGTTTTTTTAGGTAGCCTGGTTGTGGTGGAGAGCGGTGAGAACGGTCATGGTGGATGGGAATGATTGTGGTGAGAAATGGTGAAAAATCACATAGAATTGGTGAATTTTGTACTGAAGGTGGCACGGCCGTGGTGGGGTTAGGGTAGCATGGTCGTGCTGGTCACCACGTCCGTGGTGGCTCAAAATGCACAACACATTCTCTGCTCCACAACCATTCTGCCTCTATTGTCACACAGTCGTGCAAGGTGGCACGACTATTCTGGGTTAGTTTACCATGACCATTGTGTGTGGTATGGCCGTGGTGATTCTATCATTTCTTGCAGATGGCTATGTTGATTTACAAGTGTACTAGCACGACCGTTCTGTGGTACCACATTTGTGCTAACCTCTGGATTAACACTTTGACTTGTTTCCTTGGATTTTCTTGGACATAATTTCTTTGATGGATCTTCATCCACTAGTGGTAGGTTGAGGGAGCATCAGACTTCACTTTAGGTCCCTCTAAGGGTAGTGAAACCCTAGGATCACTCCTTCTCTCTCTCTTCCATCAAGCATGGTCTAAGTACCTGAAAAACAAGCAAATAATGTCCATAAGTTCATTTTATACAAATATGCATATTGAGGGAAATAACATGTAATATAACATGTATAAATGTGATTGAAGTGCAATATTACACAAGATGAAGCCCTAAAATAGGGCTGAATCACCACCCAAACTTAAAACGCACTTGTCCTCAAGTATGCTCCAACTCAATCTCTCTGCAATTTTTTCACAATCAAGAAATGACAAATATAATGCAAAAGATGATCATTGTTGAATGGGATCAATAATGACTATGTTCATGCATTCCACCTCTCTCCTCTCCTAATTTGACTAACCAATCATGAAAAGAGTACAAAGCATATGAACTTTAAATATAGTGCATAAAATACACAAGCTATCCATATTTCTTTCATGTAGTTCTGGGTAGACCATTTCATGATGTCATTAATCAAGGATGACTGGGAGTGTTGTTTCACCATCATGCATTCAACCTTATGTTTCAAATCACACCAAATGACCCATGTGGCTGCGGAAAAGGACAAATTAGCTAGGTTTGATGTTTCCTAGATCAATGGGTATGAAAATGGAAGAAATGATTACAGTAAGCTTTTGGAGTGCTTTTACACACTCATATTTTCTTTATTTAGATGCTCTTAAATAGGAGTATCTTTTATTTATTTTTTTCTTTTTTTTCTTCTTTTCTTTTCTTTTGACCTTGATTTAGGTAGGGCATATGGTGGATACTGTGAAGCGGTGAGATGTAGATGTGGCCACCCCAAACTTTTGGAGGTGGCCACAGCTGATATGTGCACTTTGGCATCCTTTTATGAGGTGGAGGGGTAAGAAGATGGTGAGTGAAGAGTCAGGTCAATGAGGGGTCATTGGTGTGATTCATAACATAAGGTCTCCTGCATGAAAATTAGTCCAACACTTCATCCAACAATTTCACACCACATGAGTGAACTACCTAAAATTGATACTTCTATCAAGTGATTTCATACGAACTAAGCACTCATAGCTTGCTCAAGTCACAATTCAACCAAAACATTCACAAACATAAGAGAGGTGGCACACATGTAAAAAGTCAAGAATTGATACCATTTAGTAGTAAGTAATGATAATTCACTTGCATTTGTCAAATGTCATCATTTTTAATCCAAAAAGTAGAGATTGAGTCGAACTACACTTTTAGGCAAGAAATATCAAATTTGGGAAAAATTGGCCAATACGGTGCCAAGTTGCCTTCAATCACATCTAAGCCTGTATAATTGAATTTAAAACTAGTAAACAAGAAATTCCTAGCTAATACATGCAAAAATTACCAAACATCTACATGATATGCAATGCATGGAAGAAAGAGAAATTTTTTTGAAAATTACACAAAAATGACAAGAAAGTAACTACACGACATGAAGATATGCAAAGCAAGTAAATTCTAAACTAAAACAAACAAAAGAAAGAAAAAAAAGTAAATGACAGGTGAAATGCAAAACGAGAGTGAAAATGAGATAGGGAATACGCCCTACCACCCCCAAACTTTTGTATCATGCTATCCTCAGCATGACACTAAAGTCTAGGAATGATAGGGTAGATGATCATTGCGGTGGTGGTGCTCCTACCTGTGGTGGGGATGCTAGTAGTAGGAACCCCAATAGTCTGATTCTGGAGGTGGGTAGTTGTCCTGATATCCTGACAATGAACTCCTCCAATCTTCCACCCACTGGGGGTCCCTTTGGGACTGAGCATGCTGGAACTGATATACGTGGTTAACCAGATAATGTATCTATTGATGGTCTAACCACATGGCACCCTAAGTACACTGGAAACCCTCCTGTGCTCACAAAATACGCTCATGGGTGCTCAAAATTCGATCCTAAGTGCTCTAGATGCCCTCCAGGTGTGCATGAATGGTGGACATGCCATATGTGTTTGTTGTGTGTTGCTGTTGTTGTGATGTCTTTGCCTCACGACGCCTCACCCTATGATTCTCTCACTCCTCATCTGTCCTCCTCCTCTCAGCAGCTGCCTATGACTCTCCAAGCCCTTCAGGAAGATCTCTAGGCTGATGCTGCCATGTATCTCTAGGATGATCCTCTTCCCACCTCCTCAAGATGTCTAGAAAATCTAGATATGGGCCACATCCCTCTAGGAGAGGTGTGGCATGGTAGGGGAGCTCAAGTGAAACCCCAGCATAAGGAGGTTTGTCCTGGTAGAAAATATTTTGATCAATCACTGATATCATCGATGAGCGAGTCAAGTATGTAGGTCAACTAGCTTTCCTCCTTCTACCTTTGTGTAGCCAGATACATCATGTCCTAGGGCCAAAGCAATAGAAGTTAGAATCACTTCCATGATAAAAGGATTCTTGCTTATGGATGGGATTGTCTTCACATGATTAATGATAAGTGATCCCAGATTTATTAGCTTTCCTTATACCATCCATCCCAGCAAAAAAGGTCTTTCCTAGTGCAACTAACTTGACTTTCATATCGGGCGAAGATGGTGTTTGCCAAGACCTTGTGGATGTATCTCAAGACGGGGTTGTGAATCAGGCTAGTCCTTGATTTACCTGACAACAAATTGCTTTACCCTGTGAGTTTCTTCCACATTGCAACATAGTTTGCATTAGTTTCTCTATCAATGCTTCCTTGACCAAATGATGTTGTTGCCTCTGGAGTTGGAGTAAAGATATCAATCAGAAAGGATGCAGTGATAAGGTAGGTGCTACTCCCCAAGGTGACACTGATGGTGTCCTGTGAGATCTTCTCTAGTGTTGCAAAGAATTACTATATAAGCTCCACATAGGTCTCTTCCACAGTGGTCAACACCTCAACTATCCCAACAGGCTCCACAATATCCTGAAAAAATCAAATATGCCCAAAGTTTTCATCTCCTCATGGCATATGTAGTGAGTGGCAATCACTCAGCATGTCAATCACAATGGATGATTTGGATTCTTCCCTTTCTTACTCTGACTGTTAGGTGTTGCCTCATGATGCACTTCAGGTGCATCCTCTTACTATGCATCTGGCATTGCCTCATCTGTATCATCTAGCAGTAGTCATCGTCGTGCTCTCAACTATTGTTGTGGTTGTGGTTCCATAGATGTCGAAGGTCATGTAGCTTTAAATAATGGCTGATCTGCCAAAACTGAAGGGTGGGGATCTGCCCTACCTCTGCTAGATAGTCTGGATGACTCCTCCATCATAGGATCCACCACTGAAGCCACATGGGATGATTCCCCTTGTGAACCGGAGGTTGCCGATGGCGTTAGGAGGGTAATAGCTGTTGATGGAGCCAAGGAAGATGCGTTCTTGGTCCGACATCTGTAGGAAATGACCTCCTTGGTCTTAGACACCTTCTTATCCATTTGCTTCATTTTGGATCGAAATTGGTGGAGAAAAATAGGATTTAGGTTTTCCCCGAAGAACAGGGTTGTTGTTACAACCCCAAATATTTTGGTTCATTTGGTGAGAAATGTGATTTCTCATTATAAAGATAAATGAACAAATAATGATGTCTTATGATTGAATGCATGAATTTCATTTACAATAGCCTTGATGGTTGTATTGTGGGCTTTATTGGCTATTGGGCCCAATAACAAGGAAATTTAATGAATAATTGAGAATTTGAAAACAATGATAAAATGTGGAAAATAAGTGAAAAGGGGTACAATTGAGTTATCCTTGGTGGATTTTTGTATCCAAAGAATTTCTGATATTAAAAGGTATTTCAATAAGGAAAACAAAAAGATGGATAGAAAGAAATCCTCAAGAAGAGATATTTTAATTAAAAAAAAAGGATAAGGAGAATATGTGAATAGACATTTACAAGAAGATAAAGGCAAACCAATATTCTCCAATATGGGAACTCGTGCCTTAGGATTTCTTGAGGTCCAAGGGACCCAAAATAACAAGATAATGGCAAAGGGAAAAGGATTAATAATTAATTTGGAGTAATTAAAGGGATAACTTGGGAGAGAAGGAAGACTTCTCATCCATTGCAATTTGTTTCCCAAATTTCGTAAAAAGCTAGATAATGCTAAGACAAACCTTCTCTTAAAATTTGAGTTAAAAAGGAGCAAGGGATTGGGAGATACAAATTTCTCAAGTTTTTGCTAAAATTGAGAATAATTCTGAAATTAAGAATGTATTTTCCTTTTTGTTAGAACACGTGCTCTGAGGACCGTTGGATCTGTGGTAATATAGATTTTTGGGTTTTGATAACTAGCATAGTCTTGGAGGACCACATATGATATGTAGATGATGAATACCAAGTTGAGGAATTGGTAATCGAATTATGGATTCCTTCACCCAAATTTGGTGTTTTGAGATACAATAGAGGACTATGATACCTTACTGATTAATGAATGGATTTTGTTAATCAAACTGAGTATTCATGTGGTTAAGCATCCTTAAATGATACATATGAATATGAATGGTTTAATTATGAACATATTAGAATTCTTGAATTTGAGTGGTTATGGTTGGAAAACACATGATAATTATATAAGACCCTATGACACCTTGGATATGATGCTTATTGGAGAAATTATTTGATAGATCAAACATCAGATTTTTAGTATGACAATAATATGGAAGCTAGATAACATTATAAGGAACTAATGTTTAAAGTTTTGTATCATTTTAACTATCCGTCTAAGAGATATGGAGGTTTGATTTATTGATATAAATACGATCAGACTATGGTGTTTTGGTTATTTAGTACTTAGATGTGTGACAGATAGGTATCACGGAGCCCACTCAAGTGAGAGAGGCGCGACCCTCATGTACTTGGGACCATGGATGGGAGATGGTGGCCTCATCTGAGCCATCCCACAATGATCTGGCGGTGGAGACTTTGTCTCCTACCACCGAATCTCACGGAGCAGAAAGATGACGGGGTACCAAATCTCTCGTCATTGTTAGGCAACAGATATCTGAGAGAAACATGATCCCAATTGAGCATTTAGATCCACCTTCTCTGTGGCTTCCCAACTGACCCCAGATCATGATATTTCCTGGTGAGGTAAGGGAGTTCCCGCACACCATTTCAATGATGTCTCCAATCAAATTTGTAGAGGAGGCAGTGTGAGGGGGGTGTTATGCATCGTTATGGCAATTTCTTGCCTTTCTATTGTACTTAGAACCTTCATAGTCACCTGAATCTAGTTCTACTCACCACCATGGGTGCATTGTAGTAGCAAGATCCATCGTGGAGAAATGGTGTGAACTGGTGGAAGGAAGACGACGACCTAGAGAGCCTGACCGATCCTCAGTTGCTTACCGAAGTAAACCTGTGCAGTGGTGCCCGATCAGACCAGGGTCAACGCTTGCTGCAAGCAGAGAAGAGGATGCACACAACGTCAGGTGGGGAATGACGTGAGTAGTGTCAGTCCGCATGGAACCAGATAAGAAGAGGAGAAGATCGCCACATACTTCTTGCCGGAGAGGAGCTTCGTGGCGGCGCCCTGTGGAGGAGGGGATCTGCAACCAAACCCTAGGATGCGAGCTACCGTGGGAGTCTGGAGGTCATGGACGAAGCTTCTGGAGGCCAAAGCAGATGGCAGGGAGCATCCTCAGGCCATCACCTTTCTCGTCGGAGCTAGTCCAGGTGGCCGCTGCATCGCGAGAAACAGAGTCCCGCTGGGACTCCACGAACGCGTGAGAAAGATGGGGGCAGAGCCCTGACCTAGGCTAACAGATCCATGGAATTGTGGATCCATCTTCAGATCCAGCCGGTCCAAGAAAAGGGCAGCGCCAGCCTATGGCCACGTGGCAGTCTCCCATTCGCCAGAAAGGTCAGTAATCCAAATAATATCCAGTTCTTAGATAATTCATAGTAAATAGCTCGAGCATCAGAAAAATACAAGTAATATACCAAAATTCTCAGAAAAATATGTAGAACAACATGAAATTATAATATCAGGATTTTGATACACTAATATCAGTGATATCTTGTTAGTTGTGAAATACTTAATTGATAGATAATAAATATCAAACAATGACCTAAAATTATGAGAAAATACCTATAAGTCATAATTCATGTTTATAATTCATATGATGTCAGATATGGTCATGTTGATGTACGAAACCATATCATTTGAGTAATATGGCTAATTAGGGCTAATAACACTAAAGATAATGTATTAAATGTATACACACTCAATAAATGATGAGATTTACAGAAAACCCTCAAATCTGTAATTGGAATATAATATATAAATATGAGATCAATTATATGCATAGAATTCATATTATATGAAGATGACCCGTAATAATGGGTTGTAACCCTAAATTGAATAATGTATATAAAATAGGGTTAATATGTGTACAAAAAAGATATGGAACCTAATATTCATATAATGAACTATAATCTAGAACATGACATCAGTAAGATAAATATCATGCAAGAATACAAGTAATCATGAGGATATCATAATGAGATAGGCAAACCCTAAAATGGATATAAATAGGGTTACTGATGATGAGAACCTGATGATAGTATATGATCTTGTCTTGACCAGGTGATGACCAGAATTCTAGATGAGAAAGAATGATTAGAAACCTCTGAACTCAGGTACGTGGGATTTATTAAGTATAAGACTAGTTTTCTGGTTGCCTATGATATGCAATATCTCGAATGCTCGTATTTGGATATGATTGCTTGGTTGAACTAGTATGAGTTATACTTCGCCAAATCTAATAGAACATAAATGAGTAGGATGGGTTGTAGATACTAGAGCACATAGCCTGGTGTGGATGTATGTTGCCTAACATGGATGTGTGATTCCTTGGCCCATGTTAGATGTATGATGATACTATATTGCCCACACTAGATGTACGTCAAGTGCAAGTATGTGTAGTACAACCGCATCAAAGTGAAAGCAATAAAAGGAATGTTTACCTGATTATCACTTTAAATAATGTTTTCTTTTACTCTTTCTGTCTCAAGTTATTTCAATTATGCAAACATATTAGTATGTATCTTTCTACCCACATACACAACACCTTGTGTGTTGATTCGTTGTTTCACGTATGTTTTAGGTTCAGAGCTAGCATGGGAGAAAAAGAAAGGAAGTGAGCAGTTGTCTAGGTTGTACCTATTGTGTAGATCCTGAATTAGCATACATGTTCATAGACTTGTAAATCTTCTTTTAATATGTAAATGTAATTCACTTTGTAATATACATGTTGAATGCTGAGAAATTTTATGGTGTATGTTATAGTTGTATGTTTATGTATGCACATATTGCTTCCGCATCGCTCTCTGATATGATTGGATGATGTTTTCAGATTCTGACCTCTCATTCCCAATAGGGTTTGGAGAAGCCAAAATCCGGAGACGTTACAGTTGGTATCAGAGCATGAACAATAGCTACACCTAACAATTGCTCACTATGAAACATAAAATTAAATTTCACCTTTTACTTTAAACCCTAGAAACTTAGTAAGTTGTCTATAGGGATAAGGTTTGACTTAGCCTCTAAGTTTGAACCTAGATGTTCGAGAACTAGGTTTAGACAAGTGTGTGAAACCCTTTCCATATAGAGCTCATATGTATTGGATAGCTACACTAGTCTACACCTTGTTCTCACCATTTCACTAGGTGACATGGCACTAGACTATCTACTGTGTGTGGGACACTCGTTTTGCTGATTTGGTTTTGTTTTCCAATCAGCTCGAGCCTCGATAGTTTTCTATGTCGTCTGCCTTCTCGGAGAAAAACTATATAATATTTTATTACTTATATGTAAATATAAAAATGTGTCCCTCACACTGTAGAGTAGTTAGTGTTCATGCAACCCAAGTGAAAGGGAGTGACATCAGTCTAGAAGAGAGAGTAGTCTAGATTAGATGTCTAGAGCCTTATCAAGATATGTGATACATAGATTAGAGGATAGAATGATAGTTGAAATAAGCATGTGAAATCTTATCTAAGTTGATCTCTGATGCTATAAATTTCCTTATAAAGGTTTAAGTTGTATACTTGTTGAATCCAATTTTGTAGAATTTATGCAAAATCTTGATGGTGAAAGTACATTCCCTTTTTCCTACTTAAGATAAGCCAAGTTAAGATAGAGATGAGTGTGCATGAGCCTCAAGCTCTTATACAAGGAGGATATCTAGTGGTAGGATGAGTTATGTGGTGAACTCTAGAGAGAGTAAGACCCACAGGAAGAAGGTCATAGTACCTAGCCTCCAATATATGAGATATGTGTTAAAAAAATGTCCTACACTAGATTACTCTCGAGTGTTGAGTTGAGTCCTTATGCATGATTCAAATCTATATGTGAGAATTGGGTAAAAGAAAAGGATGGGTAGATGACCCATATGATAAAGTCAATCCTTTGGCTGAGTTAGGTCCTAGCTAGAGTGACATATTTTGTGAATCTCATCATTAGTCACAAGTGAGGTAATATATGAACTCTAGTTATGAGAGTATGATGCTTTGTGCAAAAGATACTCAAAATACATGTTCTCCCTTCTTCTTGTCTTTGTTAATATATGATGATAGAAACCTCACTTGAGCTATATAGATGATTTATATATGAGGAGTCACTCATATAAGCTTGACCTATTCTATATTTTTTTCCTCCTATATCATACATGTAGCACCCAAGATTGAAATAATGATAAGTTTGACTTTAAAATATTCTCTTCCCCTTCATATGAAACAAGAAAGATATGATGACGAGATCATGGGATAAACTTAGTATATTCTCTTTTTCCCTTCACATAATCCATGCAAGACATAAAAAGTTGAACTCATGAACTTGATATAAAGATATTTTGGATCACAGGATATATGATCAGAAATATAGTTCGTAACTTTGATCCTTCTCAATGTATGCTTCTAAGTTGAGTATGAATATCACACCATAGGGTGAAACCCTAATGGTAAAACATGTTACATAAGCCCTTCTTAAGTGAAAAAAAAATCTAATATCAAGGATAAAGACAAATCTCCTCTAATGCTGAAATCATTGTAAGATGTTAATGATGTTAGATTTGAACAATCTGGATGTCATGGCATATCAACAAATTCCTCTTGAACTTTAAAAGTATGAAGAAAACATGTACCATTAGGGGTGATGTAATCCTAAGATATCTTAATGTCATGTTATGGCTAAGACATTAAATGATGCTTCAATCTTTATAAGGTGGGGTGGATTCACCCAAGAATCTCTAGATCCTAAGATGACGGCTTAGGGTGTGTGTAAAATATGGTGGTCCCATAACCTAAGATGTGGTGACTTATATGAAGTTGAACCCCTTGATATCACCTTAAGTATGACATTAGTTGAATTTCGAGGATGAAATTTCTTTTAAGGTGGGGTGAATGTGATAATCTAGATTTTAGGGTTTTGATAACTAGCATAGTCTTGGAGGACCACGTATGATATGTAGATGATGAATACCAAGTTGAGGAATTGGTAATCGAATTATGGATTCCTTCACCCAAATTTGGTGTTTTGAGATACAATAGAGGACTATGATACCTTATTGATTAATGAATGGCTTTTGTTAATCAAACTGAGTATTCATGTGGTTAAGCATCTTTAAATGATACATATGAATATGAATGGTTTAATTATGAACATATTAGAATTCTTGAAGTTGAGTGGTTATGGTTGGAAAACACATGATAATTATATAAGACCCTGTGACACCTTGGATATGATGCTTATTGGAGAAATTATTTGATAGATCAAACATCAGATTTTCAATATGACAGTAATCTGGAAGCTAGATAACATTATAAGGAACTAATGTTTAAAATTTTGTATCATTTTAACTATCCGTCTAAGAGATATGGAGGTTTGAATTATTGATATAAATATGATCAGACTATGGTGTTTTGGTTATTTAGTACTGAGATGTGTGACAGATGGGTATCACAGAGCCCACTCAAGTGAGAGAGGCACGACCCTCATGTACTTGGGACCATGGATGGGAGATGGTAGCCTCATCTGAGCCATCCCAAAATGATCTGGCGGTGGAGACTTTGTCTCCTACCACCGAATCTCACATAGCAGAAAGATGATGGGGTACCAGCTCTCTCATCATTGTTAGGCAACAGATATGTGAGAGAAACATGATCCCAATTGAGCATTTAGATCCACCTTCTCTGTGGCTTCCCAACTGACCCCATATCGTGATATTTCCTGGTGAGGTAAGGGAGTTCCTGCACACCATTTCAATGATGTCTCCAATCAAATTCGTAGAGGAGGCAGTGTGAGGGGGGTGTTATGCATGGTTATGGCAATTTCTTGCCTTTCTATTATACTTAGAACCATCATAGTCACCTGAATCTAGTTCTACTCACCACCATGGGTGCATCATAGCAGCAAGCTCCATCGTGGAGAAATGGTGTGAACTGGTGGAAGGAAGACAACGACCTTGAGAGCCTGACTGATCCTCGATTGCTTACCGAAGTAAACCCGTGCAGCGGCGCCCGATCAGACCAGGGTCAACGCTTGCTGCAAGAAGAGAAGAGGATGCACACAACGTTAGGTGGGGAATGACATGAGCGGCGTCAGTTCGCATGGAACCATATAAGAAGAGGAGGAGATCGCCGCATACTTCTTGCCGGAGAGCAGTGTCGCGGAGGCACCCTGTGGAGGAGGGGATCTGCAACCAAACCCTAGGATGTGAGCTACCGTGGGAGTTTGGAGGTCATGGACGGAGCTTCTGGATGCCAAAGAAGATGGCACTTAGCATCCTTAGGCCATCACCTTTCTTGCCGGAGCTAGTCCAGGTGGCCGCTGCATCGCGAGAAACAGAGTCCCGCTGGGACTCCGCGAACGCGTGAGAAAGATGGGGGCAGAGCCCCGACCTGGGCTAACAGATCCATGGATCTGTGGATCCATCTTCAGATCCAGTCGGTCCAAGCAAAGGGAAGCGCCAGCCTATGGCCACGTGGCAGTCTCCCATTCACCAGAAAGGTCAGTAATCCAAATAATATCCAGTTCTTAGATAATTCACAGTAAATAGCTCGAGCATCAGAAAAATACAAGTAATATACCAAAATTCTCAGAAAAATATGTAGAAAAACATGAAATCATAATATCATGCTTTTGATACATTAATATCAGTGATATCTTGTTAGTTGTGAAATACTTAATTGATAGATAATAAATATCAAACAACGACCTAAAATTATGAGAAAATACATGTAAATCATAATTCATGTTTATAATTCATATGATGTTAGATATGGTCATGTTGATGTACGAAACCATATAATTTGAGTAATATGGCTAATTAGGGCTAATAACACTAAAGATAATGTATTAAATGCATACATGCTCAATAAATGATGAGATTTACAAAAAAACCCTCAAATATGTAACTGGAATATAATATATAAACATGAGATCAGTTATATGCACAGAATTCATGTTATATGAAGATGACCCGTAATACATGGGTTGTAACCCTAAATTGAATAATTTATACAAAATAGGGTTAATATGTGTACAAAAAAGATATGGAACCTAATGTTCAGATAATGAACTATAATCTAGAACATGTCATCAGTAAGATAAATATAAGGAAAGAATACAAGTAATCATGAGGATATCATAATGAGATAGGCAAACACTAAAATGGATATAAATAGGGTTACTGATGATGAGAACCTGATGATAGTATATGATCTTGTCTTGACCAGGTGATGACCAGATATCTAGAAGAGCAAGAATGATTAGAAATCTCTGAACTCAGGTACGTGGGATTTATTAAGTATAAGACTAGTTTTCTGGTTGCCTATGATATGCAATATCTTGAATGCTCGTATTTGGATATGATTGCTTGGTTGAACTAGTATGAGTTATACTTCGCCAAATCTAATAGAACATAAATAAGTATGATGGGTTGTAGCTACTAGAGCACATAGCCTGGTGTGGATGTATGTTTCCTAACATGGATGTATGATTCCTTGGCCCATGTTAGATGTATAATGATACTATATGGCCCACACTAGATGTACGTCAAGTGCAAGTATGTGTAGTACAACCGCATCAAAGTGAAAGAAATAAAAGGAATGTTTACCTGATTATCACTTTAAATAATGTTTTCTTTTACTCTTTCTTTCTCAAGTTATTTTGATTATGCAAACATATTAGTATGTATCTTTCTACCCACATGCACAACACCTTGTGTGTTGATTCATTATTTCACGTATGTTTTAGATTTAGAGCTAGCATGGGAGAAAAAGAAAGGAAGTGAGCAGTTGTCCAGGTTGTACCTATTGTGTAGATCCTAAATTAGCATACATGTTCATAGACTTGTAAATCTTCTTTTAATATGTAAATGTAATTCACTTTGTAATATACATGTTGAATGCTGAGAAATGTTATGGTGTATGTTATAGTTTTATGTTCATGTATGCGCATATTGCTTCCGCATCGCTCTCTGATATGATTGGATGATGTTTTCAGATTCTGACCTCTCATTCCCAATAGGGTTTGGAGAAGCCAAAATCCGGGGACGTTACATGATCTCAATCCAACGTTGGTCGCTCATCTTCAAGGTCCCACGCTAACTGGGACATTGCTAGTAACAGGAGGATCTTCCATCCCAGATTTCTTGCAAACTAGTGGATGAGAAAAGTTTTTAAGAGCCCCTTTGGACTTGGGAGAAGAAACTGTAGGGAATCATCCCTGGTTCAACTAGGATTGGTCACTGTTTTGGGAAGTACCCGATTCTTGTAAGGCTACCTCGACCCTATATATAGGGGAGGGTGTGTGAGGGAACCAACATCCCTCTTTTCTACCCAAGCCTCTACAGAAGAGAGCAAGGAACACTTGCGTGCTCTCAATTGCTCCATCCATCTTGACCTGTGACCTCCATACCTCGGCAAACCTCGCCGGAATCCGGTGAGTAGGAGGAGGATAACGCGTGGTCGTAGCACACAATTAAAACCATGGTCGAGTTTGGTGGAGGGGTACGGAGCTCCCTGGCCAATCGTCATGAGAAAAGGAGGACAGGACCCAAAGTCAACCTCGCGGTTGATCATCGTTGCTACAGCAACGAGGGCGAGAGGTAGAAGAAGAGGACCACAGATTGACCAATTTGCCCCTCACCTCCTTCAGCAACATCAAGGTTAGTTTGGTCTTTTGATTCTTTGATTGCACAGATAGGGCGCGCGTGATCCTGGTCACTGGATCCTAAGCGGACCAGCAGACCACGGATCAAGCGATCCACAATTTTTTTTATAAAAATAACAAATAAAGCAATAAAAGGGTTTTCTCTATAAAAATAATATCTTGAGCTAGAAAACTCAGATGAGGGAAGTTAATACATGAAAAATGATCATAAAAATACGAGGGATATAGTAAAAATGGTTTGGATGCCTAAATCAGTATCTTTCTGCAAAAGTATGTAATTTGGATAGAAAAGGTATTTAGAAACCCAAATTGATGATAATGGATAGTTTTATAAGTAAAAATAGGTTAATTTGAGTATTATTAACCTGTTTATTATAAAAAGACACATTAAGATCTAAAAGGATAAGCTTTACATGTAATTGGATTAATTTAGGGTTCCCTATGCATAAATAGGCTTTAATGGGCCTTGAAACCCTAATATTGGCAAATTCAACTCTTAATGGCTTCAATTAGTCAAAATCACGAATATAGTTGAAACATGATGAATCCAAGCTATTTCAAGTATAAAAGTTCCTAATTGTGGATAAATACCCTTAATGAAGAAATTAGGTTATTCTAGTGGATAAAAGGTAGAGTTAATGATAAATAACGTTCATATGAGTATTAGGGCATAATGAACTACGAATTGATGATAAAAGAGCATAATAACTTTGCCATAGATTAAAAAGGATAAAAATGGTAGCTTTAATGTAAAAGAGGCTTAATGGACTTAATTGCTGGTTAATTGTGCATTAATCTAGAATTAAGGTTATATGTTGTTAAAAGGTAACCTTAATAACTTTTGTGAAGGATAGATGAGAAAATTAGGGTTTAAGAGAGTAAGATGGAATAAAACCCTAATTGCAAAGTAAACCCTAAAAAGGAATAGAACCATAAGTAGCAAGATGATTTGGATAGATTTTGATAAAAAGGAAATTGAATGTAATTTTAGGATTCTTGCACTAGCTTGATTGGATGACTTGATTGATTGGATTGAATGTATTATTCTATCTCAAACCAGCCTGACAGTTATGTGGTTAATTATGAATAACCACCTTAGTTTCCTGAGGTTTTCCAGATGGTTAATCGCATTGAATGCAAATTATCAATTTGGATGTTCATACTTGCAAATCATAAAGTCACTATGATTATCACATTAATAATATAAGTATGTATTCTCGCACCTACATGCCACCCTATTGGATGATGCCAAAGGTCAGGCCCAGATGGGTAGACCATGGACACCATGAGTGGTGACCCCAGGCACCAAGCTCGGGAATGAGAAGGTGACCTATGATATTGCCTGACTAGTGGGCACCATGAGTGGTGACCCCCATGCACCAAGCTCAGGATTGAGAAGGTGGCCTTAAGTCATTGGCAAAAGAAACCCTAAGGTGGGTATGCCAAGGTTAGGGCAAAAGCGGTGGAGAATGTCACACTGAAAAGCGTAAATTGACTTGTTAATTAACTCGATTGTGATATTTAGATTGTTATCCATACGTGCAAACTTTTGGTTGTCCCCACATACCAGTATATTTCGATATGCTGACCGACGTTTTGTTTGTCAGAGTTTTAGGTACAAGCTTGAAAAGGACAAATAGTAAAGTGGCATATGTGAAATTAATTAAGAGTTAAAGTACAAAGGAGGATTAGTAGAGTAGGCTCCTGATGTGGATAGATGTAGATATCCCAGTTTTGAAAAAGGTATGCAAAGTTTTATTTTATACCAATTTTCAGTTTAGTTGGTAGAATTTGTTAATTGTTATTGATTATTTGTCGAACCTTTGATCATGTTAATTGGATAATGGCACCAACCTGTTGGTCTCCCTTAATTGGGGGTTATCGGGAGGCAGGGTCATTACAATTGGTATCAGAGTGAAGGTTCCCGATTTAATCTTTAATAATTAGTAAATTCTACAAACTCCATAGAATCCAAGGGAGTTATTAGAGGATTGTCCGAAGGACTGAGGTGTCTAGAAAAGGATCACGTCCGGGGGCTGGAAATATTTTCCTCCGCACCGCTAGTCAGAATACGAGGACTCCCAGATTGTGTGACTGTCTGGCCGATGTCTTAGGATATGACTCGAAATAAGATACCTTTAGGACTCTCTCATCTTGTTCATCCCTTCTGAACTCAAATTCTGTTAAGGACCTTAAGGATTAAGGTTTTCTCTCTTCTCCTCACCCTCTTAAGGTATGGGTAAGGTTAATAAGGTCTAAGGAATCCTTCACCAAATTAATGAAAAGCATGTAAATAAGATGTCATGGACATAAGCTTAATAGATTAAGCGCAAACTAAAGAATAGATACATACTTAGGTCGTATGACATGAGTTGTCATTGCCCTCAGGAGAGACTCGAGGATAGACCTCCTTGGCAGGAGGATGAGTAGAGAGAGTTAGTCTTAGAGGTAGAGACCTCCATTAAAGTAGAGACCTATCACATCCTCTGAGGATGATGTTAACCCTAACCCTAAGTGGAGGTTAGAGAGAGAGAGATGACATGATGAGTTAGATTTCATGGTTGACAGAGTGTTTGGATGGACATGCCTCTGTATTTCCATACGGGCCATGAAAGGTTGGATGACCTAGAACCTTTGGCAACCCAACCCTGGAAAGGGTCATGCATGTTAGAGTAAAGGATAGATCCTTCATTGATGAGGTTAGTGAAGAACTTATAGAAACCCTATGGGCTTATGCAAGTAAGGGATAGCATGAACCCATAGTACGTCAGTAGTACAGGCAGTAGGTCGAAACCCTGGCCAAGGGAGCATGTTGGATAGCTGATGAGATAAGCATAAGGAATAATAAATAACCTTGAGTAAACATAAGGTTGAGCATAGGCTTCACCCACGTAGAGGTATGCCTGTGAGCTTGATCCTTCATGGAGGGAGGATCTCTAGTAGTAAGGCTGGATGTGGAGTTAGCTCTAGAGAGAGAAAGCAGAACCCCAACAAGGAGATTGGAAGCTTAAAACTCCAAGATATGAGGAATAGTGGGGAGTTGAGGATGATGCGACCTAAGTGGATGATAGTGGTTTCCTTATGCTTGACCCCTGGAGGCTGGTGATATCTCAGTTTCCTTTAGAGGAATCCAACCCTAGAGAGATGAGGATGCTTCTGGTACCTTTGTGCCTGTGGTATAAGTGTTTACCTGCTGAGATGAGACAAAGAGTGCCTTAGACCCTGAGGAGGTCTAAGTAACCAGTTGTGAGGATTTGTACCAAGCTGGTTGTCCTTGAGGAGGACTCAATTCTGAGGTGTTACTTATATAAAAGGATCATGGGAGAGCATGACATACCTTAGACATGCTTGATTCATGGTTAAGAGTTTGAGCATGAAGTTGGACACCCAAAGGTGAACCTAGGGTTCCTAGGCCTAAGAGGGGAAGTAGTGTACCTGATGCTCATTCGAGTCTCCATAGTTTGAGCATGGTACTCCTCATGTGTAGAGGTAAAGGAAACCCCTTAAGTTAAGGGTATGTTGGATGAACCCCTCACAACTAAGTTGATCTAAGAGAACAAGTATGACATAGCATGGTTTAATAGGTGGTCTGCTTGTGCCTTAGTAGCTGCTGGGATAGACATGCTCATGTGAATGTAAACCCTAAGGACGGTTGTGACCTAGTTGTCAAGAGTTGTAGTTTCCTCCCATCTAGGGAGAGGGACCCTTTGGTAGGGTGTATACCAGTTTTGGAGGTAACCTAAAGAGGTTTTATAGGATCTTAAGAAGAGAAAAGTACATGGTATGAGAATGAACCTGTAGACCCATAGATAACCATCTCTAAGTGCATGTGGATGTGTTACCATGAAGGTAATTGGTATGGGGCCTGACCAAGGTAGGCAGGTTGCCATGACCCCTATGACGGGATGAAAGTCAGTCATGAATGTAGAGAGAGATGATGAAGGCTTGAGTAAGGCTTTAAGTTGAACATGTACTAAGTTAGAATCCCAAGTCTATCCTAGGGTCAGATAGGGATAAGACCGATGAAAGTAGGAGTTGCCTAATTCCCTAGTTGCACATCACCATAGGGTCGGGAGGTAACAACTATCATTGTCTGAGGGCCCTGGGTTAGGAGATTGATCACCTTCATGAACTCATGGGACCCAAAGGGCAGATGAGTAGGGAACTCTTTGGATGCATAAGGGAAAAGGGATGACTCCAAAAGTGTTGGCACCCTATAGACCTAGAGGAGATGACCAAGGATAGTGTGGTGACCCAAGTAGGTTCCAGATCAATTTTCCATGGAAGTAACTTCGATATCAAGATGATTGTGAAGTAGAGACATATGTGGCACGTTTCAACTTAGATTTGAAAGTGTACTAGCAAGGTGGGTTGTACCATCTCTACTCTTGGAACAGGAAGAACTCTGTATTTGGACTGTAGCCAAATGCTTATTTCTTCTTGTTATGGGAGTGAGAGATAGGACAGTATGCATGCCTTACACCAAGGATAAAGATGATGTAAGTTAGAACGTTTCTACAAGGTATAAGGATAGAGATGATAACATACCTTTGTGGAGAGAATAATACATGGATGGTTTACAAACACTAAGAGTATTAAGGAGATCATCTTGCGAGGATGTTTTATCTTGAACTAGGTGGATTTTTGCAAGTGTTACAAGGAATCACAAGGTTGAGTTTGATCACCATGAGGATGAGCTCAGAGTTTCTTGATGAAGACATACTTAGAGTTGAAATGAGATAATAAGTGGAATACATGGAGGTGTATGTCTTCAACATTACCTAACACCTAAGGAGGTGAAGTGGTAATGAATGCTCTGGTTGAGATATAGTTTCCTAGTTTAGCTGGAAGCTAGAAGAAGTTGAGGTTGTTAGGCTAACCCTAAGTTTGAAAAAGAGATAAGATGTAACGATATCAGTTGATCAAGTTAGTGGTTGTTTGGTTAGCCAGTTTAGTCCTTGATGTAGTGAAAGGATGGTTATAGAACCTCAGATATACTTCTTTGGATAGGAAGGTAATAAAACCCTGATGAGAGTGGTTTAGGGTTTCTGAGGAATTGACCTTAAGGAATCATGACAATAAAGGAAATCATGATTGAAGATCACCATACACCATGGTACTACGAAGATAGTAGGTGGGAGTAGTACTTTGGATGCTTAAGATGAAGTTGCATGAGGTATGTCTCCATGCAAGCCAAGGGGTGAAGGACGAACTCCAGTAACCCAGTGCATTGATATAAAGGATAAAAAGAGTTCCCGAGAAGGAATGGGAGTTCATCATTATGGATGTTGTGGTAAGTCACCCTTAGATCAATGAAGGTCAAGTTACAATATGGGTTATGGTAGATCCCCTTACCTAGATGACATGAGAAAAGAAAGAGTACTGTCAAAGGATAGATTGGGTTGAACTACTTATAAGAGAGAGAGATGGTTCAACTACACCATGATATGAGTTCAAAAGTTCTTGAGAATGACCTAAAGGTTCACTTCCATGAGGTGGAAGTAGATACAAGAAGAACTCGATGTTAGTACCGCTTGTCACCCCTAACCAATGGTTAGTATGATCCAGATTAGAGGGTCTGATGAGAGCAAGCATGCTTGTTCAGAATGATACATGGAGACAGTTCTTAAGCAAGGAACATACATCTCAAGGACAAACGAAGCGTTTAGACCTAGTGGGGGTGCCAACTATCATATGGCCTTTAGTTTAGTTTTTATGTACTAGTTTAGTTTAGTTCAAAGTTCCAGTTTTATGTTTTGGAATGTGAGGCATGAGAATTGCACATTATGTATCCTTTGTTGGTTTAATTAAACTTTATTTTTATGCAATGATAGTCATGTTTGTGACATCCCAATAAGATGTATGCTTCCACTTAGTTTGTGAAATTTGGGGTGTTACAATATGGTATCAGAGCTAAAAATATAGTTGGCCACCAGGCTTTTCTCAAAATCTCATGTAGTTTATGTTCCCCTTTGTAGATGGCTCCCAAGTAGAAATCCGATAAGGGCAAGGAGCATGTAGATGGAGAGGGAAGCTCTTCCAGTGGAGGAAGTGACCATAGTGCTTCTAGAGGGGCTAACCCTAATGGTGTAACATCCCAGGATTTGAGGCCTCAGATAACATGATCTTAAAAGGAATGATTGAACTAGCCATATCACCAAGGTGCACCTCCTTTTCCGGAAGCCCATCACTAAAGAACTCCATAATTAAGCATGCTCAGCTTAGAGTAGTACTAGGATGGGTGACCAATCAGGAAGTTGACCCTGGCTTGCACGTGAGTGAGGACAAAGCATGCAGTTAAGGCTAGTGGTGGTCTGTGGGGCCATTCGTCATTCCTGAAACTCTACTAGAGTCTTGGGCAGTGGGCTAGTGCGCTATAAATGGTATTAGAGCCAATTCCCCTCCAGTAGGTGGGGACCACATGGGCATGGCATGCCAGTCTTGAGCCATGCGGTCCAGGCATGTAAGAAAGGGTTGTCCATGGTTGACGTAGCCACTCTTGCGTTGGTATTCAGTGATCAGGAGCTGAGTGTCCATGGGCCATTGTGGGTCTGCACTGAAATGGGGAAGAGATTATGAGGCCTTATAGTTGAGCCTTGATGAGGACGTCAAGAGTCTAAGTGGGGGAGATTGTAACATCCCAGGATTTGAGGCCTCGGATAACATGATCTTAAAAGGAATGATTGAACTGCCCATATCACCAAGGTGCACCTCCTTTTCCAGGAGCCCATCACTAAAGAACTCCATAATTAAGCGTGCTCAACTTGGAGTAGTACTAGGATGGGTGACCAGTCGAGAAGTTGACCCTAGCTTGCACATGAGTGAGGACAAAGTGTGCAGTTAAGGCTAGTGGTGGTCTGTGGGGCCAGTCGTCATTCCTGAAACTCTACTAGAGCCTTAGGCAGTGGGCCCGGGCGTTATAAATGGTAACCCTAATGCACCTCTAGAAGTGCTTATCAAGGCTCTGACAGATGCTATCACCGGACAACAAGGAAGACCACATCAACCGAGGAACTAGGAGTTGACCTTAGTAGACTTCCTAAATATCAAGCTAGAATCCTTCTCTGTAGAAGCAGAGATTGACGTAGTCAGTCATGTTGAGTAGTGGCTTCTCAACATTGAGCATTGTTTCTGTGACTTAGGATGTCCTGAGCCCTCTAAAGTTTGCTTTGGGACACACATGCTGAAGAGTGCAGCCCACACTTGGTGGGAGAACTTCACCAATGTTCGAGGACCCAATGCTGAGCCGTTGACCTGGGAGGAGTTCACCACTGCCTTTTGGAATCATTACATCTCTGAAGCTATGATCGAGAAGAAGGAGATGGAGTTCAAACACTTGAAGCAGAATGAATCAACCGTTAGCCAGTATGCAATGAAGTTTTGTATGTTGCAGAAGTACGATTATGGTTTAGATGAGACACATCTGGAAAAGAAGTTTATGCGTGGCCTGAAGCCTGATGTGGGCTATGCTCTGACTAGACATGGAATCTGGACAGTGCAGGAGGCACTCAAGTCTGCCCTAGAGTTAGAGGACCACCCTGGACGATACTGGAAGAATGGAGGATCCTCAGGAAACAAGAGTGAGCATAAAAGACATGATGACAAGAAGAGGAAAGCTCCAAAAGGACAGCCTGCTAAGGAACCTTATGCAACTTGTGGTAGACTTCATGGTGGACCATGCAGGAAAGGACTGGGAGTTTGCTACTATTATGGAGACCCAAATCATAAGAAGCCAGAATGACCCAAGCTAAAGGAAAGGAATGAGGTAGGGAAAAACCCTAAACTAGAGCAACGAGAAAAGAGGCAAGCAAGGATCTTTGTAATGGTTGATAGCAAGGAGGAAGAAGAAGGTACGATCTAGTTCTAGCCATGGTAGTAGTTTTGTGGATATACATGTTGATTTTTGCATAAGAAAATCCCTAAGGTGGGTAGTGTTCTAAGGAAATTTCGGGGAAAAATTTTATTTAAGGTGGGTAGAATTGTAACATCCTCAAAATCCTAGATCTATTAATGTACCTTAATGTGAAACCCTAGCTTGCAAGTTTAAGCTTTTAGCTAACAAAATGGAATTCAATGGGACCCCTTAGTCCAATATATTATGAAATAATCTCATAAACCTAGCTTTGGCTTAAATAGGTCATTTAGTAAATGATAATTCTATCAATGTCACATTTTTATAATGCGTGTATTAAATTAGCAACCTACATGAAATTGATGAACAAAAGAGCAACAAAATGCAGATCCAATTGGATAGAGAGATTCTAGACCCTCTATTTAGCATGTGGTCCAAATTTGAGATGTGTGCAGATGAAGTCGCTTGATCGTGCAATGGCTGAGAGAGAGCCCAAGGGTGACATGAGTCACGAGATGATGCAAAGCAGACTGACATGCAATTCACTGTGGGAGAATATACTGTGAAAATCCGACCCCTCTAAGCTACAACTGATAAAGCTGAGTCCCCGATATATGGGTCCATTTGAGATGGATTGGTGGAGAAGGTTGCATTTAGCCCTACCCCTCATGATAACGTAATGTATAATGTGTTACATAAGTCCGATCTAGAGCACTATGTGAGGTACCCAAGCCATGTGCTGAGCCCTGGCCCTATTCAGCTTTATGAGAGGCTGAAATATCCTGAGTCACCTATGAGGGTACGATATACCAAGGTAAGAAAGAACCCAGATGGAAGAATATGAGCAGATGAAGATTCTTGGGAAGCACCATGGAATGGGGGAAGTCACATGGGAGCCGTGATGGACATAAGAAAGGTTTATCCTGTTTGTTTGATTGCTTGATGGAATTTTGAGGGAAAAATTCTTATAAGAGGGGAAGGATGTTACAACCCCAATTTTTAGGTTCATTTGGTGATAAATGTGATTTCTCATAATAAAGATAAATGAACAAATAATAATGTCTTGTGATTGAATGCATGAATTTCATTTACAATAGCCTTGATGATTGTATTGTGGGTTTTATTGGCTATTGGGCCCAATAATAAGGAATTCAATGAATAATTGAGAATTTGAAAACAATGATAAAATGTGGAAAATAAGTGAAAAGGGGTACAATTGAGTTATCCTTGGTGGATTTTCGTATCCAAAGAATTTCTAATATTAAAAGGTATTTCAATAAGGAAAACAAAAGGAGGGATAGAAAGAAATCCTCAAGAAGAGATATTTTAATAAAAAAAAGAAAAAGGATAAGGAGAATATGTGAATAGACATTTACAAGAAGATAAAGGCAAACCAATATTCTCCAATATGGGAATTCATGCCTTAGGATTTCTTGAGGTCCAAGGGACCCAAAATAACAAGATAATGGCAAAGAGAAAAGGATTAATAATTAATTTGGAGTAATTAAAGGGATAACTTGGGAGAGAAGGAAGACTTCTCATCCATTGCAATTTGTTTCCCAAATTTCATAAAAAGCTAGATAATGCTAAGACAAACCTTCCCTTAAAATTTGAGTTAAAAAGGAGCCAGGGATTGGGAGATACGAATTTCTCAAGTTTTTGCCAAAATTGGGAATAATTCTGAAATTAGGAATGTATTTTCCTTTTTGTTAGAACACGTGCTCTGAGGACCGTTGGATCTCAATCCAACGTTGGTCGCTCATCTTCAAGGTCCCACATGAACTGGGACTTTGCTAGTTATAGGAGGGTCTTCCATCCTAGATTTCTTGCAAACCAGTGGATGAGCAAAGTTTTTAATAGCCCCTTTGGACTTGGGAGAAGAAACCACAGGGAATCATCCCTGGTTCGACTAGGATTGGTCACCGTTTTGGGAAGTACCCGATTCTTGTAAGCCTGCCTTGACCCTATATATAGGGGAGGGTGCGTGAGGGCACCAACGTCCCTCTTTGCTACCCAAGCCTCTGTGGAAGAGAGCAAGGAACAATTGCGTGCGCTCAATTGCTCCATCCATCTTGACCTGCGACCTCCATACCTCAGCAAACCTCGCCAAAATTCGGTGAGTAGGAGGAGGATAACGCATGGTCGTAGCATACAATTAGAACCATGGTCGAGTTCGGTGGAGGGGTACAGAGCTCCCTGGCCAATCGTCATGAGAAAAGGAGGACAGGAGCCCAAAGTCAACCTCGCAGTTGACCATCACTGCTACAACAATGAGGGTGAGAGGTAGAAGAAGAAGAGGACCGCAGATTGACCAATTTGCCCCTCACCTCCTTCAGCAGCATCAAGGTTAGTTTGGTCTTTTGATTCTTTTGATCACACAGATAGGGCGCGCGTGATCCTGGTCACTGGATCCTAAGCGGACCAGCGGACCACGGATCAAACGATCCACAATTTTTTTTCTGAAAATAACAAATAAAGCAATAAAAGGGTTTTCTCTATAAAAATCATATCTTGAGCTAGAAAACTCAGATGAGGGAAGTTAATACATGAAAAATGATCAGAAAAATACGACGGATACATTAAAAATGGTTTGGAAGACTAATTCAGTATATTTTTGCAAAAGTATGTAATTTGGATAGAAAAGGTATTTGGAAACCCAAATTGATGATAATGGATAGTTTTATAAGTGAAAATAGGTTAATTTGAGTATTGTTAACCTGTTTATTATAAAAAGACACATTAAGATCTAAAAGGATGAGCTTTACATGTAATTGGATTAATTTAAGGTTCCATGTGCATAAATAGGCTTTAATGGGCCTTGAAACCCTAATATTGACAAATTCGACTCTTAATGGCTTCAATTACTCAAAATCACAAATAAAGTTGAAACATGATGAATCCAAGCTATTTCGAGTAAAAAAGTTCCTAATTGTGGATAAGTACCCTTAATGAAGAAATTAGGGTTTTGTAGTGGATAAAAGGTAGACTTAATGATAATTAACGTTCATATGAGTATTAGGGCATAATGAACTACGAATTGATGATAAAAGAGCACAATAACTTTGTCATAGATTAAAAAGGATAAAAATGGTATCTTTAATGTAAAAGAGGCTTAATGGACTTAATTTCTGGTTAATTGTGCAATAATCTAGAATTAAGGTTATATGTTGTTAAAAGGTAACCTTAATAACTTTTATGAAGGATAGATGAGAAAATTAGGGTTTAAGAGAGTAAGATGGAATAAAACCCTAATTGCAAAGTAAACCCTAAAAAGGAATAGAACCATAAGTAGTAAGATGATTTGGATAGATTTTGATAAAAAGGAAATTGAATGTAATTTTAGGATTCTTGCACTAGCTTGATTGGATGACTTGATTGATTGGATTGAATGGATTATTCTATCTCAAACCAACCTGACAGGTATGTGATTAATTATGAATAACCGCCTTAGTTTACCGAGGATTTTCTGGATGGTTAATCGCATTGAATGCAAATTATCAGTTTGGATGTTCATACTTGTAAATCATAAAGTCACTATGATTATCACATTAATAATAGAAGTATGTATTCTCGCACCTACATGCCACCCTGATGGATGATGCCAAAGGTCAGACCCAGATGGGTAAACCATGGGCACCATGAGTGGTGACCCCAGGCACCAAGCTCGGGAATGAGAAGGTGGCCTACGATATTGCCTGACTTGTGGGTACCATGAGTGGTGACCCCCAGACACCAAGTTCGGGATTGAGAAGGTGGCCTTAAGTCATTGGCAAAAGAAACCCTAAGGTAGGTATGCCAGGGTTAGGGCAAAAGCAGTGGAGAATTTCATATTGAAAAGCGTAAATTGACTTGTTAATTAACTTGATTGTGATAGTTAGATTGTTATCCATACATGCAAACTTTTGGTTGTCCCCACATACCAATATATTTCAATATGCTGACCGATGTTTTGTTTGTCGGCGTTTTATGTAAAAGCTTGAAAAGGACAAATAGTAAAGTGGCATATGTGAAATTAATTAAGAGTTAAAGTACAAAGGAGGATTAGTAGAGTAGGCTCCTAATGCGGATAGATGTAGATATCCCAGTTTTGAAAAAGGTATGCACAGTTTTATTTTATAGCAGTTTTCAGTTTAGTTGGTAGAATTTGTTAATTGCTATTGATTATTTTTCAAATCTTTGATCCTATTAATTAGATAATGACACTGACTTGTTGGTCTCCCTTAATTGGGGGTTACCGGGAGGCGGGGTCGTTACAGCTGTCCGAGCAGATTGGAGAGAAATGGGGTGTTTTGTGGATGAAAATGGGAGAAATATGGAGATTAAGGTAGTGGAAATGGTGGGAGATTGATTGGAGATGGATTGGTGGTGATTCGGTGGAGATTCAAGGGTGGTAGGGTGGTTGGGGGTGCTGCACGATTGCAGTTCACAGAGAACGGTTGTGGCATTCACAGAGAAAAGATTAGAAGTTATTTGGGATTTTGCAAATTGGCTGAATTAAGTGTTGGAGTCAGGCTATAGCACCGCCGTGCTATGTGGCATGGCCGAGTGGCTTGCCCTATGTAGACCGTGGTACCCCACACAACCATTTTGAGTGGGTGGCTACACGGTCGTGCTGCCTTGCATGGTCATGGTGGCTCTGTTCTTCAATTCTCAATTTCTTCAATTATTCTCGATCCCCCTATTGATTGTGAGTGCACCACCATGGTTGTTCCATGTCACCACGGTCGTGGTGAGTACTGTGGCTGTTATTTCACACTTGAATCTCATAAAAACATCAAATCTTTAATCCAAAATGGTTTTTCATTGATAACTTGCCAAAATTTCATCAAATTTCCCTAATTTCACCCTATTTTCACCTACACATCTTAAAACTAAACAAAACTATTTAAAACTAGTGTGTGTGTGTTTTTTTTTCTCTCGCAGAAGTGTAAAAACAAAGCAAAAGTATCAAAAATGGAAGGTTGGGTGAAAAATTCCCAAACCTAGGTGGGTTGTCTCCCACAAGCGTTGAGTTTCATGCCTTAAGCTAGGCTTCTTGGATATTCTTCAATCATTCATCCATTTGGAATCCTCATGTGCCCATTCTTGCAATAGATACATCTCTCATTTGCATTCAACATATGTTCATCATCCCTTTGATCATCAAAGATGTCATCAACTTCTTCACCTGAATGACCAATCAGACTCTTGAACTGACCATATCCAATATCCTCATCTCAATCTCACCGGTTTGAGGACTTGTATATGTTGATATTCATCTTCATGTACATGAAAGAGACTGTCATTATGCAACTGCGAACATGTATCTTGTCATCAGCTATATACAAGAATGGTCTCCCCAAGATGATGAGGATCTTCCTATCATCCGGATCCATGTCAAGAACAATGAAATCATCCGGGAACACTGCTCCTCTTTCCTTGCAATCATCGCCAAGACATCATACACTCATCCTCTAGACACTTTGATGGAGCAATTCGCCAATTGGAGAGTGCAATGTGCCGATTTCAACTTGCCTAAACCCAGCTCAACATAGACACTATATGGTATCAAAATCACACTGGATGCGAAATCAAGTAGGGATTTGCCTATGTGATGTCCCCCAATGTAGCTAGGTATTATTTGGGGCTCCTCGGTCTTTCCTCTTCATAGGGAGTGAGTGTTGGAGGATAGAGCTCACTTGTTCAATCAACTTCACTTTCTTTAGTATCCTCCCCATTGACCTTCTCTTCACAGTGCATAAATTCTTTAGAAACTTGGCATATGATGGAATTTTCTTAATAGCATCCAACAATGGAATATCGACCTTCACTTGGAGAACACCTCAAGAATGTCAACATTGTGATTTTGTCTCCTCCTTGCTTCCTGTGGCTCATCTAATGTTTCAACGAATGGTGTCTCACTTGCTTTGGCCTAACTTGCATCAATGTGAGGTAGAACCCTAGGGATGGTGGGACTTGCAAATGGAGTATGAGGTGGAGCACATGGCATCCCAAAATCAAAAGGATGCATCATAGAATCATCTTTGACAATCTCAATCACAATATCACCACTTGTTATCTTTGCTTTGCTTTATCAACCTTTCTTTGACTAGTGGGTTGCTCAAGAGATTTTTCACTCCTTAGAACTGTCACAACACTTCCTTATTCATGGTGGAGAGGGGGAGATAGTTGTGGCTGTGGAGGAGGTGGAGGTGACACTTGGTGTTGAAATTGAGGAGGAGTGGAGAATTGAGGTTGGAAGGTGAATTGTTGGGAAAATGGTGGTGATGGAGGGGGAGGTGGAGTATAAGTCTTGGGATCGCATTGGAAGTGATAGATGGGTTGCACTTGCATGGGAAGTACATTTATAACTTGTGAATAGGGCATTGGTCCACTTGATTCATTGAAGATCAAGATGGGTTTTGAAGGCAAATTTTCTTCTTGAATAGCAATTATGGAAGATAGCTTCTCTATCCTCTCTTCAAGTCTTGTTACATTCATTTGTATGTCATCAATGCTCTTTAGCCTGGAGAGGACCTCTTTCTCAAACCTTATGCTCTATCTTAGAATTTTTGGCTCTTGGTAGCTATAGGAGTGAGGTGTCCTCTTTTCTTCACCATAGAACTCAATCGAATTAACCGAGTGTCAAGGAATAGTTGTCACCTAGTTTTTCTTGAAGCTCACCATGTCACCAAGAATCTTCATCACTTACGGGCTTGAATCATTATGAGTAGGAGGTGTCACACCAAAGGCAAGACCCCCGTCATTCATCATGCTAGAAGCTCGAATTCTTGATCCTTCAGCCAACTACTCAAACAAAGGCCATATCTCCTCAGGTGGCCTAGCAATAAAAACTCCTCCATAAGAAGAATCTAATGTGTCTTGGTCCTTTAGGCATAGACTGGAGTAGAATTATTGAAATACCTACCACAAAGGGATCTCATGGTGCGGGCACTCTCTCAAAATATTCTTAAATCTCTCCCATGTATTTTGGAACTTCTCATTACCCATTTGACTAAATCTTGTCATGGTACACCGCATTTGTGTTAACCTTGCTATAGAGTAGAATTGTCTCAAGAATGCAGTCTTCATCACTTCCCAACTCATGGTGTCCCTTCTAGAATCATACCAATCTTTGACTCTATCTTTGAGGGAGAATAAGAACAAGGTCAACCGGATTGTGTCATCACTAGCCGTCAGTGTCTTGAAAGTGGGGCATACTTCAAGAAAGGAGTCCAAGTGCTTGTAGGGGTTCTCACTCTCTAAGCCATAGAAGACGGGAAGGAGCACAAGAAGACATGGAGGGATGGATAATTGCTCCTTTAGCATTTGATCAACCTTGCTAGCAATTGGTGATTTATAGTTTCTAGGCATGAAGTAATGTTGAAGTGGCTTGTGGGGTGCATTTTGGCCTTCCATCTTGTCTTCTCCCAAGTGGCATATCACATGCACAAAGCACAACCAAACATAAGAGGGCAAGTTAGTCGGCCTATATACACAAAGAATGTTAAGAATAAAGGATAAATAATAGCAATGATGAGGGTAGTAGGAAAAGTCAAAGTTAAACTAACTAGCTAGGTCGAGCACCTTTCTCCCCAGCAACAGTGCCAAAAAGCTTGGTGTGATCCCGCCAATGGCGTTACACACTACTCAATTGAGACTTGAATAGATGCAACTCTGTGGGAGCACACAGTGGATTAAACCTTTGAAATTTATAAAGACCTACATGGACACACCTACTTCTACTAAAATGCTAACCCGCAAGCACACGAGGTCGTGTCGTAGTATAGGTAAGGCCGCAAGTATAGGGTTGATCTACAGGGAGAAAAGGGGGCACTAGAGCTAGGTTAGTTTTTTTGGTTCTAGGTTCCTACTGTGGAGACTAGGATTAAGGGTTTGAAGGTGATTTGAATGTTAAACAAAGCTGAGAAAGAAAGAAAGATAAGCGGGCAAAGGAAAGAAAACAAGAATAAAACCTAAGTTAACCGTAGGCAGTCAATTTTACTAAGCAAGAAAGGAAAAGGCAAGAAGGAAAAGACAAGAAGAGAACAATCTACAATAAGAAAAGTAAGACAAGGCAAAAGAGCAATTAAAGACCTAAGCTAGCAAGAACAAAGCAATAATAGGGCAAGAAGCTAACTAAACAAGAAAACAACTAATTAAGATAACACTAGCTAAGCAAGATGGAAACTAGGGTTTTAAAGTAATTAAGGGAGATGTGGGTTGTTTAGGGGATGCACTTATCAATTAAGTTGGGGGTGACATGTGATCATTATGATTCCATTTAGATTATTAAACCAAACAACAAGCTAGAGTCTAATGAATTAGCCTAAGCTATTAATTGGCCATGGATATGCTAGGTTGTGTATAGGGGAACTAGTCCCTAACACTCCCTACTACCCTTGTGAGGCTCAATTGGGTTAGGGCTTTTGTGTAACTCAATTAGAGTCTAGACAAGCCTAGGTTTCTAGGTTATATGATCTTAGGATAATTAGGGGCTGAGATTAGTAATGGAAGTGGAAGTGAGGTTTTAGGTCTCCCATCACCCATATACTAACCTTGAGAAATCTCTGTGCTAAACACACCAATTTCATCTAAACTAGATACTTAGATCTCTAAAACAGGGTTTGGAGAATTGACTATAATGTAGTAGGATGGGTAGCTAGCTAGGGATACAAGAATTGGACCTAGGAGCAAATCCCAAAATTCATACATATAAGGAATTGCCCTAAATTCCTAATTGATTTCAAGCACAAACTAACAAGAAATTCATGGAGAGTGAGATATAAATAGAACATAATCATTATAAAATGAAATTACAATGTTTACATATCATTTTCTTCTAACATGGTAACAAAGTAACATTTTACACCCCAAACAGCCCACCCAAGGGGCCTAGCTACTCAAAGCAATGTAAACTACAAAAAGAAAGGAGAAAGAGGAAGAAGTAGCCATGGATCTCAGTCTAGATGAGTGAATCCTCCTCTCTAGCAGCTACAATTTGACCTCCTCATTCTTCTTGGATGCAATGGTGTGGAATGATGGTGGGAAGTGGATGGAAGGCTTGCAAATGGGGGTTTTTGTAAGGCCCCTAAACTTGCTTAACAATTTGAATAAGTTTAATAATAATAATTGAATTCTTATAACCCTAATATAACCTTATTATATTCTTTGAAATCATAACACAAGCTTAAGTTTCAAATTTGGTCCAATTTGGACACAGTTTGAGCAAGGTATGCAATTTTATGCACATTTTGAACTTTTCTTCAATTTACCCAATTGAGAGGTTTTCTTTGGAATTTATCACTTGAATTATATTCCTTGGATATTCTATCATCATTCTTGAGCTTTTTGAGACATGGGTAACCTATTTAAACCTTGGTTTGGAGGTATTTTCCTCAAGGGTATATTAGGGTTTACCCCTTCATGGATGAGTTACCTTTAGTAGCTATCAACTAATGAGTTATTTGTTTTTCTTGGAAATTCCATAAATGAGGGATAAACATGTCTCTACGGATGGTGGTGAGCTTCTTGTGTGCATTATTGTATATTCTTAATAGTTTAAGGCCATGGACACTTGGAAAGATACTAGAACTTCAAATTTTTCTTTTTCTTTATCTTAAAGTTGCATATACTTCTCCCTAATCACCAAAACGAGCCATTTGATCTCCACCACATCCCTCATTCTCCCAACCTCGTTCTCCCTCTGTGATTCTACGAATTTTCCTATCCAAGAAAGAAGAAAGAGGGGATCTTCTTGGAAAAATAATCTAGGGTTGCAATTCACTTCCTTTTAGGGTTTGAACAACTTCCTTCTATTGATCTTGACCTAAAAGAGTAATAATCCCCTTCTTTCCTCCATTTTTTCTTTGTTATCCGTCCTCCTACCTTCCTCCAGGTAGGAACCTTTCTGTTCCATGGTATAAATTGCTCTAAAGCTCTAAAACCTTTCTTGCTCCTTATGCTTAGGGTTTACTCATTTGATGAAGAAAGGTGCTAGATGGATGAGTTTACAACTTAAGATTGGATTTCCTACCCTACCTTCTCGAGTTTTCTTCTATTTGGGATTTCATCTTCTCATTAGAGGAAAGTTTTATAACTTGCTCCACATTTATTGCTTACCATAAGCTTGCTAGCTCATGTTCTTGCTTGAAAATGATGATCCATGCACTAAAAAGCAATGCTTGACTTGGATTTCAATTTTTATAATGTTCCATGTTCTTATTTCAGATGTAGATGAACCTGTGATCATGTGTATGTTATTCCTAATGTATAATATGACTTTTATCATGGTGTTTTGATAACCTATGGTGCTAATTACCTATCAACGAATGGTCAATTTTAGGGTTTTAAGCTGATTCTTTTATAAACCCATGACCCGATGATGGTACCATTGCTAAAACCCTATGGCGTTGTCTTCATGACAACTGATGGTTGGGATTAAAGGTGTTAGATGATGGTGACAACCTATGGTCACCCCCTTAGGTCAGGTTTTGGATCAATTAGAAGTTTAATGATCAACCATTAAGTACCTTAATAATATTATCAATCAATGATGACATTAGCTTAATATTTGATGTTGATTAATGAATATAGTGTTAATCTAACAACCTATGGTGACTTAATGGTCACTAATGATGGTGGATCAGATATCCAAAATCTATGGTGAGTTAATCATATAGTTGTAGCATTAATTAAGCCTTAGACCAATGGTTTCTTGGGTCACTTGATGCAATGGTCGAACCTATACTATAATTGATGGTTTTAACATATGAACTTGACCCAATGGTCAAGATCTAATGTTTATTCCTCCAATAAAGTGGAATGATGGATAATGTAATATATTGGTGCTAATAATGGGATTTATATGGTTTCCTTTATATGATCAACTTAAGGAGCTTACTTGTTGATAATGGATGGCTTGTTTTAACTGAACGCTTGATTGTGAGTTTTACCCTACTATCAATGGAACTTTTAGTGTTGTTAATCAAGGGATGTCTAGGGTTAGATGGTGACTCTTTCTAGAGCACAAATATAGGACTTCTTAGGTGGTTTATCCAAGGTGTTTACTTAAGTAAACAACCAATGGTGTTACCTTTTAAACATACAATGGTTCTGGGTGACATTGTGGTATGGTGATATTGGTTGAACGATGATGGAAAAAATGGAGGGTTACCCTTAATAAGGTAGTCTTACCTATTCACTCATATTAATAGAAGGGAAGGTAATAATATTGTATTGATATGTAACCCTAATGAGGTATAGCTGGTTATACCTAGCTTTAATATAACTAAATGATGGTAATTGGGTATGAATAATCCTTTAATGACTAATACAATCACGGAATACTCTATTTCTATTGTTGAAACCCTAGTATGCTATAACCCAATCGTTACACCTTGATTTATGTGTGGGTTCATACTTGAGAATAGTATGAAATGTGATGGTGATGCTTCACCTTATGCATCCATGATCTAATGGGGATGTCGTGAGTTAGGGTTTGGGTATAAGTGTTGATTAGTAATATTGATATAATTTATCATGTTGAACCTAACTCTAATGCAAATAGATAAAGATGAGTATTCATGT
The DNA here is from genome assembly GCA_963693085.1 of Alisma plantago-aquatica. NCBI lineage: Eukaryota > Viridiplantae > Streptophyta > Magnoliopsida > Alismatales > Alismataceae > Alisma > Alisma plantago-aquatica. The sequence goes on along the minus strand of OY856415.1, from coordinate 287,150,873 downwards.
TTAACATACTTATATGATGGAATGATGGTGGAATAACCTCCTTAACATGATCATAACCTTAATGTGTTAATTTGTGGTTATCATAGACACATGGTTGATACTTTCTTATGCTAAAGATGTGCATTATGAATATGATGAGTGTTAATTATATCTAGATTCCTTGCATGTTTATGTAATAAAGGAATGTTCTTAATGTTAATATAACCCTTCTATGATTGTTTATGAATATCTTCTAGGTCATTAATCCAATACTATGCTGATCTGGTGTATTATATGTAAGTGATGTTGTTGAGCCTTGTTATAAGGCATGGAAAGGTAATGATGATCTTACAACGAATAGTATGATGGTATTAATGACCTTTGGACAAGGTTGAGCCCTGAATGAGGTGTAATCCTCTTGTTTTGATAAGGGTTAATACCCTATGATATTGTGAAAAGGATTTATATCATGTTATAGTATGATGTTCTTAATGACCTTTGGGCATGGTTGAGCCCTGAATGAGGTGTAATCCTGTTGTGTTGATAAGGGTTGATACCTTGTGATATTGTGAAAAAGATTATTATCTTGTGATAGTATGATGACTAGTGTGGTGTCATGAATGCAAGTGAATAGTACCATGTGATGATGAGATGAGAAATTATGTTTCACACATTTTATATCTTTTAAAAGTTGTGATATTTATATGCTTGCTAGAAGTGAATTAGGGTTTGTATGTCCACTTGTTTGATGCAACCTTAATTCAGCCAATTGGCATAAATAATCAAGTGCACATGTAATCATGTAGCGCCCTGTTCTGTAGAGCCATCTTCAATGTCAGAACTTGTTGGATGGTGAAACGAGTATTCTTAGGGAAACCCAGAGCGCATATTGTTGAGTATGTGGGGGTGGCAGGTTGAGGATATATCCTTGTCATCCACAATGTAGATTGTGTAGGTTGGGTATGGTCATGACTCATACATCTGATGTGATTGAGAATGACTACGGCCATATCTTGATGATTATAACATGATGTGATTAGAGGACAATTGTGGTTGTACCTCTGTGATTGGGTTTGAATACCCTAGATTCTAGGATCGTGACCTGTACCAAGGTGAGCTAGTTACAAGACAATATGTCATTTTGGTGGCAACTTTGACTGATATGTCACTGCCTTTTTACTCGTACTAACCGAGGGGAAGAGATCTTAGGATATCGACACTCCTAGATCTTGTACGAAATCGAATAGCCCTCTGCAGGGGTCATTTGGACTTTGAATGGTATGATTCAAATTCCCCAGGGTGTAATAAAAGATGTAATACATCCGTGTAGTATATTTGTTTAGGGTTATATATGACAATTCACATTGGATGATAACCCTTGTTTGTTATCTTTACATAAAGATGATGCTTAGTGCAATTAAGAGATAGTAGATATACTTATGTTGTGGATATGCTTAAGATTGTAGATGCATACATACAGTAGCCATGATTATGTTGATAACTATACTACTACTGCTGATTATAATCATGATGCTAGCTATCTCATGTTGTTAGTTATGTTTAGCATGCTTGTCATGCCTTTGTTACTAGAGATACATATACTGCTAATCATGCTTATCCAAATAGTTGTGATTATGTTGTTATCTCCATTTATGATGCTGATATGTTCAATCTATTAGACATGCTAATGTTGTTAGCTATGCTTATTTGGCTAGACTTATTCATAATGCTAGAGATTCTATGTTACTAGACTTTCTCATGATGCCAGATATGCATATGCTACTGAATTGCTTATATTGTCAACAAGATAAATGATGATAGTATGACTAATGATGATAGTTATTATCTGCTCCTTTATGTATTTTGTTAATCATCAATGTTGTTGAGTTTATTTGTTATATATGATTAAACTTTTTAAACTTATATCATTACCTAAAAATGTTGGAATGAATAAATGTTGTTGGAGGTTATATCTCTTGCTGGGACATGGGTCTCACCCTTGTGGTTCGCCACATTTTTTTAGGTAATCGGAAGTGACAAAAAACAAACATGTGGAAGCAAAGAGGAGATATAGTAATGAATCTTTGAGAAAGTTGATTAGATGTCTAGTGTGTTCTAGAGTCGTCCCTGTTCTCTCGGGTCTGGACAGGAAATGTTTGTATATGGTGTTTCAAACGAATCGAAATTTTGTTAGCATGTTAATGTTTGTTGTGTGGTATATCCAAATATTGTTCACCTGTGTATATATGTTGTGGCTAAGGTGATAGAACAATTTGTATCAAATTCTTGGCATATTATGGATATAAGAAAGATGTTGGGCTCTTATGCAAATGTTTCTGAGTGGGTGTTGACGTTGAAATCAGTTTTAATTTACCCATATTTTTGGGTATGTGATTAATTAGTGATTGATTATGCTTTATGTTTTGAGTAATCTCGTTTAGTGTAACGGGTTTTCACAAGTTGGTATAAGAGTTTTAGGTTCACTGAGTCTACAAGGACACTAGGCCTTAAGAGTAGGATGATGTCTAAGTTAGGAACGTGACACAAAAACATGGTGCATACTGCCTAATCTCAGTACTTGGATGCCCTGGCCAGATATTCAATTATTGAAGAAAGGTAAGTATGGAACTCTTAGATTGTTATCTTTTTGATTACTCTGATCAAGTAGTCATTTTGAGACAATCTAAAGAGCATAATGAATAAGAAACCATGGTATGAATATCTCAATCCTACCTTAAAGAAGACGAGAATTGCATCATAATCTATCAAAACTTTAATGTTTGGTAGCTAAAGAGAAATACACAACACCATGAAATATAAATTTGAATACAAATAAGCAAAAGAGGAGTTCTTGAAGATGTGATTCAAGACGATAATAAAGTAAAAGAAAGATAAGTCTATGCTTATAAAGTGAATTAAGGTATGAAATCCACATAAGATGGAAAGAACTCCAATGATAAATATAAAATGAGAAGATAAATGAGAATAATGACAAAGGAATAAGGTGGAACTTGAGTTAACCTCAGACCATCCTATGTGTGTAAGAAAGGGTTAATGTAAAATCATCATGGCATGCGAAAAAAATTAAGGGAGATGATCCTTTTAATATGAGGATTTACCTCTGGATAATGGTTAAAAAACAAAATAAAATAAGAGAACACACCCTAGTGGGATAAATAGTCATCAAGGAAGGAGTAATGAGATATGTTAATCATGATGATTCCTATGCTAATGGCAAGGAACCCAAAATGAAAAAGGTAAACTGATACATAAGAAGTTGTAACCTGCACAGTGAAAATAGAATTAGTTACCTTTTTCCTAGTGACCCTTGAATAATGTTGCTATGATGTGGGAAGTGTGTTTCCGTTTGTGTCTTTCCTTTCTAGGGAACAACTTTCAAGTGGATCATTGCCACTTGGTACATATGGATTTGCTGCCAACATGAGGGTAGATAACTTATTATAGCATAAGGTTGTTTGGACTATGGTTCCAAGATCATAAAGTTTGTGATGAGTTTGCTTTTGATCCTTCCAATAATTAGGAAGACTCTTCTTATATTTCCTAATATTTGTTATGTTGGTAAAAGTGGATGAGATAATGATGTGAGTTCCTTATAGCACATGAGGTGGATACCAAGGTAATGAATCCTAGTATCCAAGATGTATCAACAATATGAGAAATATGTGAAGGTTGGATATTTTTATTAAATGAACATTCCAAGTATTCCTCCCCCATAGAGAGAGAGAGAGAGAGAGTTGATGGTGACCCTATAAATGTTGTTTGGAAGGAAACACAAAAGTGACTCTATAATGTTATGTATGGTCTAGTGATATCTGGGCAATACCACTATCAAGAATATATGGTTTGTTGATAAAATGCATATAATTTTAGGATGATATCTAGAATTTAAAGTTGAAAGTTACTATTAGATTTGTACAGGTGGCACAACAAGTTTTATGTCCCATATTGAGAATGCCTTCTTAGGTGGTGGTTTTTGTGTTAACCCAAGATGAGATATGCATCAATGATGTGACATCACCATGATATTCAAGTTACCATATGAAGGTAATTGGATGAGGTGCAAAGGAAGTACCCATCTTTGTTTACCTTGGATTTCGGGGGTGAAATCCCTATTAGGGGTTTATAGTTGTAAGGCCCCTAAACTTTCTTAACAAGTTAAATAAGGTTAATTATCATAATTGAATTCTTATAACCTAATATAACCTTGTGATATGCTTTTAAATTATAATACAAGCTTAAGTTTCAAATTTGGTCCAATTTGGACACTGTTTGAGCAAGTTATGCAATTTTATGCACAATTTGGAATTTTCTACAACTTACCCAATTGAGAGGTTTTCTTTTGCAATTTATCACTTGAATTATGTTCCTTGTATATTCTCTAATAATTATTGAACTTTTTGAGCCATGGGTAACCTATTTAAACCTTGGTTTGAAGGTATTTTCCTCAAGGGTATTTTAGGGCTTACCCCTTCATGGATGAGCTACCTTCAGTAGCTATCAACTAATGAGTTATTTGTTTTTCTTGGGAATTCAAGAAATGAGGGATAACCATGTCTCTATGGATGTTGGGCGAGCTTCTTTTGTGTGTGCTTGTATATTCTTAATAGTTTAAGGCCATGGACACTTGGAAAGATACTAGAACTTCAACTTTTTCTTTTTCTTCATCTTAAAGTTTCATATACTTATCCCTAAGCACCAAAACGAGCCATTTGCTCTCCACCACTTCCCTCCTTCTCCCAAACTCATTCTCCCTCTATGCTTCTATGAATTTTCCTATCCAAGAAATAAGAAAGAGGGGATCTTCTTGGAAAAATAATCTAGGGTTGCGATTTCCTTTTAGGGTTTGAAAAGCTTCCTTCTAGTGATCTTAAAATAAAAGAGTAAGAATCCCCTTCTTTCCTCCATTTATATCTTTTTATCCTTCGTCATACCTTCTTCCAGGTTGAAAACTTGTTGTTCCATGCTAGAAATTGCTCTAAAGCTCTAAAACCCTACCTTTCTTGCTCCTTATGCTTAGGGTTTGCTCATTTGATGAAGAAAGGTGCTAGATGGACGAGTTTACAACTTATGATTAGATTTACTACCCTACCTTCTCTAGTTTTATTCTGTTTGGGATTTCATCTTCTCATTATAGGAAAGTTTTATAACTTTCTCCACATCTATTGCTTACCATAAGCTTGCTAGCTCATGTTCTTGCTTGAAAATGATGATCCATGCACTAAAAAGATGTGTTTGACTTGGATTTCAATTTTTATAATGTTCCCTATTCTGATTTCTGTTCTAGATGAATCTGTAATCATGTGTACATTATTCCTAAGGTATAATATGACTTGGATCAAGTTGGTTTGACAACCTATGGTGCTAATCACTTATCAACCAATGATCAATTTTATCATTTTAAGCTGATTTCTTTTATAAACCCATGACCCGATGATGGTACCATTGCAACAACCCTATGGTGTTGTCTTCATGACAACTGATGGTCAGGATTAAAGGTGTCATATGATGGTGACAACCTATGTTCACCCCCTTAGGTCAGGTTTTGGATCAATTAGAAGTTTAATGATCAACCATTAAGTACCTTAATAATGTCATCAATCAATGATGACATTAGCTTAATATTTGATGTTGATTAATGAATATGGTGTTAATATAACAACCTATGGTGACTTAATGGTCACTAATGATGGTGTATCAGATCTACAAAATCTATGGTGAGTTAATCATATAGTTGTAGCATCAATTAAGCCTTCGACCAATGGTTTCTTGGGTCACATGATGCAATGGTCGAACCTATACTGTAATTGATGGTTTTAACATTTGAACTTGACCCAATGGTCAAGATATAATGTTTATTCTGACAATAAAGTGGAATGATGGATAATGTAATATGTTGGTCCTAATAATGTGACTTAGATGGTTTCCTTTATATCGTCAATTTAAGGAGCTTACTTGTTGACAATGGATGGCTTGTTTTAACTGAATAGTTGATTGTGGGTTTTACCCTACTCTCAATGGAAATTTTTGTGTTGTTCATCAAAACCTATCTAGGGTTAGATTGTGACTCTTTCTAGAGAACAAATCAAGGACTTTATAGGTGGTTTATCCAAGGTGTTTACTTATGTAAATAACCAATGGTGTTACCTTTTAAACATCCAATGGTCTTGGGTGACATTGTGGTATGGTGATATTGGTTGAATGATGAAGGAACAAATGGAGGGTTACCCTTAATAAGATAGTCTTACATATTCACTCATATTAATAGAAGGGATGATAATCATATTGTGTTGATATGTAACCCTAATGAGGTATAACTTGTTATACCTAGATTTAATATAATTAAATCATGGTAATTGGGTATGAATAGTCCTTTAATGACTAATACAATCATGGAATACTCTGTTACTATTGTTGAAACCCTAGTATGCTATAACTTGATGGTTACACCTTGATTTATGTGTAGGTTCATACTTGAGAATAGTATAGAATGTGATGGTGATGCTTCACCTTATGCATCCATGATCCAATGGGGACGCCGTGAGTTAGGGTTTGGGTATAAGTGCTAATTAGTAACTTTGATATAATTTAACATGTTGAACCTAAATTTAATGCAAATAGATAAAGATGAGTATTCATGTCTAACATTCTAATATGATGGAATGATGGTGTAATAACATCCTTTACATGATCATAACCTTAATGTGTTCATTGGTGGTTATCATAGCCACATGGTTGATACTTTATTATGCTAAATATGTGCATTATGAATATGATGAGTGTTAATCATATCTAGATTCCTTGCATGTTGATGTAATAAAGGAATGTTCTTAATGTAAATATAACCCTGCTATGATTGTTTATGAATATCTCCTAGCTCATTAATGAAATATTGTGCTGATCTGGTTTCTTATATGTAAGTGATGTTGTTGAGCCTTGTTATAAGACATGCAAAGATAATGATGATCTGTAGGGAATAGTATGATGGACTTAAAGACCTTTGGGCATGGTTGAGCCCAGAATGAGGTGTAATCCTCTTGTGTTGATAAGGGTTAATACCCTGTGATATTGTGAAAATGATTTATATCATGTGATAGTATGATGGTCTTAATGACCTTTGGGCAAGGTTGAGCCCTGAATGAGGTGTAATCCTCTTGTGTTGATAAGGGTTGATACCATGTGATATTGTGAAAAAGATTATTATCTTGTGATAGTATGATGACTAGTGTGGTCTCATGAATGGCAAGTAAACAGTACCATGTGATGATGAGATGAGAAATTATGTTTCATAAGTTTTATATCTTTTAAATGTTGTGATATTTATATGCTTGCTAGAAGTGAATTAGGGTTTGTATGTCCACTTGTTTGATGCAACCTAAATTCCCCCAATTGGCATAACTAATCAAGTGCAACTCTAATCATGTAGTGCCCTATGTCGTAGAGTCATCTTCAGTGTCCTAACTTGCTGGATGGTGAAATGACTATTCCTAAGGGAAACTCATAGTGCATACTATTGAGTATGTGGGGGTGGTAGGTTGAAGATATGTCCTTGTCATCCACATTGTAGACTGTGGAGGTTGGATATGGTCATGCCTCATACATCTAATGTGATTGAGAATGACTGTTGTCATGTCTCGATGATTATAACATGATGTGATTAGAGGACAACTGTGGTTGTACCTCAGTGATTGTCTTTGATTACCCTAGATGCTAGCACTACGACCTATACCAAGGGGGGCTAGTTACATGACTATATGTCTCTGTGGTGGCATCTTTGAACGATATGCCACTACCTTTTTACTCGTACTGATCGAGGGGAAGAGATCTTAGGATACCAACACTCCTAGATCTTGTACAAAACTGAATATCCCTCTGCATGGGTCGGTGGGACTTTGAATGGTATGATTCAAATTCCATAGGGCATAATAGGACTTATGTAAATAATGCAAAGTGCTTGGTGTATCAATTATGGTACAAATTTCAATATATATAAAATGTAGGGATTGATGTGTAAATTACCACCTTTAGATTGTTCTTACTCTTACCTAGTATTGTCTAAAGGAGAGACAAAGAAGGAAACAATATGTTGAATCATCCTAAAATGTTAGCACTCTTAATAATAATGAAGAGACCAAGAAAATGCATAAGTTGAGAGTTATGCACATGAGCCATATCGAGTTAAGGACTTAAAGTGGAAATCCCTATCGGCCATAGAGCTATAAGGGAGTCTCCTATTGGATTGTGGAGCTTTGGCTTTGCCCATGATGGGCAAGGAAATTCAAAGAAGAAATATGAATCGGCTAGCAACTTGTCTTGGAATGGATTAAGTTGAATATTATAATATAGTTAGCAGAAGAAGACTTTCCCTAGAAGATAACTTAAGAGCCGACCCTTATCCCCTGTATTATCCTTGGATTTTTATTTTTTTTGCATGGCAAGATAATAATGGCCTGCATGCAAGTGTATGTGTTGACCTTGCATGGCTAGGTGGCATGAAGTAACTTAGGCAAATGACACCTATTACACTCTTTTCTATAAAACTCTAGTATAAATACCTTGACCTTCACTTGTTAGTGAGATTTTCGAATCTTGTTAGTACCCTTCCCTCTTGTATCATGCATACCCTTCCTTCTGTCACCCATAGTGAAGTGAGTGGAGTGGTGAAACCTGGTATCGGCCAAGGAGAAGAGGTATCAACCAAAGTAGGTCTTAGCAACCAAGTGAGGTGATATCACCCAAAGTAATTGGAGATATCATGCAAGAGCTTGGAGAAGGTTCATCTTCAACCTTGGAATGTGAGGAGTTGAAGCTTGAAGTTTGGAAGCTACTTGAGAGGTGGGTTATATAACTTAAACCCTTCAATATTATTATCTTTTCTTTAATATTGTACAACTTGTTGATTGTTGTCAAATTTTTCCTTTGAATTAGTGATATAATCCTTGAGTTCCAATAAGTAATTAGGACTATTGTATATGTTTTAGAATAGTAAGATAATGATTTTGAGGTTGATGATGATGACATCATCATTAGACAACCCGATATGGGTTGAGGACCCTTACAACCCGATATGGGTTGAAGGTTTGTGAAAACCGATATGAAACCCGACATAGAGACTTGCCTGATATGAAGGTAGGTCATAATAAGCCCTATGAATGATATGGATGGTTCCCATCTATCATCTTGTATATGATGCGAAGGTAAAGAAATATCTTTGCTCAATATGGGAAAAACCCTAGATAAGGATATAGGAATTTGATATGTTAACTCGATACACCTTACCATGTGGAGATGATTTGATAAGTATCTAAGTGTTTTTTCTATCGTGCAACTATGGAGAATGAATAGAACCATTGAATTGGTTAAAGACAAAAGGTGGTTTGCCTAAGAGAGGTAAACTGATATGACGCCCAACACATATGCCCGATATGATGCCCAATACATATGCTTGATATGATGCCCAATACATGTAACCCGATATGGTACCTAAGGTGGGTAAAGTGATATGATAGTTAACATAGACACACAATATGGAAACATGGTACCACCTAATGCAGGTACACAATATGATGAAATCCAAGATGACATTCCAGAGGGTAAACCAATATGTTAACCCAAGATGAAACCCGATATGACAACCCAAGAGGCAACCCGATATGATGGGAAACCAATATGAAAGTTTAGAATGGAAATTGATATAACAAACTAAGGTAGAGAACTAATAAAATTTTATCTTGAAAGATATATGGCAAAGCCATAATGACATGCCCGATATGATTTACTCTAGTACACGATATAAGGACCCAATACACCCCTATACCTGATATGGGAATAATGATTTAACCTAAGATGAGAAAAAATAAAGTGATACCTAGCTAACATGGTTACACGATATGGTGATAGGGGATATTCCCTATACCTAATATGAGGATGTGGTTGCACCACATGATCAAATAGATACTTGTTAAGATGATATATGCATCTCCAAATACAATAGAATGCATCTCCAAATACAATAGAATAACATTATCAATCATGCTAATTGATATGGTAGGCATGTCTTTAATTATTAAGCTTGTCTAAGTGATGAATAAGATTAATGCAATATTGAGATACAATGAGTTTAACTCAATTTGGTGATGATAAGCTAACATACCTTAAAGAAGTGAATTAAGTAATTTACATCCCAGTGAGGATGAGAGAGAAACTAATACTTAAAAGATAAGTATGTAATTAGCATACACTAATAATCCTAAGATGAGTGGAGTATGAGTTTGGGTAAAATCTTTTCTAATGAAATCTTGAAACCCTAATTGGTTGATTATAACCCTAATTCATAAGGGAGGATGTGTTCTTTAATATTTCATGGTTAAGGCATATGTTTGAAATTATTGATAACATGATATAATAACCATGTAAGTATCTTAAGGTAATAAGCATGGCTAAGTAAGAGATATGTTGTTATATGATACATATTTAATGAGCTATAAGGACTATGTGACAGATTTAATGAGCTATGTGGACTATGTGAATAAATACCTTGGTCTGATGACCCATAGGTAATGATCAGCTGCTAAGTGGTGGAAATACTCAGTGATAAATGAAGGGTTTGAATACCCAAGTGATGATGATGACGAGCTTGAGATTCTAAGTGGTCTATGTGTTTCAGTAAATATGAAAGTACTTGATAAATGCAATTATGCTTTTCTTTGTAACGTTTGATATAATTCTTACTTGTAACATGATTGATGCTAAAAGATATAGAAATGCACTTAATTAAGCGAGATGAATATTATCATGTAGTTGCCCAGACCATAGATCCATTCAGTGTCAGCAATTGCTGAATGGTGAAATGAGTTTTACTCAGAACACATATTTTTGAATATGTGATAACTAAATGAGGGTGCCTAGTGGACTCCCCAAATATATCAGGTTGCTCAGTGGAATTCCTGATAAAAATTAAAACAGGATCGCTCGGTAGTCATCCTGATAATCTGGGAAAGCTAAGTGGTCTTCTCCCAAAGAGAGTACATGCTACGGCAGTAACTCTATAGCGAGGATGCCGCTATACCCCGACATAGCTAATTACAGCAGACACAAGATGTCATGCTAAATCTAAGTGTTCTCGTACTGACCAAGAAAGGTGAGGTCTTAGCAGTCGGCTCTGCCATTGACCTTGTATGGTACTGATTTCGACTTACTAGTGGTCGATTGGAGTATGAGAAGTATATCTCATCTCCTATGGGCATAAGTATGAATGTGAACATGTAATCAGCCGTGTAGTGTATTTATTTAAGGATCAAATACGGGAAACATTGATTGATGCCTTATTACCTTCATACATCTTAGTTGATAGATGTTATACATGTTCTTCATATTCCTTTTAAAGCAAAAGATGACTCATAGATCTGTTATCAGTATTTATGCTTTGCACTTAAAGATATATCTGTTAAATAAATAGAAGACTTGTATTTCAGTTTTATATTATATTCTGTGAGAATAATATTGTTGGCAGAGAGTTATATGTCTCACTGGGACAATAGTCTCACCCCGTGGGATCCACAATTTTTAGGTGGATGCGGACGAGGGACTAGGAACCAGACTACATAAGAAGGATCGTATCAGCAGGGACAACAGTAGTATCTCAGGTTGGGTACGCTGTCTGTCAGGGTTTTGTAAATAGAAGTCTATGTATTGTCTTTGTACTCTCATGTCCTTGGGAGATAGTTCTTAGTGATTTATATGAATGACTTGAGATTTTGGTTTTCTTATCTCGAGGTTTTTATGTTGTCGTTGTAAATATTAGAAGCAAAGAAATTACTTGTTATCCTCGAGAAGAGATAAAATATTGAATGTACAATATGAACCATGTGTATATAAGGCTTTGGTTCTTTATGTAAGAGTTTTCTTGAAAAAGATCTATGTGCAAAATGGTTTTAATTTTTAGTGATTTATGATAATTCCATGTTTTTACTGGTGATGGCTTGATTTGTAATCGGGTTGTCACAAAGTTTTGCTATCAGAGCCTAAGGTTCGCTGAGTCTGTAGATACATAGAATTAAGTTTGTTGAATCTGTTGTAGTGTCCTCCAGTATATCTTATAGTAAATTCTCCCCATACAGGAGAAAAAGAAAGATTAAAAGATGGCTAAAGTACATGAAGAACACACTGCTAAGAGCAGTGTTGCTACATCAGGAGGTGGTGCAAGGGATCAGGCTAGAGAAGAACTGGTGCCTGAGAATCCCCAGCCTGACCGAACTCTATTAGAGAACCTAGCTTTACATGCTCGTTTTAGGAAAATCATGAATACAATGACGCACATGGCTGACCGGATACCAGTACCAGCCCCTAGGACATCAGGGTCTAGAGAGAGACATGAATCTGGTAAGACTTTTGAACAGTTGCGTCTAGTAGGAGCCATTGAATATGTTGGCACAACTGACAAAACAGATGAACATTCATGGCTTAATGAGATAGAGAAAGACTTTAGGATCCTTGATATCCCAGAAGCTGATAAGGTCAAGCATGATGTATACCTTCTGAAGGGAAGCGCTGGTAATTAGTGGGCCATTGAAGAAGAGAAAAGACTGAGTGTTGAGATCAGATGGAAAGAATTCTGACAAGAATTTATCAGTAGATATTTCCCCAAGACTTATCTTGATGAGAAGATTTTGCAGTTTGAACAAATTATGTTGGGAACAATGAAGGTTAGTGAGTATGAAGCTAAGTTTATGGAGCTTCTACAGTTTTGTACGCACATGGACACCACGGACGAAGAGAGGATTCGAAGTTTCGAGAAGAGTTTGAACGCTGAATTGACCACACTTGTATCTGCTTTAGAGAATAGAGAAAGGTTTTCCACCTTTGTGGAGTTAGTTAGGTGGATAGAGAGGTTCATGATAGAGAAATGAGAGGTGAATAGTAGGAAGGCACCTGCACAATTTCAGAATCAAAGGTCTTGCAGTTTTAAGAAATCAAGGTTTACTGCACCCGTAGAACCTCAGAGGTTCAATACTCAGACACAATGGACGTCTAGACGAGGTAGAGGTCGTAGTTTTCCATCAAGTGGAGCTCAGAACTAAGAATAAATGTCAGTGATAGGACTTCCTAGGTCGCAATTGGATAACAGAGTCTGTTATAGGTGTAGATAGACATGTCTTGTGATAAACGATTGTCCAGTTAGGGACGTGGGAGTGACCCAACCCCCAAGGCAGACTCAACAAGGCTCACAAAGACAACAGTTCAGTAGTGGCACTCGATGATGTGGACAAGCATCTCAGGAAGGATCATCTGTACCGGCCAATAGAGGACGAGGTCGACAACATGCAACAGTAAGATTCTACGCTATGAATCAGCCGGAGGCAGTAGTTAACCCACGAGTTGTGACAAGTCAAATGGAATTATTTCATTCTGATATGTTTTCATCTTGCTTTGTATCTGTTTTGATTGATCTGGGTGCTACACATTCTTTTATCACTCAAGAAGTGATTCATGACTGTAATATGATTGTCAATCCTAGAAAGGATAATCTGTAATTAGAAACTCCATAAGTCAGATCTGTGATGTTGCGGGAGGTATGCTCTCCCTGTGTTCTTTTTTTATCAGAACACAACATTCAAGTGGATCTTATACCACTTGAAATGCATGGGTTTTATGTAATTCTCAGGATGGATACCTTTGAGAAGTATAAAGTTGTCTTGGATTGTTGTTCCAAGCAGGCAATGTTCACATACAGTGATAAGACATGGGTCTTTTAGGGGGAAAGAAAGATTTTGCCAACCTGTCTAGTGTCAGCTGTGGTAGCAGAGAAATTGATGAGACAAGGATTCTTCACATTCTTGGCACATGTGGTAGATACCAAAACAAAGATCCCTAGTCTCTCTGAAGTTCTGGTTATCAAGGATTTCAAGGATGTGTTTCCCGAGGAACTTCCAGGTGTTCCTCCACCTTGAGAGATTGATTTCGAGATTAATCTTGTTTCAGATGCACAACCTATAGCCCAAACACCTTATAGGATGGCACCAACTGAGATGGCAAAGCTTATGAAACAGTTGTAGGAGTTGTTTGATAAAGGTTTCATACGACCGAGTACTTCACCGTGGGGTGCTCCAATTCTTTTTGTTAAAAAGAAAGATGGGTCTATGAGACTATGCATAGATTACAGACAACTTAACAAGGCGACTATTAAGAACAAATATCATTTACCAAGGATTGATGATCTGTTTGACCAGTTGCGTGATGCAACATTGTTTTCTAAGATTGATCTAAGGTCATGATATCATCAATTGTGCATCAAGGAGAGTGACATATCTAAGTCGGCCTTCAGGACAAGGTATGGTCATTATGAGTTCATGGTTATGTTGTTTGGACTAACTAATGCACCAACTGCATTCATGGAGTTGATGAATAGAATCTTCCGACCTTTCCTTGATCAATTTGTAGTAGTTTTCATAGATGACATCCTGATATACAGTAGAGATAGTCAACAATATAAATGATATCTTTGTCAAGCTTTGACTTTGTTGAGGCAACATAAGTTATATGCTAAGTTTAGCAAGTGTGATTTTTGGTTATTAGAAGTGTCTTTTCTTAGACACGAGTGGGAACAACCTAAGACACCGACTAAGGGTCGTAGTTTCCTAGGTTTGATAGGATACTACAGAAGGTTTATCAAAGACTTCAACTCTATAACATTACCCTTAACTAGGTTGACAAGGAAGGAAGTTTCTTTTGTTTGGAATGACAAGTGTCAGAATTCTTTCTAGATAATGAAAGAAAAGTTGACTAGTGCACATGTGTTAGTTTTACCTGAGCAGGGAAAGGGGTATGTTGTTTTCTGTGATGCTTCTATGAATGGTCTAGGATGTGTGTTGATGCAGAATGATCATGTAGTTTCTTTTGCTTCTCGACAACTTAAGAAACATGAGGAGAACTATCCGACACATGATCTATAATTAGTTGCAGTGGTTCACACGTTAAAATTTTGGAGGCATTATCTCTATGGAGAGACATGCCAGATCTTCATAGATCATAAAAACTTAAAATACATCTTCTCTCAACATGATCTGAATATGAGACAACGTCGCTGAATGGAGTTAATCAAGGACTATGATTGTACACTTGATTATCATCTAGGAAAAGCCAATGTAGTGGCTAATGCGCTCAGTAGAAAATCCTCATCTTCACCCACAACTAATGCACCGTTGAATTCCTTAGTATGTTGTAAGCGAGATATGCTTGTCTCTTTGAGACAGATGAATGTGCATTTAGAAGTATTTTGTTAGCAGGGTTATTAACTGAGATGCATGTGAAACCCACTCTAAAAGAATAGATCAAAGAAGCACAACATGTTGATATTGTGATTCAACAGATTAAGTTAGAGTTGGGCAGTGAGAAATGAGACGGTTTCCATGAGTCAAAGGATGCTATAATTTGTTATCATGATAGAATGATAGTTCCTGATAGTAATAACTTAAGGAAGTTAGTTATGAAGGAATCTCACTCATCCATGTATGTAATGCATCTAGGGAGAACTAAAATGTATAATAACTTGAAAGATATGTATTGGTGGCCCTCTTTGAAGAAAGATGTAGCTGAGTTCATTATGCAGTGTCCAGTGTGTCAGCAGGTTAAAGAAGAACACTAGAAGCCTGCAGGAGTGTTACAACCCCTACCTATACCTCCATGGAAATGGGATCATGTGACAATGGACTTTGTGGTTTGTCTACCTAGGATAGCCAAAAGTCATGATTCCATTTGGGTGATAGTGGATAGGTTGACTAAGACAACAAATTTTCTTCCTGTCATAACAACCTACAATGTGGAGAAACTTGCATAGATTTACATAGATGAGATAGTGCGATTGCAAGAGTTATAGCTATGATTGTATCTGATAGAGATCCTCAATTTACAAATCATTTTTGGGAACGATTGCATAAAGCTTTAGGTACACAGTTAAAGTTTAGTACATCCTTTCATCCTTAGACTGATGGACAATCTGAAAGACCTATACCGATTTTGGAGGACTTGCTTAGGGCATGTGTCCTTCAGTTTATGGGAAGTTGGGATTTACACTTGAGCTTGATTGAGTTTGCTTATAACAATAGTTATCAGGCTAGTATTGATATGGCACTATATGAAGTATTATATGGTAGACGTTGTAGATCTCTATTATGCTGGTTTGAAACTGGAGAATACCAACTTTTGGGGCCTGAGTTAGTGCAACAAACAACTGAAACGATTAAAGTAATACAACAAAAGTTAAAGGTTGCACATGATCGACATAAGTCATTTGCAGATTAACGTCGTAGACCTTTAGAATTCCAAGTTGGAGACAGAGTGTACCTCAAGGTATCTCCTTGGAAAGGTGTTCTCAGATTTGGGAAGAAGGGTAAGTTAGCTCCTAGATTTATGGGACCCTACCCAGTAATAGTACGGATTTGGGAAGAAGGGTAAGTTACCTTCATACATATTAGTATATAAATGTTATACATGTTCTTCATATTCCTTTTAAAGCAAAAGATGACTCATGGATTTGTTATCAATATATATGCTTTGCACTTAAAGATATATCTGTTAAATAAATAGAATACTTGTAGTTCAATTTTATATTATATTTTGTGATAATAATATTTTTGGCAGAGAGTTATATCTCTTGCTGGGACAATAGTCTCACCCCGTGGGATCCACAATTTTTAGGTGGACGCGGATGTGGGACTAGGAACCAGACTATAGAAGAAGGATCATATCAGTATGGACAACAGTAGTATCTCTGGTTGAGTACACTATCTGTCAGGGTTTTGTAAATAGAAGTATATGTGTCATCTCTGTACTCTAATGTCCTTGGGAAATAGTTCTTAGTGATTTCTATGAACGACTTGATATTTTGGTTTTCTTATCTTGAGGATTTTATGTTGTCGTTATACATAGTAGAAGCAAAGCAACTACTTGTTATCCTCGAGAAGAGACAAAATACTGAGTGTACAATATGAACCATGTGTATATAAGGCTTTGGTTCTTTATGTAAGAGTTTTTTGGAAAACGATCTATGTGCAAAATGGTTTTAATTTGTAGTGATTTATGACAATTCCATGATTTTACTGGTGATGGCTTGATTTGTATTCAGGTCGTCACAGTAGCCATCGTGATTCTAGCTTTTCTTGAAGATGGCTCTGTTGATTTGCAAGTGTACTAGCATGGCCGTTCTGTGTTACCACGACTATGCTAGCCACTAGATCATCACTTTGACTTATTTCCTTGGATTTTTCTTAGACATCATTGCTTTAATGGATCTTTGGCCACTAGGGGAAGGTTTAGGGAGCAACGGACTTCACTTTAGGTCCCTCCAAAAGTAGAGAAACCCTAGGATCACTCCTCTCTCCCTTCCGTCAAGCATGGTCTAATTGCTTAAAAATCATTTAAATAATGTCCACAACTGTATTTTATACAAATATGCATATTAAGGGAAATAACATGTAATCTAACAACTATAAATGTGATTGAAGTGCAATATGACACAAGATGAAGCCCTAAAATAGGAATGAATCGCCTGTAAAAGTGAAAACATTCCTAGAGCTAGAATTCTTACAATCAATGTCACCTACCATGTCAATATCAATGAAGCCTTTTAGATCTGGTTAAGAATCACCAAACATAAAAAATGTACTACTTGTGCCTTATAAATATATAAAGATCTATTATGCTTCCTTCTACTAATCTTCCCTAGGGTTTGAGAGAAACCTACTACAACACCAACTGGATGAGCGGTATGAGGATGAGTACATATCATTGTGTACATAAAAATTCTTATAGTGGAAGAATAGGGAATCCTAACCATGTCATCCTTTTTCTAACCAGTAGATGGGAATGACTTATTAATTATCTTGAAAAGACATGATAGTGGAGTTCTTACAACTTTGGATTTTCTCATGTTGAATTGCTCTAGAATCTTTTGTACAACATAACTCTTGTTGAAACCACAACTTGTGTTTCTTCTTATCACGTGTGATCTGTGTCCCCATAATCTGTCATGTGCTTCTCTAAAATTCTTCATGTCAAATGTTTTGGAAATCTTTTTCTTCAGTATTCTGATCAAACTGAGTTCGTGTCCCACTATTAACATGTCATCCTCATAGAGTAGATGAGATAATGAATGTGTCATTAGGAAATGTCTTAATGTACACTTATGGATCTTCACTTTATTATACTCATGATTCTACATGAAAGAATTAAACTTCTTGTATCAATATCTAAGATCCTATTTCAACTCATACAAACTCTTGTTGAATATAAAGGCTAAGAGCTCTTTACTAGTGACCTCAAATCCTTCTAGGTACAGAAGAAATTTTGTCTTCGCATCCATCTACTCAATATCTAGATCTAGTCTAGCAACCAAGCCTAGAAATAATCTGATACACGACATATTCACAAATGGAGAAAATATCTCATCAAAATCCACCCCTAGTCTTCATATAAAGCTCTTGATATCTAGTCTGACTTTATATCTAACATCCTTACTGTTGTCATATCTCTTCATCACATAGACATAAATGTTCTTTAGTGCCCTTTGGCCCTTGGTTAGTGCCACAAGCTTATAGGTATCATTCTGCTACAAAGAAGACATCTCTTGTTGTGTCACTTGATGTTGTCATGCTCTATCCCAATGAGTTTGTGCCTCCTAAAAAGTATCTGGATCCCCCTGATGAGTAAGAAGAATATACTTGGATGTCAAATATCTAGATGAAGGATGAGGAACTCTATTAAGACCTCCCAACTATTGCTCTGAGGACTCTACCTAGTGATTATATTGATCCTCTTGTCCAAAAGTCTTTGACTATGAATTTGAATCACTCAACTACAAATCTAGAATAGGAACACTTGATATACTATCACTCTACTGCCCATGATGATCATATTGCTCTTCTTCTTCATATGAACACTCCCGCTGTGAAGAAGATGAAGCATCCACATACTCATTATTAGAAGAATTGTCACCTGATCCTACAGACTTTGCATCCCCTAAAAATGACATTTAACTACAAAATAAATTGTATAGGAAACCCCATATTTTGTAGCTAATTGTTGTAGCTACATTTTTCTTTACATATAACAATTATAGTATATTCTCATGTAGGGAATTCATTTAGCTACATTTTTCAAATATGTAGTTGAACAATGAATTAGCTACAAATAAATATATTGTCAAAATGTAACTAAATATTGTCTTTACATACTTAAATGTAGGTGTAAGTGTAAATAATTGTATAACTATAATTTCGTTAATTTGTAGCAAAAAATAAAGGTAGTAAAATTGTATCACAAAACTATTTGTTATCTTAAGTCTACACTCCTAATGGCTACAAATGCAAAGGGGAGTGGACTTGGGTGCCCATTCATAGAATGGCACAAATATTTCTCATAGGAAGTATCTATTCAAAAATGCAGTAATAACATGATTCAACAAGATACTAAAACTAGAGATAAGATATATATACTAATTTTTGGATTCATGTATACCCATTTATATTGCATTTCAGAGCTTAGAGTCCTGAGTGGAGTGAATCTTCATTTGGGAACAACAAAGTTGATAAAAAAAACATATTAATGCTAAAGAATTAAGTACGATATGAAAGGGCAAGTAAACAATTTAAAAGTATAACAAAAGTTGCTTGGCTAGAAACACCATATAAGAAAGAAGTAGCAATAAGGCGTGAAACAGTTAACGACATTCTTTTATACTAAGTGTGTTTTAAGTGTATTTCAATTATACTCAACAACATAATATGGACATTGACCAGCTTCCCATTGGAAGGTTCCATAAGGGTGCTGAAGATTAGCCAACCCTTTTATCAACATGGTCTGCCTTATCTGGACATCTCCAGTAAGGAGCCCAACCTTGTACCCTTACCCCGAGCATACTGGAAGGTACACTAGGTTTGTATAATGGACAAGCTCAATTATGTTTGAGGTTTGCTCAATATATAAAAACAAAAAGAGCGCACTAATCATAG
Organism: Alisma plantago-aquatica; assembly: GCA_963693085.1. Classification (NCBI taxonomy): domain Eukaryota; kingdom Viridiplantae; phylum Streptophyta; class Magnoliopsida; order Alismatales; family Alismataceae; genus Alisma; species Alisma plantago-aquatica. Next base: position 287,130,870 of record OY856415.1, on the reverse strand, counting down.
GGAGCAAGTAGCTCAAACAAGTATTTATCTACTAAAGCATTCATATGATCATACATACAAGCAAGCCAATAACATAGTGGGGTCAAGAGATTAAGTGTACCTTACAAGTAGAGAGAAAGTCATAAACCATGAGTAAGATTCGACAAAAGGTCTTAGCCAACAATGACCTAAGATATAAAAGGCATAATAGAGTCTTATATCACTAGGGTTTTGATAAGATAAACATATTATAAGTCATGTGGATGTTTCCTTAGAACTAGGTTTTAAAATGATCAACTTAGGTCTAAAGTTCCATACGTGCATGCAATCAATCAGCCATAGTTCGCAGCTCACAACAACACTTAGGTCTAGGTGATACATCCACATCATGAGTAATACTAGATAGAGATAAAGTCTAATTTAGGAGTAAAGTAAGCATGAGGTTTAGAATATCATCATGGTCTATTCATGAAAGATTTTAATTAGCCATTCTAGAGAGATTGTGGAAGGAAGGGAGATCACTAACCACATAAGGCTTGCTAGAGAGATTGTTCATGATATCAAGAGAGGAGACAAATACTCAAATGTTGTCCTCAAGCTTAACATGTCACATGCTTTGGATAGGGTAAGTTGGCCAGTTCTTAGATCCATTCTCATGGGTTTTGTCATAATGCAGGAGGCGATTGGCCTGCTTCTTAAATTCTACACCAACTTGTGGACCATGGTCATGCTTGGTGATCACACAACTGGTTTTTTCTAGATGAAGAGAGCATTGAAACAAGGGAACCCCCTTTCACCCCTTTTGTTCTACATTTTTGAAGAATTATTAAGCCGTAAAATGTCTAAGGCAATAAGTGAGGGACTTTTTTCTACATTTTTGACTCGTGGAAAAGGTGATGCTTGAAACGATCGATAAACAAATCGTTATTGATTAAGTGGAATTAAACATTAGCAGTGGATTAATGAAAATCATTAAAAATTAAAGCCTTTTTCAAAGAGATCCCTTCATAGGAAAACTCTTTCAACAAGAACCAATGTATTACATTTACATCCTAGTTCATAAGTACATGTCTTGTACCATCTCTTCTTGAGGCTTACCATATCAATTGCCTTGTTAAAAGCTAAACACAGACAACATAAGAACCTCGAGGCATCAAGCCAGAAACTCAAAATGATTCATTAAAAACACTAACTATTAACTCTGAGGACCTGAGAGTACACAGACGACACATATGACATCTATCTACAAGACACGACAGATAATACACTCAACCTGAGTTGTCACTGCTGTCCCTACTGCTGCTGAAGTTCTTCCTCTGCAAGATTGTTCTCAACCTCCTCCATGCTCGTCCACCTAAAAAATATTGGATCCCACGGGGGTGAGACAATTGAAAATTGCCCCTGCGAGAGATATAACTCTCCGCCAGAAACATTATTATTGCAATTTATAATATGAATCAGAATAGAGGATAAGCAGTTTATATCATTCTCATCTTTAAATATTGCAACTATCAATAATAGAGAATTAAAACATCTATTCTCTTTATAAGGAATAGGAAGAACATGTATATCATTTATCTATTATACTAACTCAACATCTCATGCTTTTCTCATGATACTCATTACTCTAATATGTCACCCATGACTCTTTCTTGTTTCTATCTGATGGCCTTAGCCAATCTACTAAACATGTATTGGTTTATACTAGACATGAGAGTGTACTTCATCATGTCTTGTTTAGGCATTGGTCCATACCAATCCTGTATAAATAATCCAGGCATTGGATTACACCAATCATGTGCAACTAGTATGAGCATTGGACTTATATTGTTCCTGTGTATCCATTCCAAGTATTGGACGATGCCAATCCCAACTATTCTAGGTATTGGACTATGCCAATCCTGTTCAACTATTCCAGGTATTGAACTATGTCAATCCTGTGACATTATTCTAGGTATTGAACTATGTCAATCCTATGGAACTATTCCAGTTATTGAACTATGTCAATCCTGTACAACTATTCCAGGTATTGAACTATGTCAATCCTGTGACATTATTCCAGGTATTGGGTTGTGATCAATCCTGGGCAGTTATTCCATGTATTGGATTAATACCAATCATGTGTAGTTATTCCAGGTATTGAACTATGTCAATCCTGTGACATTATTCCATGTATTGGGATTTAACCAATCTTGTGATATTATTCCAGGTATTGAACTATGTCAATCCTGTGACATTATTCCAGGTATTGGGATTTAACCAATCATGTGATATTATTCCAGGTATTGAACTATGTCAATCCTGTGACATTATTCCAGGTACTAGGATTTAACCAATCCTGTGATATTATTCCAGGTATTGAACTATGTCAATCTTGTGCAGTTATTCTAGGTATTGGGATTTAACCAATCCTGTGATATTATTCTAGGTATGGAACTATGTCAATCCTGTGTAGTTATTCTTGGTATTGAACTAAGCCAATCCTGTGTATCTATCCAAGTATTGGATTATACCAATCATGTGCATCTTATCAAAGATTACCACATCTTGTCACCTCACATTAGGCAATAACCATTCTCATGGCTCATAGAGCACATTTAATATCTTGTCACCACTCACTAGGTAACAATTAACATCATGGCTCACAAGGTCCATAAAACATCTTGTTACCTCTCACTAGGTAACCATTAATATCTTTCTTAGAGAGCTGGAGGTAATATCTATGATGTCTTACAGCATTACTTTCCTTATTATTTGTAACTTACTTAAGTTTATCAACTTGTATTGGATTAAGGTATTTCCCATATTAATACTTTTATCCACTAACCTATCACCTTTATCATAAAGTGCATAGGTTATAGAACACACATTAGAATTGTCCAACTATCTTCAATGATATGGACTCATCTCAGATTAAGGCATTGCCTGCTATAAGGTTACCTATAATCAATCACTTTAGGTATTTCTCTTATCAGTGTAATAGTCACTATTCCATTATTAGGATTAGGTCTCCCATACCATCACCCTTTATTAGGGTTTAGGGTTTCACATACTATCATACTTCATTAGGGTTAGGATTTCATATACCATCACCTTTCATTAGGCGTTCACATCACATTACCCGTTATTAGGGTTTAGTATTCATCCTAACTAGGGTTTCTCATGGCTTCACCCTCAATTAGAGTTTCTCATGGAATCATCCTCAATTAGGGTTTCTCATGGAATCAACCTCAATTAGGGTTTCTCATGGAATCAACCTCAATTAGGGTTTCTCATGGAATCACCCTCAATTAGGATTTCACAGGGCATCACCCTTCATTAGGATTTCACATGGCAATCACCCTTCATTAGGGTTTCTCATGGAATCATCCTCAATTAGGGTTTCTCATGGAATCACCCTCAATTAGGGTTTCTCATGGAATCACCCTCAATTAGGGTTTCTCATGGAATCACCCTCAACTAGGGTTTCTCATGGAATCACCCTCAATTAGGGTTTCTCCCTTACTCTAGGTTAGGGTTACACTTAGCATTTCCCTAGATTAGGGTTAAGGTTCTTCAATCTTCTTAAATATGGTTTCATGATCTCTTCATCAAAGATTGTACCTTAAATTCTTAGTTTATTCATATTGAAGGTGTTGAGGTTTATCCATTACATAGTTATCCTACATGTATGGATTCCTCTCTCTCTCTCATCCTCTCTAGGAAGTTGACTATGTCAAACTTAGATAGATTAGGTCAACCAACCCTTTAATTAAATACATTCAATCTGGGTTGACATAGTGTATTGAAATATTGCTTACTTAAGCTTCAAGGATTAACTCATCTAGGATTACCAATCACTTAGTAACTTAAAGGTATAACCCTAGTGATTATCTTTGAGATAATTCAGTAACAACCATAGGGTCATTTTGTCTTTGATCACCTTGGGTTTCCAATTGATTTAATCACATTTAACCAACCAAACGTTCTTGACCATTGATGCTTCAAACGGTTTGGAACCGTTTAAGAAAAATGATAATGAAACTGTATGGACAATTATACTTGAAACCACTTGGGTCTCCAAATGATTTGAGAACGTTTGGACCCAAATGGTCTTAAGACTATTTGGTACAAACTCTCTCAAAACCGAATGGACCAAAAAGATCTTCCATCACTTTATCAATTCAGGATTTCAATCATTGAATCATCTATCAATTGAACCATTGATTTATTTCTTCAATTGGACCATTGAATAACCCTTCAATTGGACCTTCAATTAGGGTTTTTAACCCAATTGAACTAGGGTTTATAATCAAGAAACCATCAATTAGGGTTTTGAAATCGAGGAACCATCAATGGTTGACATTGTGGAACTATTCCAATTGAAATCTTTGGATCATCATCAAACCATGACATGACCTGACCTCAAACGGTCTTGAGGTCATTTGTATGACCTCCAAATGGTCTTGAGACCGTTTGCCCCATCCATCATCAAAATTGTGAAATCCAATTAGGGTTTAGATCATTGGATTGATCATTAAATTAGCTATTGATTGCCTTTCGATTTGATATCTTTAAATATTCAATTACTCAACCATACTCAACCCTAGACCTCCAAACAGTCTTGAGACCATTTGGGTGACCTCCAAATGGTCTTGAGACTGTTTGGGTTAGTCAAGCCAAAGTATTAAATTAATCACTTGAAATTTCAGCACTTAACCCGATTAGGGTTTCTAATTGGAGGAGTGTCCATATATTGAACTAATCAATTGAATCCATTAGATCATCATCCAAAATATACTAGGGTCCTGACCTCAAACGGTCAACCCATCCAAACGGTCAATCCTTCTAAATGGTTTGGAGTCCAAACCTCCAAACGGTTTGCAAACTGTCTGGTGGTGAAACCGATTGGACCAAAAACTTGAAACCGTTTGCAAAAGCAATTTCTTGGAATGTGTGCCTAAGATGATGTCATCATCATCTACCTTCATTCATTCAAAATATACTTCCATTTTCATGGTACTTATATCAATGGATCAAGGGAATTTCAAGTAGAACAAAATGATCAACAATTAATGGAGAATTGAATGCAATAACAACATTTAAGGGTTTAAGTTATATAACCCGCCTCCAATTGAGCCTCAAAGTCCAAGCTCCACATCATTAATGGTGGAAGAAGCTTTCTCAATTATCCCAAGCTCGTCCTCAAGCTTTTGAGTGAAATGAAACGGCTAGGATAGAAGATTGCATGGAGAAAAGAAAAAATACATCATTCATTTTCGATTTCCACCATGAAATCATGGTGAAAGAAGGTAAAAAAGCTTACCAACAGGTTGGGGGTCGTCCTCCTCTTGCTTTAAGCTCCCTTGGTCGTTTTTGCAAGCAAGAAGTGAAAGGGGTTTCAAAATTACCCTTTCAACTCATGGATAAAGGAGCATATATATGAATTTTATGAAAAATTCATTTAAGAGAGAGAAAGTAGGGATTATCTCCTCCATTTGCTTGCCACTTTCCCCCCTCTCTTATTTAGATACAAGGCTATCTTCCTTGCCTCTTATTCCTCTCAATTATATATGATTTAGAGAAAAACAACTAAGCACCTTAATCCATTTAATAATAATATCCTAAAGTTAATGGATAATTCTTTTTCTTTTAATAATGTAAGTGAGTTATCCACTTCCTTTATATATTTTCGTGACTTTGAAAGTCACATGGTCGTCCATCCTTTTGCAAGATCATCCCTCACCTTTTGGTTAAAGGGCTCTTCAATTAATATATTTATTTTTGCATTAATTGAAGTAAAGTTCCAATTAAGCTTAAATCTTGATTATTTTAATATCAAGATTCTCTCTCCTCCAAAGAGATACAAATGAGATGCCCCTCTCATTTTCTTTGCTCTACATGATGCCAAGAAACATTAGGGACTATTTTGAAGTGGTACTTTGCATATTGAACACTGGGTTTTGGGTAATTTGCACATTATACCAAAACTAGGTTTTAATGCACAAACATTGCTTTATCATCTCTTTCTTGGTACTCAGGCTACCACAAGCCATACCTCTACATCATATTCATTCTCATGATGCTTCAACACATGAGGAACATCTTATCATGTAATATTTGCAATTTAACCCCTCAACTTGGGTAATTTGCACTTTAGTCCAAAATAAGCAAAACAATGTTTCAACATTATTTGAAAAGGACTAAAATTGAAATATAAGTTCCTCTTGAACCTTAATTACTTTTCAAGAAATAAGAGCAAGCATATAATTAACTTTATTAAGCAAAATATCTAGGGTTAAGACATAATCTAGGTCAGGGATGTTACAAATCATAAACCCCTAACAAGGATTTCATCCCCGAAATCCCGGATAAAAGGAGACATATATTATTCATTCATTATATCATGAAGTCTCTACATAGCATATAATTGTTATGGAGACACCATATAACTTTTACCAATACAAAGTTCTTTCATACAAAATTCTCATAGAATCAAACATATCAGGCACATACTCCACTGTCCTTTTTTTATTGACTGTGGAGTTAATTCTATGTCAGGTAACTCTTTTGTTATTTAGATAGAGGTTATTTGTTAATTTAATTTGATAAACTTTTCTTGCAATACTTTTACAATTATTCCTTCAAATAGTTCATTCTCATCAATGTTATGTTTATGCAAAGCATAAACCCCTAACATATGATGTCCATACTACATTAGGTAACTGGACTGATTCCACAGTTACCCATTCCGGATAACCATCATAAATTTAACTGATATTTCTCAGATACCAGAATTCCCTACCTTGGTATCTAACACATGTGTTAATAACACATCATATCCTCATCTTCATTTTTGTTTATCATTTGATTTATAATTAAATCAAATTCCTTCGAATATCGATTAGAATATGGTAGAAATATCCATGCCACATCTTCTTCTTGATTAGGCTTCTTTGGATTGTTTCAGAATGATTAGTTGATCAGAGTAATCAGAAAGATAACAATCTAGGTATGTCATACTTACCTTGCCTTCAATAAATGAATACCTAGACAGGGTATTCAAGAACTAAAATTAGGTAGTATGCATTTATTTTATTTTATGTTTTCATCTCTTTAAATTTTATATACTTAATATCTTAGATTTTCTCTGAGTTCCTTTTTCATCTCTTCCCTTCCTTAAAGAAGAAAAAGAAATTTCAAAACATATAAAAGAATATTAAACTGAACACAAGTTTTTATTCTACTTATCTCTTCCTCATATCCTCGAAGGATTATACAGATGAACTAAACAACAACTACCTTTCTTATAGTAGGAAACAGAAGGTAACTCAAAATAGAAAGTTCTATCTTGACAAGTCTACCTTTTACAAGTTAACTAGAATCTCATCTGACCCAAAACATGGACTTAGTTGTTATTTGTTACTGCCTTTATCCTCTACTACCAGAAGTAGATGGACCAAACTGTGACACTTGTCTTCATCCTCTACCATCTGCTCCACTGGACTGAGGTCCTTGTTGGTTTTGCAGATTATGCCTTGACTGTTGGGTCACCTCACTATTTCTCCTTGGACATTGTTGTCTAAAATGTCCTATTTGTTCCACATTTATGACAAGCTCGACCCCAACTTGATGACCCCTTCATAGGTGCACTATATTGTGGTTGAACTGATGAAGATTTTGGTTGTTTGTTGCCACTATTCCACTATTCCCGTGATTGTGTAGACTTCTTTTAAAGGTTTGTCTCTTGTTTCTTTATCGTAGACCTTTCTATCCTCTATATAGACTCCAAAAATGTGGCAAACCTCTCTCTACTTTCTAGGGAAGATGTCGGGATGGACATCTCAGCATTCAATCCTTTCTCAAAATGTCAGATCTTCTCCTCCTCAGTAGCAACCAACTGAGGACAGAATCATAAAAGTTCAATGAACTTAACCTCATATTCACTTATTGACATGGCTCCCTATCGTATCTTCTCAAACTTTGAGATATTTTCATCTAAATAAGTCTTTGGAAAATACTTATTGACAAATTCTCAACGAAATTCCTCACATCCAACCTCTTCATCATTCCTTTTTATTTCTTCTATAGCCCACCAATGTCCAACACTACCCTTCAAAGGTACACAACATGATAAACTTTGTCAGCATCCGGGATACTAAGGATCTTAAAAGCCTTTTCTAACTCAGTGAGCCAGAGATCATCATCTGCTAGGTCTGATGTCCCAACATATTCTATGGCTCCTACACGACATAGTCATTCAAAGGTCTTACCAGACCCATATCCCTCATTGGAAACTGGTGCCCTAGGTGCCGGTGCTGGCATATGGTCTGTCATATGCATTACTGTAGTCATGAATTGCCCAAAAAGCATAGAAAAAGTTGGGTTTCTCATCATGACCTCATCAACAGGGGGATTCTTAGGCACTGTTTCTTCTCTTTCCTGGTCCCTGGCACCTTCTACTAGTGCAGCAACATTGCTCTCAGCAACGTATTCCTCATGTCCTCCAGACATCTTTGAGTTATATATCTTCTTCTGCATAAGAAGAAGGCACTATAAGATACACTGGGTACACTTAGAACAGACTCAATACCTTAGTCATATGTCTCTGTAGACTCAGTGAACCTAGAGCTCTGATACCAAACTTGAAATGACCGATAAACAAATCGTTATTGATTAAGCAGAATTAAACATTAGCTGTGAATTACTGAAAATCACTAAAAAGTAAAACCTTTTTCAAAGAGATTCCTTCATAGGAAAACTCTTTCAATAAGAACTAGTGTATTACATTTACAACCCAGCTCATAAGTACATGTCTTGTACCATCTCTTCTCGAGGCTTACCATATCAATTGCCTTGTTAAAAGCTAAACACAGACATCATAAGAACCTCGAGGCGTCAAGCCAGAAACTCAAAACGAATCATTAAAAACACTAACTATTAACTCCGAGGACCTTAGAGTACAGAGACGACACATATGACATCTATCTACAAGACACGACATATAGTACACTCAACTTGAGCTATCACTACTTTCCCTGTTGCTGCTGAAGTTCTTCCTCTGCAAGATTGTTCTCAACCTCCTCTGTGCTCGTCCACCTAAAAAAATATTGGATCCCACAGGGATGAGACAATTGAAAATTGCCCCAACGAGAGATATAACTCTCCGCCAGAAACATTATTATTGCAATTTATAATATGAATCAGAACAGAGTATAAGCAGTTTATATCATTCTCATCTTTAAATATTGCAACTATCTATGATAGAGCATTAAAACATCTATTCTCTTTATAAGGAATAGGAAGAACATGTATATCATTTATCTATTATATTAACTCAACATCTCATGTTTTTCTCATGATACTCATTACTCTGATATGTCATCCATGACGCTTTCTTGTTTCTATCTGATGGCCTTAGCCCATCTACTGAACATATATTGGTTTATACTGGACATGAGAGTGTACTTCATCATGTCTTGTTTAGACATTGGTCCATACCAATCCTGTATAAATGTTCTAGGCATTGGATTATACCAATCTTGTGAAACTAGTACGAGCATTGGACTTATATTGTTCCTGTGTATCCATTCCAAGTATTGGACTATGCCAATCCCAACTATTCCAGGTATTGGACTATGCCAATCTTGTGCAACTATTCCAGGTATTGAACTATGTCAATCCTGTGACATTATTCTAGGTATTGAACTATGTCAATACTATGCAACTATTCTAGGTATTGAACTATGTCAATCTTGTACAACTATTCTAGGTATTGAACTATGTCAATCCTGTGACATTATTCCAAGTATTGGGTTGTGATCAATCCTATGCAGTTATTCCAGGTATTGGGTTAATACCAATCTTGTGCAGTTATTCTAGGTATTGAACTATGTCAATCCTGTGACATTATTCCGGGTATTGGGATTTAACCAATCCTGTGATATTATTCCAGGTATTGAACTATGTCAATCCTGTGACATTATTCCAGGTATTGGGATTAACCAATCCTGTGATATTATTCTAGGTATTGAACTATGTCAATCCTGTGACATTATTCCAGGTATTGGGATTTAACCAATCCTGTGATACTATTCTAGGTATTGAACTATGTCAATCCTATATAGTTATTCCAGGTATTGGGATTTAACCAATCCTATGATATTATTCCAGGTATTGAACTGTCAATCATGTGCAGTTATTCCAGGTATTGAACTATGCCAATCTTGTGTATCTAATCCAGGTATTGGATTATACCAATCCTGTGCATCTTATCACAGATTACCACATCTTGTCACCTCACATTAGGCAATAACCATTCTCATGGCTCATAGAGCACATTTAATATCTTGTCACCCTAAAACATCTTGTTACCTCTCACTAGGTAACCATTAATATCTTTCTTAGAGAGATGGAGGTGATATCTATGATGTCTACAAGCATTACTTTCCTTATTATTTTTAACTTACTTAAGTTTCTCAACTTGTATTGTATTAAGGTATTTCCCATCTTAATACTTTTATCCACTAACCTATCACCTTTATCATAAAATGCATAGGTTATATAACACACATTAGAATTGTCCAACTATCTTCAATGATATGGACTCATCTCAGATTAAGGCATTGCCTGCGATAAGGTTACCAATAATCAATCACTTTAGGTATTTCTCTTATCAGTGTAATCGTCACTATTCCATTATTAGGATTAGGTCTCCCATACCATCACCCTTTATTAGGGTTTAGGGTTTGGCATACTATCACACTTCATTAGGGTTAGGATTTCAAATACCATCACCTTTAATTAGGCTTTCACATCACATTACCCATAATTAGGGTTTACTATTCATCTCAACTAGGGTTTCTCATGGCTTCACCCTCAATTAGAGTTTCTCATGGAATCATCCTCAATTAGGATTTCTCATGGAATCGACCTCAATTAGGGTTTCTCATGGAATCAACCTCAATTAGGATTTCACAGGGAATCACCCTTCATTAGGATTTCACATGGAAATCACCCTTCATTAGGGTTTCTCATGGAATCATCCTCAATTAGGGTTTCTCATGGAATCACCCTCAATTAGGGTTTCTCATATAATCACCCTCAATTAGGGTTTCTCATGGAATCACCCTCAATTAGGGTTTCTCCCTTACCCTGGGTTAGGGTTACAGTTAGCATTGCCCAAGATTAGGGTTAAGGTTCTTCAATCTTATTAAATAGGGTTTCATGATCTCTTCATCAAAGATCATACCTTAAATTCTTAGTTTATTCATATTGAAGGTGTTGAGGTTTATCCATTACATAGTTATCCTACGTGTATGGATTCCTCTCTAGGATGTTGACTATGTCAAACTTAGATAGATTAGGTCAACCAAACCTTTAATTAAATACATTCAATCAGGGTTGACATAGTGTATTGAAATATTGCTTACTTAAGCTTCAAGGATTAACTCATCTAGGATTACCAATCACTTAGTACCTTAAAGGTATAACCCTAGTGATTATCTTTGAGATAATTCAGTAACAACCATAGGGTCATTTTGTCTTTCATCACCTTGGGTTTCCAATTGATTTAATCACATTTAAACATCCAAACGTTCTTGACCATTGATGCTCCAAACGGTTTGAAACTGTTTAACCAAAACAATAATGAAACTGTATGGACAATCATACTTGAAACCACTTGGGTCTCCAAACAGTTTGAGACCGTTTGGTCTCAAATGGTCTTGAGACCGTTTGATCCCAAACGGTCTTGAGACTGTTTGGACCGAAACGGTCTTAAGACCGTTTGGTCCAAACTCTCTCAAAATTGAATGGACCAAAAAGATCATCCATCACTTTATCAATTCAAGATTTCAGTCATTGAATCATCTATCAATTGAACCACTAATTTATTTCTTCAAATGGACCATTGAATCACCCTTCAATTGGACCTTCAATTATGGTTTTGAACCCAATTGAACTAGGGTTTATAAACAAGAAACTGTCAATCAGTGTTTTGAAATTGAGGAACCATCAATGGTTGACATTGTAGAACTATTCCAATTAAAATCATTGGATCATCATCAAACCATGACATGACCTGACCTCAAATAGTCTTGAGGTCGTTTGGATGTCCTCCAAATGGTCTTGAGACCATTTGACCGATCCATCATTAAAATTGTGAAATCCAATTAGGGTTTAGATCATTGGATTGATCATCAAATTATCTATTGATTGCCTTTCGATTTGATATCTTTAAATCTTCAATTACTCAACCACACTCAACCCTAGACCTCCAAGCGGTCTTTGTTGACCCCCAAATGGTCTTGAGACTATTTGGGTGACCTCCAAATGGTCTTGACACTATTTGGGTTAGTCAACCCAAAGAATTAAATTAGTCACTTGAAATTTCAACACTTATCCCGATTAGGGTTTCTAATTGGAGGATTGAACATATATTGAACAAATCAATTGAATCCATTACATCATCATCCAACATATGCTAGGGTCCTGACCTTAAATGGTCAACCCATCCAAATGTTCAACCCTTCTAAATGGTTTGGAGTCCAAACCTCCAATCGGTTTGCAAACCGTTTGGTCTCCAAACGGTTTAGTGAAACCGATTGGACCAAAACCTTGAAACCGTTTGCAAAAGAAATTTATTGGAATGTGTGCCTAAGATGATGTCATCATCATCTACCTTCGTTCATTCAAATTCTACTGCCATTTGCATGGTAATTATATCAATGGATCCAGGGAATTTCAACTAGAACAAAATGATCAACAATTAATGGATAATTGAATGCAATAACAACATTTAAGGGTTTAAGTTATATAACCCACCTCCAATTGAGCCTAAAATCTCCAAGCTCCACGTATTTAATGGTGGACAAAGCGTTCTCAATTATCCCAAGCTCGTTCTCAAGCTTTTGAGTGAAAAGAAACGGCTAGGATAGAAGATTGCATGGAGAAAAGAAGAAATCCATCATTTATTTTCGTTTTCCACCATGAAATCATGGTGAAAGAAGGTCAAAAAGCTTACCAACAGGTTGGGGGTCGTCCTCCTATTGCTCCAAGCTCCCTTGGTCATTTTTGCAAGCAAGAAGTGAAAGGTGTTTTGAAATTACCCTTTCAACTCATGGATAAAGGAGCATATATATGAATTTTATGAACAATTCATTTAAGAGAGAGAAAGTAGGGATTATCTCCTCCATTTCCTTGACACTTGCCCCCCTCTCTTCCTTAGATACGAGGTTATATTCCTTGCCTCTTATTCCTCTCAATTATACATGATTTAGTGAAAAACAAACTAAGCACCTTAATCCATTTAATAATAATATCCTAAAGTTAGTGGATAATTCTTTTTCTTTTAATAATGTGAGTGAGTTATCCACTTCCTTTAGATATTTTCGTGCATGTACAAGGCACATGGTCGTCCATCCTTTTTCAAGATCATCCCTCACCTTTTGGTTAAAGGGATCTTCAATTAATATATTTATTTTTGCATTAATTGAAGTAAAGTTCCAATTAAGCTTAAATCTTGAATATTTTAATATCAAGATTCTCTCTCCTCCAAAGTGATACAAATGATATTCCCCTCTCATTTTCTTTGCTCTACCTGATGCCAAGAAACATTAGGGACTATTTTGAAGTGGTACTTTGCATATTGAACCCTGGGTTTTGGGTAATTTGCACATTATACCAAAACTAGGTTTTAATGCACAAGCATTGCTTTATCAACTCTTTCTTGGTACTCAGGCTACCACAAGCCATACCTCTGCATCATCATCATTCTCATGATGCTTTAACACATGAGGAACATCTTATCATGTAACATTTGCAATTTAACCCCTCAACTTGGGTAATTTGCACTTTAGTCCAAATCAAGCAAAACAATGTTTCAACATTATTTGAAAAGGACTAAAATTGAAACATAAGTTCCTCTTGAACCTTAATTACTTTTCAAGAAATAAGAGCAAGCATATAATTAACTTTATTAAGAAAAAAATCTAGGGTTAAGACATAACTCAGGTCAGGGATGTTACAATGCTCCTTCGTTACTCATGTATGTAGATGATCTGATCCGTTTTACAATGTCACACATCTGCCCTACCCAGAAATTGCTAACTTGATATCAGATTATGAGAGGCAATGGGTTCAATGTGTCAATAGAGATAAATTAGTTTGCCTCATTCATTCACATGAATATGAAGTAAGAGCTGACATTTTTGTGTCTCTAAAAGTGACATGAATCATCCTTTTCATACATGGGTGTCCCAGTCGTGATGGGAAGGATACAATTAAGTGGTTATGAATTTCTCATTCAGAAGGTGAAAAACAAAATTGCCTCCTGAAAATCTAGATATCTCTCTTTTTCTGGTAGAAAATTCTCATCCAGCATGCTCTTGCCTCTTATACCTTGCATACTATGGCGGCTATGGGGATTCCACCAAGAATCACTAACCGTATTAAAGCCATGATGTCTTCTTTTCTATGGGTGGACAAAAATAACTAAGGGTGATGAGCCTAGGTGGCATGGAAGTGCCTCTCCCTCCCGATTCAGTTAGGGGGCATGGGTTTTACCCCCTCAATCACATAGACTCATCATACCTATATAGATCATGTTGGGAGGTCTTGACGGTCGATTCCCTTTGGGCCTCTTTTTGCATACATAACTATTCTTAGACTACATGATTCACACGGGATGCTACCTGCCTTACCTGAAGATGGGGTCCTCGTCATCCCCATACTGGAAATCCATTTAGAGAACTTTCTCTTCTTTCACCCTACTTTGTAGATGGATTGTGGGGATGGACAACCTCTCTTTTTGGGATGCATATGGTGCCCATCTCCACTTGCTAATTTTTTCCTCCTAGCAGCGAACAGAGAAAGAGATTTTAAAATCAAGGACTTATGGATTCACCAGGAGGGATGGGACATCGATGCTAAGAGATTGATTGTGAATGAATAAGGGCTTCACATGATCATTTCATCATTGGCGATGATAGATGATCAAGAGGACAAACTCATCTTGGCCCCAAACTTCTTGGGTGCATTTTCCTTGAATTAATTCAAGAAGATGATTCCCTTGACGTCAAGCCATGTTGATCACTATAGGTCGATGTGGAAAGTCTACCTCCATAGAGCTTCAGGGGTGATATGGAAATTGGTTAGAAATGCCTTACCCATGGATGACAACATTATTAGATGCAAGATCCCTTTGGTCTCTAGATGCTCCTACTATGCCGCTGGCTACATAGAGATGATGACTCACCTATTCTTGCACTGTGATATCACATTTTTCTTATGGACTAGAGCAGGTGAGCTGATGACTTAGCCGATCTCAGTGGCTTCTTTGCTGGAGTGTGGTGCAGCTCAATAGATTAACACTATTAGAGGTTGGATCCACAATGAAATCCACTCACTTATCTACTGGGTGATATGGGTGTTTAGATTTAGAGCCTACTTTGATGATCAGAGTAGAGATTTTAACTACATTTGGATCTCTATTATTTTTATTATCAATAGAGGCTTCCAAAACAAGACCTTCATGCTGATGGAACACCATAGTTTCTTAAATTCACTAAGATACATGGGGAATAAAGATCTAAACTACAAGATCAAGAGAATAAACTTGTTTAGATGGAACCCATCAGATTTGGCCAACCTAAAGCTCAACCTCACCATTGGAAATACTAACAACAACTAGGGTATGAAGAAGAGATGGTTGGTAGGTATCATGAGGAACTGCCATAGCCATGAGCATTTATCTTTTAGATATTGGCTAAGGGAGAAAGACTTCTCAATAGCTTTTATACAAGGCCACCTTATTGCGATGAAGATCTCCAGAGAAAAGAATTTGAATTTCTACATTTTGGAGATTGAAGACCCTTCCTCCTATAGAACCCTCTGGGAGGGGGCCACAGGGTCATGGCATGCCATCCATTTCACAAGGGATATTAGAATTATCTTGTCTGACTTGAAGATTGTTGACAATTTGGTCCCCAAAGAGGTCAACTTGACTCCTAGGGAACTAGGAGTTTGGGTGAGCAATGCAACGGATGATCTGATTTTCTCAAATCCGGTGTTTTTTCCAATAAAATTAATAGGCATGATTCTTATAGAGAAGAGAGGGGCATTGTATATCAATTCATGTTGGACATATACTACAAGATGAAGTGCACATAGTTTCTTCTTATTTGTTTGCTTTCTTTATGGTTCAGGGGGTATGCATCGCATTTGAGTGGTAGCTATATTTTTTTAATTCAATTTTATACACATGAGGGTATGATGAATAAGATGACCTCCTGGCATACTTAAAGTATAATAGTCATTCTAGCTCCATTTCAGGCAATGGGGTCATATTTCCAAGTCATATAGGCATTGTGGGCATATGATATCTCATGTTGTCTTTTAGTGCTAGAAGATAATGGCCTATGATATCTCATGTTGCCTTTTAGTTCTACAAGATAATGATTCTATTGATTTGAACTAGATAGAGAAACACATTTGCATAAAACTCACCTTTCATCATATAGAAACAAGCTAGATGAACTAGATCATTTTAATGCACAAAGTAGGAACTAGAAATCTTATAAGGAAAATTCACTACTATAGTAATGGTCTATAGGGTCGGTTTTTTTAAGCATGTAGCGTCACTTTTTAACCGACTCCTAAGTGGTCATCGCTATAGAATTTGACCTACAGGGTCAGTTTTTTTAACCAAAGAAAAATGACCTTTTAAAGTAAAAACCGACCCAATAGGCTGTAAGAAATTGACCCAAACGAGGAAAGAAACTATGGCCGAGGCTGTAAAGTCAGTTATTAAAAGAAAAACCAACCTTAGAGATAACCTATTAGGTCGGTTATTATAAAAAATCCGACCCAAGAAGTGAGTTGATCCCAAAACTTCTAAGGTCGGGTATTACTTAAAAACCGACCCAACAGTTGTATTGTAAGGTCATTTATAAGAAAACAACTGACCCAAAAGATTACCCCAGATCTTATAAGGTCAGTTATTCCTAAAAAATCGACCCTAGAAATAATTCGTAAGGACGGTTATGTAAAAAAACTGACCCAATAGGTTACAAAAACTGAGATGCTGATCCCATATCCTATAAGATTAGTTTTTCCATAAAGCCTGACCCTAGAGATCTACAAGGTCATTTATTTAAAGTAACTGACCCTATAGGTTACAAGTTTTTTAAAAAATTCTACTGAACAGAACATAAATCTTCAAAACAGAGCAGAACCTACAATAGAGAAGACTTGCAAATGATGCAAGCCAGAAATTCATTTCAAAGCCACATTTACTATCTTTTATGTCCATTCGAATTATCAATTTCCAAACCACACATTCATAACAAAAATGATTCATATATTTCAGTTGAGACTTACACATAATCACATCATAACATTTACAAAATGATAGATTGCAAGTCTGAGATGATATTAATGTCAGATACAAAAGTAAATATGAAGGAGTTCCAAAACCACATACATAAATGGAGCTGACATATTCAATCCAATGCTATATTGACTTCATTTAGAAAAGCATCTAACCACTCTTCTCAGAATTCATTTAAGTCCTCAGGTGTGTAAGGCTGAGTTGTAAATATCTACAACAGAAAATTCACATGCTAATATTTTATAAAATGACTATAACTCACTTGTAAATTTATGATGTTATTCTTTATTACCTGTTCTATAGTCTGAATGTCATGTGATTCTTGTTTGACAATAGCTTGCATATATTTCATTACATAGTAGCCACAAGCCCAACCATTATTTTGTATAGGACACTAAAAATAACAAATTATACTTAACGTTAGTAAACTACTATAAACAGAGATGAGATAAGACTATAAGTGTTGACATATAAGAGTTGAAAATTAATACATATAAGACCAAGCAGTTGTCAAAGTAGCTACCTTGACATTTTTCAAAGTCAATGTCTTTAATTTTGTGGGTATTTGTCCTCCACCTTCATGAAAAGCCTTTATACCCCTATCAATTAAACGATAGTTTGTAAAATAGAAATTCTAAATTGAAATACCATGTTGAATCATTGACTAAATTTATGATTACTCCATAGTTGGCAATTTCAATTTGTGGCCCCTTACTATTTTTCCCATTGGGTCAAGATAATAAAGAGTTATGAATTTTGGGACAACCACCAATAATTCCCAATGTCTAGATCTGGGTAAGAATAAAACAAACATTAAAATAAAGAAATTTATTCATTATTAAAATTATATTGAATAATAATACTTACTGGACATTAAAAGAAATTAGAATAATTTCCTTTCCCACACTAGAAAAATATTTGAATGCAGTAGAGAATTATTCATTCACATCCTCAATATGTGTCTCCACATGACTAGTGAATGAAGGAAATAAGAATCCAACATTCTTTATATCAAATTTTATGGCCTCAATATATAAGTGGTTTTATAACATTAGTAATTATTTTCATATATAGAAATAAGTTAAAAATGTGTATTGGAATTTTCTATATTGATAGATCCTTACCTTATCCATACTTCTAATATCAAAGTATTTAGCCAATCATACCGGAACAACTCTATAATATCATCAAGAAAAATATAATTGTCAAAGTCCCTCCCAGTTGCGTCTTCTGTTAAATTGACCAACATTTATAATCCAGAGCTTTGGTTGGCTAAGTATCGACACAAACATTTACATTTACTTCCCAACTCGCCGAATGTGGAGTTTGAAATAAAAGATGGCTTGGGCATAGGAGGACAACTATAGAATTTTTACTTTTTGGTTTGCAAAACTGTTAATTAAATTACATACTTATATTACACAAGTTCATGTATGCAGTCAAATATGAAAAACATGGTAGAATTCAGGTATACCTTATCATTGATAACCAAGTGTCTAGGCCAACCAACCATAGCACCCTCTGTTTCTTCAACTATACTATATTAAAGATTAGGTATGGGTAGTGGTTTGTCCCCAATTCCGTCATACACAAGATGGATGGACACACGACAATTGTCATCAGTAATTGGTAGGCAATGCAATGTACCACCCAGGTTGTAGACCTTGCCCACTACCACAACATTATATTCTGGAACCTACACTGCATGTTTATAGTTCATACCAACCTTGAATTGAAATAATATTAGTTATATATGAAGCGGTAAACCAGATACCTACTACAACTATATATATATATATATATATATATATATATATATATATCATACTGATAACACAACATATAGAACAAACTTACTAAAGATTGTTGTGGTGGGTCATTTAGAGTGCTCCCACGACCTTCTACAGCTGGAGCATGGGCTTGTACCTCATCATCTAAGAGACACACAATTTGAATAGGTTGAGAAGGTTGAGTAGGCTGAAATGAAGACATTATTTCTTTTACTTTATGTGCTATTAATGCTTCAACTTCCTCTTGTGTAAGACCTCACTAATATAGAACAAGCATTTAGCGTCGGTTAATTAAGGGCTTTAGTGTCGGTTTCCAAGTGACACCCAAGTGGGCACCGCTAAAGGTGGACCCCTTCGACGTCGGTTCCTAATCGATGCCAAAATGCTTCCCGCCACTGAAAACGTGCCAGCAAAGGGACTATAGGTGTCCATTTTTTAAGAAAATCGACACTATAGAATTGTTACAGACATTGGTTATTAAAAGAACTGACGTCAAAATGCTTCCCGTCACCGAAAAATGTGCCAACAAATGGCCTATATGTGTCAGTTTTGAAAGCTAACTGATGCCATATTAGCTGAACCAACGTCCATTTTATGCTAATAACTGACGCCATATCCCCTACCTGCCACCACGGTCGTGCTTCCCAGCACAGCCATAGTTCCTGGCCACATAGACGTTGATGTTTTTATCAAAAACCGTAGCCTATGTCTTTGGTGTCGGTTTTGTTCAAATAACTGACGCCTATGTTATGATTTTTTTTCATATCAGTTTGCAGGCTTGCTGTATGGCTGGTCAGCAGGATGAGAACCTGCAGTTCAATTCTGAATTGTAGGTTTATGACATTTATTGATATCAGCCAACAATAGGCCACAAACCTACAAAATTAAGAAGATGGACAATATTATATATATGTGATTCACACACATGTATAAGCTCATTTAATTCATATTATTTTTTCATCAGACACATGTATATATTATTTTTCATCAGACACATAAAAATTCATTCACATTCACCCAAAAATAATTATGAGAACAAAGTTATTCTGTATTCATCATTGTCATCATTGTCAATAAAATTATATCTAAAAATTCCCACTCTTTGTAGGGATTTTTCCCATTCTTCTCTTATAGTATCTAATTCATCTCTTATATAGGGAGCATGTACATTGAAATGCTTTCCACCTGTGCTGAAGTCAGTAGTTTTAAAGACCTGTAAAGAGAATGACGTATGTATAATTAATAATATATAATAAGATTGATATATTTCATATTATCTAATGAGACTATGTATAATACATGTTGTATCTTATCGATTTCCATTACGACATGTTTGATGATTAGGTTCATAAATAGCATCACATAGTAGGCACATGCCCAGCCGTTGTCTTGTGTAGTACACTATAAATTGAAACATCCAAAATATTCAAAAATACAAATAAGCACAGTTCACATAAATAATATATACATTGGAGTCAGGAAATTACTTTCACATTCTCCCAAATTAGTGACAGATTCTTTTCCTGGGGACCTTTCCTCCAGCTTTTTTTTACTCTTGTAAAGCCCTACATATGTTTATGTAACCCATTAAATTGCATAATTAAATAGTAATGTAGTAACATATGTTAACAGATATAAAAAAATAAAATATTTCTCACGAGAATAATGGCCTTTTAATTGCATGTCCATATAATGTATCCAACTCATTCCCCGTAGGATCTAGATAATAGACAGTGAATGTCTTGGGGACAATAACTAGTGACTCCCAATGCCTACCACTATAGGTAAGAAAGTTAAAAATTAATAACTCAAAATCCACAATAAAAATGTAATTTTCTTAAGTCCAAATTATAAGCAAAGTAAACTTACTCGACATTAAATGAAACTATTATCGCCGTCTTCTTATTTTTACCAAAATATTCAAAAGCATCACAACAATATGAAGTAACTGAAGAAGAGTATGTATATACAAGACTAATCAAAGATGGAATCAAAAATCCTACTATGGGAAAACCTAAAATTTGTACATATCTTGTGTAAGTGGCTGTAAACATGTATTACATATGCATTAATATATAAGAAACCAGATCACCGTATACAAAACAAGGTATATGGATGTATAAACAAGATCTCACCATATCCACATCTCTATCATAGATGTGTTCAGCCATTCATAACTAAACAACTCCAAAATATCTTGTATAAATATCTTGTTTTTGAATGATTGACCTACATTAATACCTATGCATTAATACATACTTATGTAGAACTTGTATTATGTATGCATTAATACATATGCTAAACTTGTATAAATATATTGTTGTCGTATGATTTACCTACAACATCCTCCAGAATAGTAAAAATTATAGGGCAATTTGGATCATGTTCGCCGATCCATACTGCCACACCCCTATAATTAGGACCTATCGAGGCATGTAGGTCCCTTGGAATCCAACTTGGTAGTCGAGGAGGTGGAGGCCGAGATGTAGCGGGTGTCGTCTTTTTGACCTGTATATATAATTTCAGATCAATTGATTCATATATACACACTAATAAATTAAAGTAATGGAAATTTATCATACAATATCAGTATAGAGGACATCCACTTTGGGCCACAATATCACTCCGCCTACTGCCTCACCAAGTGTTTCAACATCTGGGTGTGCATGACGCAGTGCAAGATCCGTCTAGTCAGGGAGTACATGTATCGAGCTCACATGTACCACACCATCTGGTACTGGATACCCATGAAACATGCACCCTTTAAGGGGTGGGTAAGCCAACTCCTCTACAACGATATATTCTTGACTTTTTAGTCGGCATGGCTTCAACCCATAAAAATTTATGTAAAGAATGTTATATGCATATATACACAAACATATCATCTTGAATAGACTAGCTATTATGTCGTAAAAATAGTTACAGAGGATGTGCTAGGTGGTCGGTCTATAGGATTACTCCCAACCTCTACAGTACGAGTAGTAGGAGAAGAGCGACCCACCATAGGTACTGTCTGAGTGGCAGTCTGAGATGCCTGTCACTTGCTAATTGCTTCATGGAGTCTCTAATCAAGTACTTCCTTGACTTTCCTATTAATTAACGAATCTACCTATACATGGATAAAAGAAATGCTAGCTTCTGATTATTGAATTCCCTTTTGCAATAACATTCTAAAATAAGAGAAAAGGTTACCTCATCTTGTGAAAGTCCCACTTTTGGGATAGGTTTGCACTGGGATGGCCCAAAGAACGCTTTGATGCCCACACCAGCGCCTGCACCCCTAACACGTCCAGACTGTTAGTTCATCCCTTGTTCCCTAAGGGATGAACTTGCCTTCCTTCCTCTTCTCGTGCAGCTCCCGCTAATCACCATAAAAAAAAATTAGTAAGTAAACATAACAATAATCAATATCGATCAATTTCTCTAAGAGCTTATTTTTACCATTTTTGCAGCCGCCTCAGCAGTTGCGGGCTTTGGTATGTCTCCCTTCTTGTTTTGCCTCCCAGCTATCGACATGGCATGGCGAGGCAGAGGTGCATGAGCAGTAGTAGAGGACTCTGTAGTCTCCTAAGTAGCAGTAGGATGAGAAGACTCAACCTGTAGTCTTTGGCGAATGCCTACATATCCTCTTGGACCCATTGTGTGGTCGTGCACATTCAGTGCACGCCTTGCCCATTGAGCATCACTTAATACCTAAAGGTTAATCTTGAATAGGTGAATACATAAAAATGTATATTAATTAAATTGGGAGTGGCGCTTAATCCCTTGAATTCATCTGTTTTTCTTTGGGTAACAAACGCCTCCCAGTCTTTGTGGTCCAGGTAGTTCCATTGTTGTGTGGCTTCCTTCTGCCTAAATTTACTTTTTAAAGAGAATACAAACAAAAATTATTAGTGTAGAGTTAGTGAAATAGTGATCAATGTCTAGAATTAGAAATCAATCAAGAACCCTCAAAATTTTCCTTCTGTCTAGAAATTAATTAAATACTCCCTTCAGGCTGATAACAGTTTTGAAAATCACCTTTAAAAATGCTCATGTATCATTCAAAGGGATACATCCAATGCAAGAAAACTGGTCCCAACATTTTCACTTCCCTAGTCAAGTGGACAATAAGATGTACCTTGATATCAAAGAATGAAGGAGGAAAATACATCTCAAACTGACATAGGGTAACAACCACTTCTCTTTGCAATTTATCGAGAGTATCAGGGTCAATAACTTTGCTTCACAGACTGTTGAAAAAGAAACAAATTCTGGTGATTGCAAACCGTACATGCTTCGACAATATAGATCGAATTGCCACGGGCAATATTTGTTGAATTAGAGTGTGACAATCATGAGATTTAAGACCTAACAACTTTAGATATTTCATTAATACCAATGTATGGATGTTGGATGAGTAACCCTGTGGCACCTTAACATTTATCAAGCATTCACAAAAAGCTTTCTTCTCCTTTCTAGACAACGTGTAACAAGCGGGAGGTAAGTATGTTCTCCCATCTCTACTAACTATTTCTGTTAATTATGTCCTTATTCCCATTTCACGTAGGTCCATTTTGTATTTTATCCCATCTTTAGTCTTTCCTAGTATATTCAATATAGTACCGATGATGCTATCACATACATTTTTCTTAACGTGCATGACATCGATACAATGCGTGAATGTCAAAGAACTCCAATAAGGAAGATCCCAAAATATTGACTTCTTCTTGAATAAAGACCTGTCACTCTGTGTGGCCATCGTACATTGTGATCTCTTACCAAATTCATTAGCGATGTCTTTTACTCTTTCATAAACATCCTCCCCTAATATAAGTTTAGGTGCACTATGTTCCTCATTCCGTCCATTGAATGCTTTGCTCAACCTATGATACAGATGAAATTTTGGAAGAAACCTTCAATGCCCAAGATATACATTCTTGCCTCCATGTTTTAGTCATATTGAATAAGTGTTCTCTTCACATATAGGACACGCTTTGGATCCTTTGACACTATGTCCAGACAAATTCCCATACGCTAGAAAGTCATTCACAGTGCAAAATAGCATAGCGTGCAAACAAAATGTCTATCTTCATGAAGCATCATAGGTCATCACAACTTCACCCCAGAGCTTCTTCAAGTCATCAATCATAGGTTCAAGATAAACATCGATATCATTTCTATGTTGTTTGGAGCACGATATCAAAGACGACAACATAACAAACTTATTTTTCATACACAACCAGGGAGGAAGATTGTATATAACAAGCATAACTGGCCAAGTGCTATGTTGGCTGCTCAATGTCCCGTACGGATTCATCCCATCTGTACAAAGCCCAAGTCTTAGATTCCTATCTTCTTTACCGAATTCAGGGTACAATAAATCAATCTTCTTCCACTGTGGGGAATCAGACACATGTCGTAGGATCCCATCATTATTTTTCTTAACATCTGCATGCCACCTCAAATTCTTCGCATCTATAGGATTGGCAAACGAGCATTGAAACTGTGGTATTATAGGTAGATACCACATCACCATGGCAGGAGAACCAATTTTGGAATCCCCCAAAGTCCTCAATTTATACCTTGACCCACCACATTTCTGACAATCTTTCAAATCCACATAGTCCTTTTGAAATAATACACAATCATTTGGGCATGCATGTATCTTCTTAGCCTCCATTCCCATTGGGCACAACAATTTCTTTAACTGGTATGTTGAGATTGGCAGCTCGTTTCCTTCAGGAAGAATTTCTTTCAACAAAGACAACAAGGACGTGAAGATTTTGTTACTCCATCGATTGTTAGCTTTCAGTTTATAAAATCTCAACACATCGCTAAGCTTCATAAACTTACAACCTATGTATAATGGTATCTCAACATCATGCACAATGTTTCAAAACATGGGAGGTGGATCGGTGTGCTCTACCCCACAACTATTCAGCATCGCATCAATGATGTCTACTGGAACTGGTTCGTTTACATCTATGTCATCGAAGGAAATTTCTTCTTCCACACAAGTACTACTATCAACATCCACTAATTTGAGGTTTGAAATCTCTCCATGCCAGTGCCATTATGTATAGCCTTGTATAATCCCGTTGCACATGACATGACTTTTGATTTCGTCACCAGTGCTGACTTTCAAGTTGTTACCACAATGCCTACATGGATAGTAGAACCTATCTCCATTTTGTTTCCTATGTTCCTCGGAAAATCTAATAAATTGGTTAAGACCAGAAATAAACTCGGGGGTGCAGCGATTTGGAATGGACATCCATGATCTATCTATTCTATGATCAAAGAGAAAACAATTATATATTAGAACAAGATTAGGGTCTAGGGTTTAAAGATTAGGGTTTATGGTTAAAACTTTAGGGTTTAAGGTCTTATATATAATTAATGGTTAAAACATTCTAAGTGAGATTAGGTGTTCAAGAACAGTCCCAAACCGGGGACTATCCAAGATTTACTCCTAATGAGTAAATCTTGGATGGTTTTCTAGGCTAACAAATACATGTGTTGTCATGCTTATATATAATAAATTTGTACCACATATCCCATTCTTGAACACCTAATCTCACTAGTAAGTGTATAATGTGTATTGGGTTTTCAAAAAAAATTGGCAGCATTTCCCCGCTGTTCTCCAAGTACATATGTACTTAGAGAACAAATGGGGAAATGCTACTGAAATTTTCTTGAAAACCCAATACACATTATACACTTACATCCTAAGTGAGATTAGGTGTTCAAGAATAGTCCCAAATTGTGGAATATCCAAGATTTACTCCTAATGAGTAAATCTTGGATGGGTTTCTAGGCCAACAAATACATGTGCTATAATTCTATAACATTGATTTCAACATTTTGAGTGTCCATGCATGTTCATCATCAAGATAAAGATTACACATAAATTAGTATGACCTAGGGATGGAGAGATTCATAATTTATTTAAAAATTTCAAACTAGCTCATGCATTATCATCAATCTACATCATACAACATGGATTCATGTAGATGTTAGGGTGACACATCACTACAAAATCAGAGATTTAACATTAGGGTTTTAATATCTTAGATAGATTGATCACAAGATTTCAGCAATATAGTTAATTCAAGATTATGGTCAAATATGTATTAGGATTTTAATATCTTAATTCAACATGCATCAAAATTTACAGAATTCGGTCAAGCATTAGTATTCAATTGCAAATGTATCTTCTTCTTCCTGCTCCCTCCTTACCAAATGGATAAAAGCATGGCCACGACCGTTTGGGCTGGCCACGACTATGGCTGTGTTGGCCGACCACGGCTGTGCTGGCCAGCACGGCCATGCTATCCAGCATGGCCATGGTCGGCCAACACATCCATGGTTGTGTCCAGCGCACAGGTCGTGCCTTGCTTTTATCCATTTGGTAAGGAGGGAGTAGGAAGAAGAAGAGGTGGAGGAAGAAGAAGGGGTGGAGGAGGATGAAGAGGCAGCGGCCTACCTGTCAGCGGTGTGGAGGAAGAAGAGAGCAGCTAGGTGTCCCTGTCATTGGCGGCAGCAGTGTGAGGAGCTAGAGGGTGGGAGGAAAAAGACAGCAGGGGGTGGCGGCGGTGTGAGGAGCAGCGGGCGCTAGCTTGATCAGGCGGTGGCGACGAGCATGGGGCAGAAGCTTCATTCGGGCGCCGAGGGCTATTTCACGATGAAAAAGAGAGAATGGGAAGAGTCTGTTTCTCGATCGATTGGGGGTTATTAAGTTAACAAAGGTGTCAGCTATTTAAAACACTCACACCTAATATCCATCAGTGTCGGTTGCCAGAGAAAACTGATGTCCATTGGACAATCTTAACCCTAAAAGTTTTTGCGGGGACGGCACGCAAAACCTTATCAGCGTCGATTTTTTTACAAAAACCAACGACCTTTGGAGGTAACTTTTTTCATCTTTAGGCGTCGATTATTAGGTCAAATAGCCGACGCCGTATGTGGAACTTTGGCGGTAAATTTTTTTCACTTGAAAAATTGGATTTGGCGGGCTATTTTAGGCATCAGTTCATTATAGGGAGTTGACACTAAATAAAAAGCCATACCTGTGTCTGGCTGGTCTTCAAATATAGATGTCGGTCTCTATAATTAGCCAACGTTGTAGGGTTTAGGCATTAGTTTTCGGTAATAATTGATGCCTCTAGATGTTACGTTATAAGCTATTTTTGTAGTAGTGCCTCATGCATGACCTCTTTTAGATTGTGAAGGGACAAAATAAGACTTGAATCCTATGCCAGCTCCCAATCCCCTAACACGGTCAAGATGCTCCTTTGTACCGAGAGCAACTGATAGTTCATCCATGCGGCCAGTTGGGATGAACTTTCCCTCCTTCCTTTGCTCATGGAGATAAATCTATTCATAGTTAATAAAAATATTAAATCACAATATCAATTAGATATAAATAAATCCAAGTTTGTGGGAGTTACTCTTTAGTTGGGATAAACCTACCATCTTTTGTGCCACCTCCTTAGTTGCAGGGTTGAAAATTTCACCTGCTCAATTTTTTCTAGCATCAATCCACTGCAAGTGTTGGGGTTGATGCTCAACTTGAGTTTTACTAGACTCTTCTTTAGAAGAGAGTTGCTTCTCTTATATTTGGCGGTGGAAGGCATAACCACCAGGCCCCAAGGGATGGTCATGCAAATTTTGGCCTGTCTTTCTTTTTGGGCCTCATGAATAGCCTGATCATTTAAAATGAGGTATTGTAATTTAGACTTGGCAAACATATATAAAAAGATTCACCTCCTTAATCTTATAAAAATATTCATACAATACATCACAATCTTTATTACTTGAAACTCTTCCAATTTCCTATATGCAACAAATCTTTCCCACACCTCAGGATCTATAAAAATATATTGATATATTGTTTTCTTCTTTTGTTTAGGATTATCTATATAATCACTTTTGAGATAGGTCTTAAAATCCCTCCATTGTACACCATAACGTTGTAGCACTTTTTTCTTGTGATCTTTTTCATTTAGAAGAAAAACACCCTATACATACAAAAGAAGAAATAATGTTGTCTTAAAAAGTATATGTCTTTCCTAGCAAACTAAATTAGAATCAATAAACAAAAAACATATTAATATAATATCACTTCAACTCACAGATATATCTTTCCATAGGAGGTCTTTTAAGGCATTAGAAACATCATGCCAATTTTCTATATCTATTTCTACATTACTGTGCACGGTCGCCCCTACGTAATGATTGAAAGCACTAGCATGTTCCCCAATAGGTGCTCCTATAACCAGTGTTCAGAAAATCAGCCTAATCGGCCGAATAATCTGTTTTGGGGGTCTACCGCTCCGAATATGAATAATTGGCCTATAATCGGTCCAGGACCGAATAATCGGCCGTTCGGGGGAATAATCGGCCGATTAATCGGCGATTTTCAAAATCAAATGGTAGTAATAATTTTTTTTTACATTAATTGTTTCTAATACTACTATTGGTCATTACAATTACATTCTCTTCTTCCACTTTACATATTTGATTTTCTCCTCATATTTTCTCAATAAGTTTATAGTTAATGTTTATTGAACTGATCCTTATCGTTGATGTTTTCTTCTCTAATTTGATCAATGTTTCTAATTACTTATTAATGCAATATTAGTCTATGACTTATCAATGTTTCTAATTACTTATCAATGTTTCTTCTCTAATTTCATCAATGTTTCAAGTTACTTATTAATGCAATATTAGTCTATTACTTATCAATGTTTCTAATTACTTATTAATGTAATATTAGTCTATGACTTATCAATGTTTCTAATTACTTATTAATGCAATATTAGTCTATTACTTATCAATGTTTATAATTACTTATTAAT
Source organism: Alisma plantago-aquatica (assembly GCA_963693085.1). Taxonomy (NCBI): domain Eukaryota; kingdom Viridiplantae; phylum Streptophyta; class Magnoliopsida; order Alismatales; family Alismataceae; genus Alisma; species Alisma plantago-aquatica. Next base: position 287,101,891 of record OY856415.1, on the reverse strand, counting down.
GTGATATTAGTCTATGACTTATCAATGTTTGTAATTAGTTATTAATGTTTTCTTCTCTAATTTCATCAATGTTTCTAACTACTTATGAGTTCAATATTAGTCCATTACTTATAAATGTTTCTAATTACTTATCATTGTCATTATTATATGGTCAATATATAATTTACATATATTTATGATTAATATTAAAAAAAATCAAAACCGATTAAAACCGAATATTCTCCCGCTTATACTCCCGCATACCGTATATACTCTATTCGGTACCCTCTCCGCCCGTACACCGATTACTGCTTTTCAGAACAATGCTTGTAACATCAAACTGGACTGCCAATTTCTCCCCTTTGGCCCGGAGCTCTTGCAGCCTACGCATCAGTGTGGGACCTCTACTTTTCTTAGCATCACCACTACCATCCTCATGGTGCTCATGCTCAGAATGTTCATCTTCACTTTCCATTTTAGAACAACCTGCAAGTATACATGATAAAAGAAACATAAGTGATAATAAAAGCACAAATGGTTGAATGATATATGATGTATATTTAAACTATTATGTGCTTGAATGATAATAAAATAAATAATTCAAAGAATAAATGCATCTAGTATTGGTTGACTTGTTAGTCAAGTAAAATTCTTTCAGCATGGTCTTGATGTTTATAGTATTCATCGGTGTTAACTTCAACATTTACACTTGGCAAACCAACTAAGAATGGGCTGGAATCATCACACTTTTTGTAGTATTCTTCTTCATTTATAGGATCTATAGTAAACTGCCTTTTTCCATGACGAATGACAGACCAATTTTTATTTGCCGGATCATCAATATAGAATACTTATTTTTCTTGGTTTGCCATGATGAATGACTCATCTTTCTCACCAATCTTTTCAAAATTCACCAATGTGTAACCCAACTCATCCACTAAAACTCCTTTGTTGTTATCAACCCAATTACACCTAAAGATAGGAACTCTAAAATTTGTATAGTCCAATTCCCATATGTCCTCAGTGACACCGTAATATGACATCTCAACTTTGCATCGTCTTTTATCTTTAGCACTAGAAAAATACAACGAACAAGCTTGAACAATGACCCCACTATTTTGGACTACACTACTTTCATCTTGACGCTTTGTGTAGTATGCAAATCCGTTTATGTCATATCCTTCATATGACATGACATCCATTTTTGGCTTAAAGGCAAGCCATTTTATGTTCTCAGCAACATTATTCAGTGATTCAAATAGTTGATTAAAGACTTTCTCTTCAAACCACCTAATAAATGTTCGATTATGCTCTCTTGCAAGCCACATTGAACTGGATCGCAGATGATTTCTCTTGATAAGATCATTGTGTTCTGTGATGTATCTACTAACTTCATCAATGTTGTGTAAAATATATAAATGTGCTTGTTCCCACAACTCACCACTGATTCCTTTCACTCATCCTCCCAGAGTTCCTTTGCCACAATAAGATTCAATGTGATGGGAATTTTTTAGATTGCTAGAAGTTTCATTGCAATTCAAAAAATCATTGCAAAAGTCCATCACCTCCCTAGCCACATAACCCTCAATAATACTTCCTTTAGGATGATAATGATTCTAAACATCACCATTAAAAACACTAATGTCGCGTTCAAATGGATACATCCAGTGTAAGAAATTTGGACCCAACATCTTCACCTCCCTTGTTATATGTACTACAAGATGAAGCATGATATCAAAAAATGAAGGAGGAAAGTACATTTCAAGCTGATACATGGTAACAATTACATCTTTTTGTAATTTATGGAGAGTATCAGGATGTATCACTTTGTTGCATATTTTATTGAAGAAGAAATAGAGTCTTGTGATTGTAAACCTTACATGCTTCGGCAATATAGATCGAATAGCCACAGGTAAAATTTGTTGCATTAAGGTGTGACAACTGTGAGATTTGAGACCTATCAACTTCAGATCCTTCTTTGATACCAATATACGAATATTAGAAGAGTATCTTTGTGGAACCTTAATATTATGCAAGCACTCACAGAAAGTCTTTTTCTCCTTCTTTGACAAAGTGTAACAAGCTGGTGGTAAATATGTGCGGCGACCCCTGATCTCCACTGATAATTCTTTTCTTATACCCCATTAATTCTAAATCTTTTCTAGATTTGATGTCATCTTTAGTCTTTCCTGGTATATTCAATAGCGTACCAACGATGCTATCACAAACATTTTTTTCAACATGCATGATGTCAATGTAGTGTCTAATTGACAAGAATCTCCAATAAGGAATATCCCAAAATATTGACCTCTTCTTGTATAGAGATTTGTCACATGCAAGAGTACGACTACTTGAACTCTTTCCAAATTCATTAACAATATCTTTCACCCTATCATATACAACATTTCCTGGTATAGGTTTAGGAGCATTTTGTTCCTCAGTTGATCCATTAAAGGTTTTGCCTTGCCTTCAATAAGGATGCACTTGTGGGAGAAATCTCTTATGACCAAGATATACGATTTTACCACCATGTTTCAGTCGGATTGAATCAGTATTTTCCTCACAAGTAGGACATGCTCTGTATCCTTTTATGCTATATCCAGACAAATTTCCATAAGATGGAAAGTCATTAGTTGTGCAAAACAACATAGCATGCAAACTAAAGATCTCTTCATGTGAAGCATCATATGCCATAACACCTTCTTCCCATAGTTTCATTAGGTCATCAATTAGAGGTTGAAGGTAAACATCAATGTCATTTCCAGGTTTCTTGGGCCTTGATATCAATATTGACAACATGACATACTTATTTTTCATACACAACCAAGAATGAAGATTGTATATAACAATCATAATAGGACATTCGTAATGTACCATAAGGATTTGTTTCATATGTATAGAGTCCAAGTCTTAAGTTTCTTGGCTATTTACCAAACTGAGGGTATAATAAATCAATTTCCTTCCATTGTGGTGAATCAGATGCGTGTCGTAGGATGCCATCATCATTGGCCTTTAACTCCCCATGCCAAGACAAATTTCATGCATGTTCAGTATTAGCAAATAAGCGTTGAAATGGGCGGCTGCTCTCTCACCCTAGTGCTACTAGGGTTTCTTCCTCCGGAGACGGCTGACTGGGGGGAGGGGGATTTGACCACCGTAAAGCGGTGTCCCGCTCCCCCTCAGCCTCTTCTCACCCGTCTTCAGTAGGGTCTCTTCTTCGGGAGGCGCGCATGCGTGTTGTCTTTGGAGACAGTGGTCTTCTTCCTCCCTGTCGTGGAGCCCGGTTGCGACGAGTTTCCTACCTCCTTTCTCTTTTACTTGCTTTCTATTTAGACTAGGTTGGTCTCTTGTTTTGTCTCTCTCGCTATTAATCAGTGCTTCTGTCTCTTCTCGTAGTAGATTTCTCTTTCTCGGTCAATTTTGTTGTGGTGTTGTATGGCAACAAGTGTGGGGACAATATCCTTTTGGAACACCGATCTGGCATAGATACTCTACCACATATACATACTCAGGTTGAAGGTATTCCTCATAAAAATCTGCGTTAGCCAGCGAAGGAGAAGAGGGATCTATACATCATTGTTCTTATCAAATTCCGATATGAGTTTTTGTGGTAGTTTGTATGTGTTCTTGATCTTTGTGTGGTCCTTTAGTTTATTTTTCTCCTCATGTAGATGTCGTATGGCTCCTCCATAATGAAATTTGTCTGTTTAACTTCAAAAAAAATTAAGCGTTGACATGATGGTATTATTGATAGATACCACATCACCTTGACAGGAGAGCCATTTTTAGCCTTAACTGAATTTTTGGTCTTGTACCTTGACGCACCACATTTTGGACAATTTATCAAATTACTATAGTCCTTCTGAAATAACACAAAATCATTTGGAGATGCATGAATCTTCTAGCCTCCATTCCCATTGGTCACATTATTTTCTTTGCTTGATATGTTGAAATTGGAAGCTCGTTTCCTTCAGGAAGAATTTCCTTTAACAAAGATAACAATATTGAAGTGAAACTCTTATCGCTCCATTGGTTTTGAGTTTTAGGAGTATATAATCGCATCACAACACTCAACCTTGTGAACTTAGTACAACCCTTATATAATGGTTTTTCAGCATCATGGACAATGTTTGCTAATAAAGAAGGTGGATCAATGACATTGTCCCGACAACTATGTGGAATCTCATCAACCATATCATCCTGAATTGGTTCATCCTGAATCGGTTCATCATTTTCATCATTATATATATCTTCTATGCCACTATTAGTATCGACATTTTCTGATCCATAATTAAATTTCTCTCCATGCCAATACCAGTCATTATAACTTTGTATGATCCCATTGCATATGACATGATTCTTAATTTCCTCAACATTATCAACTTTCAAATTGTTACCACAATTTCTACATGGACAATGAACCTATCTGTAGGTAGTTTTCTATGTTCCTCAGCAAATCTAATAAATTCATCAATACCTTTGGCAAACTCTGGACTGCAACAGTTCTTGATAGACATCCAACTTCGATCCATTTTCTAGATCACATTAAAATTAATTATAAAACTTAGCATTTAATATTGATACTATAAGTTGTAAGTTTTTATTTCTAGGAAGTTAATTACATTTATCCTAAAGTGTACCACCTATCCCATTTTCTGAATATCTAATCTCTCTAGTAACTGTATATTGTATGTTTAGTTTTGAAAAAAAATTAGCAACATTTCCCCTAAGTTCTCCAAGTACACCGATGTAAATGGAAAATAACCACTCACATATGTATCTAGAGAACAAATGAGGAAATCCTACTAAAATTTTCTTCAAAACTAAACATACAAATAAACTTACATCCTAAGTGAGATTAAATATCCAAAAACATTCCCAGACCGGGGACTATCAAAATGTACTCCTAATGAGTAAATTTTGAATGGATTTCTAAGTTAATATATATAAATGTATTATTTTTATATTTATATATTAAGTTAAACATCATGCATCGTTGATCTCATCTATAAACCCTAAAGTGTCAATCTGGGACTACACATGTCTGATCTCATATTTCTAGAATGTATACAATGATTACATATTTGACTGATAATAAAATGTAGATATGAAAAAATACATGTTTTTATAATTGGTTGGGTTATTAGCTAGTCATATAAAATGGAAAAACAATGCAACTGACCTGAGCTGCCGAGATTAAAATGAGAGAAGACTGTGGGCAGTGGAAGGCACGTAGGTGGCAAAGAACAAGAGGATGACCGTCGAGCACCAAAGCTTCTGCGAGCAAAAGGATGACTGTCGTGAACAATATGGCCAAACCAAGAGTACCTCCATAGATAAAGATGAATTATATGTACAAAATTGAAGAATTAGTTAGGAGTTCTTGACAAATAGAAACTGAAGTTCGTGCCAAAGAGAAACCATGAACATTCGGATTGAGATAAAATAACTAACCGAAGTATAAGTCACATTTGTAAGCTAATAGGTTTAGACCTAAATATAAAATATCAAACTGATTACTACAAATTTTATCCATGTGCATTAAAAGATAACAAATAAGTGGAGAAAAAGGAACTAAGACTGAGAAGCTTTAGATACTCTTAGAATACATCTCAACTAATCTTGGCCCATCATCGTTTCGATGCACCTTGGGTAATATATATATATATATATATATATATATATATATATATATATATATATATTCATCAAAGACAACACATAATTTACAAAATTCAAAACAGCAAAATTTGTTTTGTGAGCACTGGTTGTTGCATGGTAGGCAACACATTTTTAAACAGAATCAATCATACAAATAAAAGTTACAGAACATATTTTTAGTGGTATCACATCACTAGCAATTTTATATGTCAATTTTTTTGTATTTGAAAATTTGTTTTAGGTGTACTACATTTTACTTGTTTTGTATGATCATTTAGAATATATGGACAGGAAAAATAAAAATAAACAAATCACTTTCAACAAATAAAAGTAGAAGGGAAATAATGGATGCATAATTTGGGGAACATATTGGTCAGAGACAAATAATAATTGTGATGTCTTCATTCTTAGTATATGAATATGATGTAGTTCTTTATATCCATGTACACGGATGACCCCCTTGTGAAGAATATGATAACAACAAATTCTGAAACAACTATTCAATCAGAAAAACAAAACCACTACATGCAACTCTAATTTTCTCCTCCCTTTTCTTATCATCCGTGAGTTTCTACTTCCTACTGTTTGTATCATAACCATACACTATCACAAACATAGCATGAGGTAAGTGTAGCTATGTGATTACAGATAGATATAGAAGGAGCATTCATATTCTCCAGAAAAAGGGCATATACCCCTAAAAAGGCGTTAAAGTACATATCAAATCAACAATATCTTAAATATGATAATGCCAATGGAGATGCATGTTTTAGAATGTTATTAAGGTGCAATTAGAACATGCACAGAGATGGAAGTAGCTCAGCCACTATTCAGTTGCCTCTGTTCAGTTGCTATCATTTTGATTGTGGTGTCGATGAACGATGGAGTACACACGACCACACCCTACACGCACACATACAGATGGAGTACACATGCATCCCGCAGTCACGCCTATTAGGTCAAACTAAAGACGACGGCAGAGAACCTTACCTCAGTGTTTGGGTGTCGGTGGAGAGGGTTTCTTCTCATTCGCAGGTCTGGTGGTGAGGTTCTTTCTTCTTCGTAGGCACGGTGGAGATGCTCTCACATGTCAAACCGGCACAACGCATTGGAAACACTCACCCAAGAGCAGCGGCAGAATCGGCAGCGGCAGGTTCCCGATCGAGAAGATGACGGCCCGTTCTGATGCTTGGAACTAGAGGCACAAGGTGAATATACGAATGGTGGCTAGGGTTCTTGGCACCACAGCGAGAGAAGGAAAGATGGGGCACAAAAGAAGGAGGCAGACAGGAAGACAGAGAACGACCATTGCGTGCATGTTATTTTCATTTTCTAGTAAGTTAGTAACCCGCCTGACTTCTAAGGTTGGTTCCGAGTCATAAACCGACCCAAGAGGGTCACTGGTGCCCGCACTGCACCACCTACAAGGTTGGGTATATAGATAAAACCAACCCAAGAAGTTAACTTGAATTGAACCCTATAAGGTCGGTTATCCTTAAAAACCGACCCAATAGGTCTGCTTCCAAGGTCATTTTTTCCCAAAAAACTAACTCAATAGAATAAACCGGTGCCCAACTTTTTTTTAAAATAGCTAGGTTGGTTATTTGGTAAAAACTGACTCTATAGATCGAGGTGTGAAGGCAAATCGAGCCAATTTTTTCCGCGGGAAACCTGTTGGGTCGGTTTTATAATAAAACTGATGCAATAGAGTACTTAGGTCAGTTTTTCTTATAAAAATGACGATGTTAGAAGCGACGTTATTGGCCAAAAATTTAGTAGTGAAATCTAGCTTATTGTTACAAGATCTAGGTTCAAAAGGGTACAATACATAAGATAGGTTACTAATTTTGAAGTTCAATCATTCCATAGTGATAGTTAGACCAAGTGACAAGATTAGGAAAAGGAACATCATTAGAATCCATAAATATCACATTTAGTTGAACTTTCACATCATAAAGGTGCAAAAGGGTCCATGTAATTCTAAATAGATTCTTGTATCAATTATGCATCAAACGTTATTGATCTATAGCAATAATGATAATTTGAGGTGCACCACAATAAGTTAGCCATCCATTTAGATGATCATTAGTATCAAAGTCCCAATTATACACATTTCATGGTCTGTTCCATAGATTAGAGTCATAAAAGGGGCAAAACAAAATCAAGTTCGAAAATTACTTCACAAAAAAAGATATTTCACTAATCAAGGTCATTAAAAATAGGTGGGGTCAAGATATGATCAAGGTTTGAGCATTAATATGATTCAATGTAATGAAAGAGATCAAGTGATACCATTTTTAACACAATAGTATCGACAAAGAGAATTTTTCTCTGAGACAAAGTTCATTGGATAGATCTCATCGAGTAGATCAAAATTCATATACAATATTCCATGTTTGGCCAAAGGATGCGGGAGATATCAATCTTCATAATTTTACCTCAAAAATAGGGATCTTGGATAGTTGGATCTTGATCTAGTGGTTGTGAGTGGTCCACGTAGGCCCGGATGTATGCTGACACCCCAAAGGAACCTCCTGAAGTCCCTTCACCGCTTGTGGCATCTCTGGGTGACACAACACCATGGTCCATCGCCGCTCCCCTCCAATCTTCGTGACCGCTCACCCACCGATGGCATGCTGGGCCCGCGACTCCACTCACATGGGTAGAAGGATGGGTTGCACCCGAATCATTGAATCTTGGATCACTCTAGTCCTCATTAGTATCAATGGATAGGGTGGAAGCCCTCCTCCCATGTTTATGGCTTGCGTTCTCCTTGCATTGCACCGACGAGAAGGCATCAGGTAGAGGGGGGTTTGCTCGGGCTATGCCAACAGATAGCGGATAAAACATGTCCGGGGGCAGTACTTGGGACCCCGAGGTGTTGGGGGTAAAGAGAAGTGTGAAGGTATCTAGGGCTAGAAGCCCCAGCTGGTGGAGGTGGTCACTGCTATTAGTTGTTGGAGATAGAAGGAGGAAGGATAAAGATGACTAGGGTTCACAAAATCACAAAAGAAGAGGGGGGAAACAAAAGTGGTGCTTAAATAGGAAGGTTTTAGGGTTGAAAGCATGGAAAAAGAGTCTTAATAAGAGGGAACCAACCTTGGTTAGGTGGTGGACGACTCCATTGGCATGGGTTCTTGTATAGAGGTACAAAATGGCCCCGTAGCCATTAGATTTGAGTTTGGATCTAAGAGTGAAGGATCGGGCAACCTGAAGGGCCCACAACAAGGTTGCTTGTGATTGGTGTAGAGCACAATCTTAGGATAGCCAAGGAAAGGGGAAGGATGAATATGGACCACGCACCTAGAAATTCGGCCCAATAATGGTTCAAAAACGAATTAAATCAATTAAAACAACTAGATAAGAGTCAAACGTTTGAAGGTCATAACTTGGGCTATGATGGTATGATTGAGGAGTTTTTTGTGTCATTGGATTCTTAACTAAATCTTCTACATCATGAAACACATTTTATAGTAAGGTGAGTTCATTTAATGGATTCAAAATTGGTTTCAAGTTGGTGATACATAATAAGCATGATACTTACTTCAAAACTCAAATTTAAGTCATGCACAAGTACAAAGTGATGTTTAAACAAAATCAACTCATACATTGAGTATAAGGTGACTGAAAGTAATCACATTGACGGTGAGGAAGGGCATTGAGTACAATAGGGAATTTAATTAGTCAAGATATACATAATTTGAATGAGAGAAAAATCTAGGTTATCACAAACTGTATACGTATTTAATGTGTAGGTCAAAGCAACATCCACTATAAATACATATGTAGTTAGATTATGAATCTATCTACATATGTATTGCCATTTACTACACATACATATCTCACTATATTAGGCATACAGTGAATAATTTGTCAGTACATAATCCTTTTCAATAGAAAATTTGTAATAACCAACTTTTTCTTGTAATGCCAACAATCATAGTTCCATTTATGCTAAAATAAAGAATATAAATGGGGGTGATGTATACTTTAACCCTATTACACAATGTAATTAAAAAATCATATACATATATTAATGGTTCAGTTAGGTCTATAGCCATCTTAACAAAAGCGTACAAACCTTCCTTGACCAGTTTTAGCATCTTTGTTGTATTCTCCTTTAGTTGTATGAGTTGTCAATTGTATTGTGTTCTTGTTATTGTCATACCATCATGAATAAGAGCACATGGTATTGTTGTAACTTCTCCTGAAGGATCTTCATCTTTGGCCTACTAATTCTGAATAGGGGTTGAAAACCATTAGTTTTAGTCACTACCATAAATCTTTCCAAAGATAACTCCAAATATCCATATGAAAATAAAATCCTCATATCAAACTCCAAGAATAGATCATAGATTGAAAAATTGATGGTTAATCATAAAAAAAACCCACTAAAGATATAAAAATTCAAACAAAACAATTCAATCTCTTTCAAAAAACTCTTAATTAAGGAAAACACAAGCATTAAACAAATCTAATAACCTAACATACAGAAACGATAATATTCTAATAGAGAGAGTTGCTTACTCACCCCCAAAAATAAAAATGGCTACTATGATTTCGATTGAAAACATTTCCAAAAAAATATAGCATACATTGTTCAGTGATTAAGCTAAAAAAGACTTACATCCAATAAATTTCAAGATAATGACCACTATGCACAAATTAAATGATTCTAAGTGTGCCAGAAATTGCATATAGTATAGATCAATAAGAACTTGTACAATAGGTACTACTATCCATTTGTATATAATTGGATCACCCTAGTACTTGTGAGAGAAAAGTCATCATTGGACATTGAATATGGGATGGGATAAAAAAAATTGTAACAAGCATGCTCGTCTCCTCTTTTTCATTTTTCATAAAAAGCTTTTATTGTATACATGTAAAAAAGATACATATGAGTTCATTTTCTGCAATCAGTCATCATACAACCTGCTTTAACATCATATAAGAAAAGAAAAATGATAAAAAAGGTGCATGGACGTAAACATTCATAATGGGATTAAACAAGGTAGAAGAGGAAGATCAAAAGTGTGAGGAACGTTAGAAAAACTAAGTAGTGAACCTACTCTGTGCATACTAATTACTAATTATTAGACTCTTGTAGAAGTAGGGTGTATGTTACTATGGGGATATCAAAAGCAAAAAATAGAAATGTTGATGTAGAAGAGGAAGGGGAGAAAAATTAGGACAACACGACTTGACCACTAAATAATCAGAGGCCACATCTTCCTCTAGTTGTAAAGAAACAACAAAAATGAAGACATAGATGTATTTCTTAAGAAAGTAGACAAAATAGGGAGGAAGAAGAAGAGGAAGAGGAAGGGGAGAAGTGGAAGATGAGGTAGTAGAAGACAAAGAGGAAGAAGGATGGGATAGAAAATAAAATATTTGATTGTATAAGAAATGATAATATACCTTCAAAGAATAGTGACTTACCTCATTGTCACTCCGTCAAACTATGTAATATGTAGCACCATATTATAGGCTTGGGCTCTCCTATGGAATCAAGTGAATATTTAAAGAGTGATGTACCCTACTTACAAAAAATGAAAGCTTTGAGGGGTTTTAAACAAACATGTCAACTTCTAACAAACCATGAAGGTCCCATATGAAAGAAAAGAACCTTGACGCAAGTAAAAATATAGATAAATTCCTCGGTGTAATGAGAAACAATTAATTACAATATACAATTGCTCGATCATAGGTCACATCTTACTCTAGATACAAAGAATGAACAAAAATAGAGACAAATCTAATGCTAAAGAAGGAGACAAACTAGAGAGTAAGAGGATGGGGATAAGTAGAAGAGGAAGTAGAAGACATGAGGAAGAAGAGGATGATGAAGAAGATATATAAAACATCTGATCATAAGAGAAATGCTTACATAACTTCAAAGAGAAGTTACTTACCACATTGTCACTCAATCAAATGACATAATATGTAGCACCATAGTAATAGGCCTTATCGTCTCCTTTTGGAGAAACTGAATATGTAAAGGGAAAGTACACCATATACAATTTTAATATATATATATATATATATATATATATATAATAAATAAAAGGGAAACGAACTGGGTAATTATGAAATAACAATTGAGAAAAGAGGGAGTAATTGTGGAAAATCTACAAAAGAGGGAATCATACCTACTCTAGAGGTGCATCTTCCCTTGAGATACATCTATTTTACACCTTTGTAGTGGATACTCCCAAGATGTGTCTTCCTTAAAAGTTTCATATCCCTTGGGGCCATTAATCTCTTCTCTCACCAACACATAAAAAAGTTCTCACCAGGAAGGAGGAATTTTTTTGGGTTCATATGCATTATAAGTCACATCTACTAGTTGGCTAACGAAGATATTGGGTGGTTGTAGGATCTCTTCTAAACTCCCCACTTAGCCACCTCTATATATCATTTAGGAAGTACTGAATACACAACACAAGCTATCTACGAAGTGTCACCATCCAATGTTTTTCAATACGGGTATAGTGACTATTTTGATGTATCCATGTTAATCGGTAGATGGTACTTTATATCCTTTTGCAAAAAAATGAAATTTTACGCATACTACTGATGACGGTCTTAGATGTACTCATCAAAATATCAACATTAGATCCAAGTTTTAAGTGTTTTATCATCACTTTCAATCTATTTAGTTGCAGAAAGAATTTATACCCTAAAGTACTAAGTGTTCATGCAATATCTAGATAACAGATCATCATGTTTTGGTATGTACCATTTGCACTTTCACTTTTAACTGACTAAAATGTTTGTATCATGTGTTCATGTGAATTGTATCTTACATTCAGTGATTCATACAATCAAGCATGTGCCCCTCAATAACAATTGTAGATATTGTCATGTAATATTTTGATTTCTCAAGTATATAATGCACTTTAATAGAAGTAATGAATTTTCTGGTTCTCAATCGACCGAAAAAAACACTAATGTTGATGTTAAATATATCTGCATGTGTCTCAAAGAAAACTTTGATGTCAAGCAAGAAGAAGTCATTTGTATGGTCGATCGGTTGGACGTGGACCAACACCTGATCTTGCAATCCATTTACCTCGACTAAGAGTTATTTTTCTTCACAATCTAATATCGTTAGGAATATCTTATCATATTTAAAATATTTCTTTGACTTGATAAAGGCTAATGGTCTTATGGAAAGTCATGAGAAATGAGATGTATTGTTGAGGGTTGTCATCCTATTTTTACAAGTCATCAATCCGGTGAAATAGACATACTGGTTTGATACAAGGTTGTAGGCATCCTTTCCAACATGTAAATGAGATCTTTCCTAGAAAGATTTACTTGTTCATATTAGTTTTTATGTTGTCTTGTTTCCTTGAAAAATAATGACAAAATACCGCTTGTCAACTTGTATGTTCTTGTTATCCATATAATAATTTATCTTTGTTGACTAGTAATGTGATAATAAACTAACTGCTGGTAGTAGGAGATCCACATAAAAACTATACATGTAATAATTTCTATATTATATTTCATGTTGTTGTGAATAAATTTGCTTAAATGAACATGCACAACCTTGTCAACTGCCCTTTTCTTGTCATCCATATAAAATTTTGTCTTTATTGATTGGTAATGTGGTAATAAACTAATTTCAAACAGTATTAGGTCTGCATACAAACTATACATGTAATAATTCCTATATTATATTACATGTTATTGTGAATATATTTTTTTAAATGGACATGCATATCCTTGTATTTATTCATAATCAATTTTAATTGTTATTTACTTTTAATTATTTTCAGTGAATAACAAACAATGTTATGGATCTCTCACATGAGAAGTGATAGTGGGAACTATGTAAGAAGAAATATGAACCTCTTATGGTTGAAAATATAATATTAAATTTTCATTTTGACATGCATTAGTTGACAATTTTATTCGATTTAATTTACATGAAAACCAACATTTGAGAGCTTGTTTAATGGTTGTTTTGATTTTCCCTTGATTCCCTCTCTATTCCAATATTAAATGTTTTCTAAACTATTATCTAGCATGTCAATAACCCATCCGCATTGTGAATAGAATACATGCCAATGAATAAGTAAGTAGAGCTTAAATGGAGTAACGGGATGGTGCAGTCCAGTGGAGATAGAATGAATGAACATGAGAAATTTGAAGGGAAATGTAGAAAAAAGTCAACATGTGAGGGCTTATGTCACAGGTTAACAACCTAACTCCACTCTACACCTCAGGCGCCAACATAAGGTGTACAATAGAGTTAAAATTGCTTGTCCCTGAGTGGATCAAACACATGAATATATAAATGCACCAAATAAAGAGCTTCCATACATAAACCAAATTGTTCATTACATAGGGGCCCGAAGGCATAGGAGTTCTACAAATGAAAACTTAATACTTGAGAAACTAATTACAGAAGAAAAGAACATAATCTAAGAGTCCCATTTAGCTTTAGCATCCCCATGATAGATCTGATATTTGTGAACCAGCATATAGAGTAGTGACATCATCTTCCTTTCATCATGAGCATCATAAGCAGAAGGCACCTATAAAACCGTTGTGAATGGTACACGTCAGCACAATATATAAATATATTGTACTGAGTATGCCTACGTGTCATTTAATTATACCTCACATTTAAACTTGGCAACAAATCAAAGGAAAACGATAATCACTTGGTAATGGAAAGGAAAAACTTATAGTATATCAACAACACACTTATTGCAAGAGAAAAATGTAATAAACACAAGAGTCTCATGTTTTAGCCATTTTTAACCAATATGTAAGTAATTGCTCAATCACATGCACTATTCTACCAAAGAGATCTAGTGCTCATTGTACTATTCTGCCAAAGAGATCTAGTACTACTTTGAGGTGCACTATTTTACCAAAGAGATTTAGTGCTCATTGTACTATTCTGCCAAAGAGATTTAGTACTACTATTCAAGGCACTATTCTACCAAAGAGATTTAGTTCTCATCACATGTTGGTTTAGTTACATTTAGTTCTTGGTGATCATATTCATAACTATAGGAAAACATGCAACACATATTTCTAAATTATCAATTAGATATACTCATATGATTACTTCATTACATTTATACATTATGAACAAGGAACATAATGACCAAGTGGGAGGTAATGGCATACCTTCTACTCAGAAGTGGGGAGTCCTGAGATGCTCCTCATTGGTACCTTTGATTTCCTGAAATTATTGGATATTTGGTATTTATTAGTTATATTGTTCAAATCACCATTATTCTAAAGAGTATATAAAAGGTCCTTTTATAGTGTTGGAGTCATGAGTGTTGAGTATGAGTCTTAGAGCATGGATTTGAGTTCAATATTAGTAGTTTCACATCATAGTAGGGTTATAAGGTCAAAATCATGGTCTTTAGATCATGTTGACTAATTATGCACATATTAATAAGTCAAAATAGGTAAAAGAGGGATAATTAGGTTTGATTGATAATTTAGTCACAATATTTGGATCTGATCATTCCATAATTATATAGATGCAAAAAGATGACGATCACATGTTTTTGGTGATTTAATCAGGTTCGAGTATTTTCTAAATAATTAAATAACTTATGAACTTATTTGGGAAACATCCTTTACTCGAGTCCGATTTAGGGTCAACATATGTCAAAATCATGTTCCTCGTATTTTTCTAATCAAAATAGAGTACTTGTTTGTATTTTTCTGACACTCCTATGATTTATAACGAATTTCCTAAAATTAGGTTATTTACTAAATTTCGAGTTAATAAAATGAAATCTAGATATAGGAAGGACCGTTGGATGCTCAGATCCAACGTTCGAGATCTCGCTCATGTAAAATATAAAAGATGCTGAGGTGGATTTACCTCACTGGTCGAACTAGAATCAGGTGGGTCCCTCTCTTCTTTGCTCAGTGCTTCACAGCAGGTTGAACGATCTATCTACGGTGAGCTCTTGCTAGAGTCTGGGGCCTCTTTGTGCACTGGTGGAGGTCCGGCTAGCTACGTGGGAGCTTCCCATAGCTGGACGACCAAGCCTCGGGTCGTGGCTCCCCTGGGATCATCGTGTCGACTAGGTAACCGGAGAGCAGCATGTCTTGCGGCATGGGGAGGAGGTAGTGGGAGCAGCAGGAGATGGAGCTTGGCCTTGAGGTGTCGTTGACGTGACTTGAGGTCTCTCGGGGCTCGATGGAGGATCAATTAGGGACGAGAAGGCCAGCAGGAGCCTAGTCAAGCAGCTCGGCGGTGGCGGACAGGCTGAGAGGAAAGTGCTCAGGCTCGGAGGTGAGTAGTGTCTCTTCTAGGTAAAAGAATATTGAGGAACGTCAAAGGGTGGTCAAGGAAGGTATTAGTGTGCTTAAATAGAGGAGGAAATGAGAGAGGAGAGAACACCCAAATGGGCTCGGTTGCAGTTGGAGAACAAGTCTCGCCGGCATGGTCGTGGTGAGGGTTGTATCCAGTTTTAGGGGTCGTGCGAGGGGTCAGCAGGTTTGTGGAGACGAGGTGGAGGTGTTGCTTCGATTGGTTCCTCACAGAGTGGGTCAGAACAAGGAGGAGTGGTCAAGGTTGTGGACTCGTGGTTGTGGCCATAACATTCCGAGTTGAGTGGAGGTTAGAGACGACTCTTTGGTCGTCTGATCTGTCTCGTATGCCATCGGATGGTCAAGATGACTCCATGAGGTCAGTCCATGGATCACTGACTTAGGTTCCGCGTGACAGGGAAAAATACCCTTGAATTGATCAAAACATTGGGTTGCATAATGATGCGATTTAAAAAGAAATGAAACATTATAAAAACTTTGAAAATTCATAGAGAGGGCTAGGAATGTTCAATTGACATGAAATATGGACCATAGCTTCACCATAGCATACCCCACATGTTGGTAATGTTTGGGCTCAAAATCTCAATCTTGGAGTGGTCAATTAATCTTTATGTGAATTAGGGTTTTGAAATAGATTAAAGATTAAAGGAACAAAGTATAAAAGAAATTAGAAAACCCACTTTATCACATCCTACTCACCTTAAAACAAATTTTGTCCTCAAAATTAAACTGGATGAAAGAGGTGATGAAAATGTTGCTCCATATCTGCTTGTAGTTCGCAAGTTGCATCTTCGGCACCATGATGGTTCCACTGCACCTTCACCAACTGGATTTGCTTGTTCCTGGGTTCTTTGACCCTGGAGTCGAGAATCTTTGTAGGTTGTTCTAGATAATAGAGATTCTCCCACAACTCAAGAGGCTCATGGTTCAGCACATGACTATCATCCTTCACATACTACTTCAGATTGGACACATGATAAACATTGTGCATCATGTTGTTCTGCGGAGGAATTGCAAGCCGATAAGCACATTCACCAATGCGCTCTAGAACTTCAAAGGGACCCACATATCTCGAACTAAGCTTCCCTTTGTTCTTTTTTATGGCATGGATGGGTCTGATCTTTAAGAAAGTATAGTCACCAAGCTTAAACTGTCTGTCGAACCTGTGTGCATTGGCATATGATTTCTGATGATCCTGGGCCCGTTTCAACCCTTTCTTGATCAAGGACACCTTATCAGCATAGAGTTGCAACTCCTCAGACTTTAGCATCTTCCTTTCTCCGACTTCATCGCAATGGAGAGGGGATCTACATGGCCTACCATAGAGAGCTTTATAGGGTGGCATATCAATGCTTGATTGGTATCTATTATTGTATGCGAACACTGCTAATGGAAGGTAGTAATCCCAATATCCTCCCTAATCTAAAACACATGCTCTGAAAAGATCCTCCAAGATTTGGATAGTACGTTCTGACTGGCCATCAATTTGGGGATGATATGCTGTGCTGAAATTCAAATGTGTACCCAGCTCATTCTGTACTTGCTTCCATAGATGTGATGTAAACTTTGGATCTCGATCTGAAACAATAGAAACTGGTACTCCATGTAGCTGTACAATCTCCTTTATATACAACTCAGCAAGCTCAGGAACCTTGGTCGTAGTCCACATAGGTAAGAAATGTGCAGACTTGGTCAACCAGTCTACTATGACCCAAACCGCATCATAACCCTTCCTGGTCCTGGGTAGTCCCACCACGAAATCCATTGTGATATTTTCCCACTTCCATTTGGGAATTGGTAAGGGTTGCAATAGACCACCGGGATGTTGGTGCTCGGCCTTAATATGCTGGAAAGTGAGACACTTCGAGATAAACTCAACTATATCATTCTTCATACCTCTCCACCAAAAGTGTCTCTACAGATCCTTATACATCTTAGTAGATCCAGGATGTATGGAATACATAGACCCATGTGCCTCTTGCAGAATACACTTCTTAATCTCCGACTCTTTAGGTACCCACATCCTATGCTTGTACCTTAGTCTACCATCCATACCAACAGATAGATGTGTCTGGGGCTTAACTACAAGAGTTGTCATCTCCTCCAAGCTAGGGTTGTTCTTTTGGGACATTAAGAGTTCAGAAAGAAGACGAGGAATAATATTGATATTTGCTAGAATAATAGAGCTAGATTCTTCTTGAGATAACCTAGAAAATGAAGGTTCCAGTCGCATTGATGCACAAATCAATTTCTTATGACTAAGAGCATCAGCTACAACATTGGCCTTGCCTAGATGATATGCAAGTGTGAAATCATAATCTTTGAGATACTCCAACCATATCCTCTGTCGAAGATTGAGGTCCTTCTGAGTCAAGAGGTATTTGAGACTTTTATGGTCTTTGAATATGTCAAAAGTAGCACAATACAGATAATGTCTCCAGATTTTGAGAGCATAGACAATGGCAGCTAATTCCAAAACGTGAGTTGGATAATTTACCTCATTAGGTTTCAATTGTCTAGAGGCATAGGAAACAACTTTACCATCTTTCCTGAGGACACAACCCATACCCATTTTAGAAGCATCATAATATATTACAAAGCCATCATTCCCAGAAGGTAGGGTCAAAACAGGAGTAGAAGTCAAGAGGGATTTCAATTCTTGGAAACTAGCTTCACACTCAGGAGTCCAAACGAATTTGGCATCTTTTCTAGTAAGTTTAGTCATGGGTAGGGCTATTTTGCTAAAACTCAGGATGAAACGATGGTAATAGCTTGCTAGGCCAAGGAAACTATGAATTTCAGAAGCATTGGTAGGGGCTTTTTAATTAAGGACAACTAGAACTTTGACAGGGTCAACCAAAACTTTTCCCACCTGAAATGACATGGCCAAGAAACATAACTTGGTCAATCCAAAACTCACATTTAGATAATTTAGCATACAATTTCTGGGCTCTCAAAAAATCAAGGACTTTCTAGAGATGTTCACGATGTTGATCAACATAATTTGAATATATAAGAATATCATCAATGAAGACCACAACAAAGCTATCAAGGAATGGCTGGAAGACAGTATTCATCATATTCATAAACACTCCAGGAGCATTAGTCAAGACAAACAGCATCACCACCAATTCATAATGTCCATATCTAGTTCTGAAAGTTGTATTTTGAATATCACAATCCTTTACTCATAATTGATGATAGCCTGATCTAAGGTCAATCTTGGTGAACACAGTGGCAGTACAAAGCTGATCAAACAAATCATCAATTCTTGGGAGGGGATATTTATTTTTAATGGTGGCTTGGTTGATCATGCAATAATCAATACACATTCGCATTGACCCATCTTTCTTTTTAACAAAAAGGACATGAGCACCGCAAGGAGAAGTACTAGGATGGATGAATCCTTTATCAAGAAGTTCCTCTAGTTGTTTCTTGATCTCTACAAGCTTGGCAGGTGCCATTCTATAAGGTGCCTTAGAGACTGGTGCGGTTCCCGGTGCTAACTCAATTGAGAACTCAATCTCACGATCTGGAGGCAGCCCTGGAAGCTCCTCAGGAAAGAAGTCCGGGTAATCCCCCACCACATCCAAACTCTCTAAAGGTCTCACCTTAGAATCAGGCACGCATACAATAGCAAGATAGGCTCTACATCCTTTTTCTATCAAAGTTTTGTCTTCAAGAGAAGAAATAATCATATTTCGGTTTCTTTCTTTTCTCCCAGAAATAATCAAAGGTTTAGAATTGGGTGCACAAAAGACTACTTTCTTGCCTCGGCAATCAAGCATAGCAAAGTTGGAAAAGAGCCAATCCATCCCCAAAATTAGATCAAAATCTTCCATATCAAGAATAATGAAAGCAGATTGAAATTTATGACCACCAAAAGAAAAAGGCAAGGTTTTGGTTTTCTGAAGAGAAGTATAAATTTTGCCACTGGGAGTTGTTACATCCAAGATATAACCTAGATCTTTTATCTCTAACTTGAGCATGGAAGCAAGATTTCTAGATATGAAGGTATGTGTTGATCCTGAATCGAATAGGGACACAACATGATGATCTTGGAGACGTATCATGCCTACATTATGATTTTTGTATGAGATCATGGTTTTCAACGATTTATTATAATAAAGAAATATTAACTTTATTACCTTCAATTAGATGGTTTTCATTGGCCTTAGCTTCCTCTGCATCAATTGCAAACACTCGGCCCTGACGGTGTTCTGGCTGAGCCTGAGCTATAGGGTTAGTTGGCTGAATAGGTGGAGCTCTAGGCTGATTTGGGAGCATTATGATTCAGATTCATCCAATGTGGCAGATTAGGGCAGTTGCCCCTCATATGTCCCTCCTATTTGCAATTGAAACAAATGGGGTTATCATACTTGCATCTTCCAGGGTGTATACCCCCACAGTTCCTACATCTGGTAGCATTAGGTGGAGGCCCTCGATATGGCCCACCTTGGCCTCGGCCTCCTCTGTTTGGTCCGCCTCAGTATGATTGACCTCTATGGGGATTTCCTCCTCCTCTTCCCATGCCATGGATATTAGGCTTCTTCTTATCCTTTTCCTTCTCCTTTCCCTTGGTGACGGATGCATCGGTTAAACCTAGGTATTCCAAGCTTGGTGTTTTGCTCTTCCCTAAGGTTCTTTCTTGGGTAAGGGAATTGTTGATGGAAGCTTCAAAGGTAGGATGGGTGGAGGTGCAAAGGTGAACTTTGATTTCTTGGTTAAGGCCATCTATGAAGTGTTCAATCTTTTCATCTTCATCAAGGTTGTGAGCACGATGCTCTAGGAGTCTAAAGGCCTATAGATAGGTTTCCTTGGGTTAGGTTATTGAATTGCTTCTTCTTCTTCTCCTTCCTAGCATATATGGGCATGTAACAGTTGGTAAAGATCCCCTTAAACTCCTCCCAACCTATGGGGGCATCTAGAAGTGCTCGTGTATGGTAATAATTTTCCCACCACAACTTCAAGGACCCCCTAAGTTGGTAGGTAACAAAGGTGACTTTTCTTCCTCAGGACACTTAAGGGCTCTAAAGACATTTTCAACAGATAGGATTCATGCATCATCTTTATCTAGGACTTCACCTAAGTCTTCTCCATGAAAGGTTTCGGGTTTAAGCTTAAGGAAGTCACTAATGGTGGTTTTTGGGTTGGTCCTAGAGGATGAGGCACTATTGTTGGTTTCTTTTGGGGCTAGGGCATGCATGCATTCCAACATCATCTTCTTTTGTTCTTCCCAATTGCCTACAACCATGGTCTTACTAGGGCGTGATTGAGATTCATCACCAGAGCCATCACTAGATCTTGTTCACTTGGACCTAGTTTTTGGAGGCATTTGCAAATTCGTATAAAAGATAGTTTAGAGATTTATTTGAGATAGATCATAATGCAACCAATAAAGATTTAGCAATAATGGCATATTTTTTTTCCAATTTTTCATGTCTTTTAGTTGTTCCCCTTTCTCCTAATCTACCCACATAATAGAGAGAGTATATCATTAATCATGGTCATGAGAGAGAAAGTAGATGAGAAGCCCAGTGTGTATTATTCACTAAATATGTTGGTTGGGAGTACTCCTTAATTGAGAAAAGATGAGAGGAAAGATTTTTCTAAGGTAAGGCTGCCCACTTGAACAATAATTGCATTATCCAAGCAAATAGATTGCGGCGGGAACCCTCACACCGTGAAAATGGATGGGGAGAGTGATTATGTCAGAACCTTCCGTAAGGTACCCTTCTAGACACCTCAGCAATTTACTGCTAAATGTGGGTTACCCTAGGTCTAGGTAAGGTTACTAATTATTTGGTACACCTATATTGATTCATGTGCCTACTCTGATACCATCTGTCATGGGTTAACAACCTAACTCCACTCTACACCTCAGGTGCCAGCATAAGGTGTACAATAGAGTTAAAGTTGCCTGTCCCTGAGTGGATCAAACACATGAATATATAAATGCACCGAATAAAGAGCTTCCATACATAAACCAAATTGTTCATTACATAGGGGCCCGAAGGCATAGGAGTTCTACAGAAGAAAACTTAATACATGAGAAACTAATTACAGAAGAAAAGAACATAATCTAAGAGTCCCATTTAGCTTTAGCATCCCCATGATAGATCTGATATTTGTGAACCAGCATATAGAGTAGTGACATCATCTTCCTTTCATCATGAGCATCATAAGCAGAAGGCACCTATAAAACCATTGCAAATGGTACACGTCAGCACAATATATAAATATATTGCACTGAGTATGCCTACGTGTCATTTAATTATACCTCACATTTAAACTTGGCAACAAATCAAAGGAAAACAATAATCACTTGGTAATGGAAAGGAAAAACTTATAATATATCAACAACACACTTATTGCAAGAGAAAAATGTTATAAACACATGAGTCTCATGTTTTAGCCATTTTTAACCAATATGTGAGTAATTGCTCAATCACATGCACTATTCTACCAAAGCGATCTAGTGCTCATTGTAATATTCTACCAAAGAGATCTAGTACTACTTTGAGGTGCACTTTCTACCAAAGAGATTTAGTGCTCATTGTACTATTCTGCCAAAGAGATTTAGTACTACTATTCTACCAAAGAGATTTAGTGCTCATCACATGTTGGTTCAGTTACATTTAGTTCTTGGTGATCATATTCATAACTATAGGAAAACATGCAACACATATTTCTAAATTAGCAATTAGATATACGCATATGATTACTTCATTACATTTATACATTACAAACAAGTAACATAATGACCAAGTGGGAGGTAATGGCATACCTTCTACTCAGAAGTGGGGAGTCCTGAGATGCTCCTCATTGGTACCTTTGATTTCCTAAAATTATTGGAGATTTGGTATTTATTAGTTATATTGTTCAAATCATCATTATTCTAAAGAGTATATAAAAGTCCCTTTTATAGTGTGGGAGTCATGATGAGTACGAGTCTTAGAACATGGATTTGAGTTCAAGATTAGTAGTGTCACATCATAGTAGGGTTATAAGGTCAAAATCCTGGTCTTTAGATCATGTTGACTAATTATGGACATATTGATAAGTCAAAATAGGGAAAAGAGGGATAATTAGGTTTGATTTATAATTGAGTCACAATATTTGGATCTGATCATTCCATAATTATATAGATGCAAAAAGATGATGATCAAAGGTTTTTGGTGATTTAATCAGGTTTGAGTATTTTCTAAATAATTAAACAAGATATGAACATATTTGGGCAAGATCCTTTATTCGAGTCAGATTTAGGATCAACAGATGTCAAAATCATGATCCTCGTATTTTTTTGAACAAATTAGAGTACTTGTTTGTATTTTTCTAACACTCCTACGATTTATAACGAATTTCCTAAAATTGGGTTATTTACTAAATTTCGAGTTAATAAAATGAAATCTAGATACAGGAAGGACCGTTGGATGCTCACATCCAACGCTCAAGATCTCACTCACGTAAAATAGATAAGATCTGCATTGCTGAGGTGGATTTACCTCACTGGTTGAACTAGACTCGGGCGGGTCCGTCTCTTCTTTGCTCAGTGCTTCATAGCAGGTTGAACGATCGATCTCCGGTGAGCTCTTACCAGAGTCTGGGGCCTCTTCGTGCACTGGTGGAGGTCGGGCTAGCTTCATGGGAGCTTCCCACAGCTAGATGACCAAGCCTCAGGTCATGTCTCCCCTAGGATCGTCGTGTCGACTAGGTGACCAGAGAGCAGCACGGCTTGCGGTGTGGGGAGGAGGTAGTGGGAGCAGCAAGCGATGGAGCTTGTCCTTGAGGTGTCGTCGAGGTGACTTGAGGTCCCTCGGGGCTCAGTGGAGGATCAATTAGGGATGAGCAGGCCGACAGGAGCCTAGTCAAGCAGCTTGGCGACGGCGGACAGGCTGAGAGGTAAGTGCTCAGGCTCGGAGGTGAGTAGCGTCTGTTCCAGGTAAAAGAATATCGAGCAACGTCAAAGGGAGGTCGAGGAAGGTATTGGTGTGCTTCAATAGAGGAGGAAACGAGAGAGGGGAGAACGCCCAAATGGGCTCGATTGCAGTTGGAGAACAGGTCTCACCGATGTGGTCATGGTGAGGGTTGTAGCCAGTTTTGGGGGTCATGCGAGGGGTCAGCAGTTTTGTGGAGACGAGGTGGAGATGTTGCTTTGGTTGGTTCCTCGTGGAGTGGGTCAGAACGAGGAGGAGTGGTTAAGGTTGTGGACTCGTGGTTGTGGCCATGACATTCCGAGTTGAGCGGAGGTGAGAGACGACTCTCTGGCCGTCTGATCTATCTCAGATGCCATCAGATGGTCGAGATGACTCCATGAGGTCAGTCCACGGATCGCTGACTTAGGCTCTGCATGACAGTGTAAAAATAACCTTGAATTGATCAAAACATTGGGTTGCATAATGATGCGATTTAAAAAGGAATGAAACATTATAAAAACTTTGAAAATTCATAGAGAGAGATAGGAATGTCCAATTAACATGAAATTTGGACCATATCTTGACCATAGCGTACCCCACATGTTGGTAAAGTTTGGGATCGAAATCTCAATCTTGGAGTGGTCAATTAATCTTTATGTGAATTAGGGTTTGGAAATAGATTAAAGATTTAAGGAACAAAGTATAAAAGAAATTAGAAAACCCACTTTATCACAGCTTATCTACACACTAATTTACTTGTACGCATACAAATATATTTTCTTAAGTTTTCTACATAGGTTATGAATGAGACCATTCATATACTCCACATGTGCTCTAATAAGTTAGCAAAAGAAATGCAAGAAACACCATAACTTTTCAATTCTCAAGTGTTCATATAAATGGCTGAAATATAAAGCATGTGACAATGCCAAATCTTTGTTATGGGCGACATCTGACTTAGGCACCTTCTAAATCCACAAATGCTCTGATACTGGACGATGAAGTACTATGAAAATGTGTATGCAATGTTCAATTGCTGAAAAATCAGATTAGACAATTATAAAATCAGTCAATGATTATAAAGTTAAGTACATAATAATTATAAAGGTCAAGGGACATAACAGAAAGCTCTTATAAGAGTGATGTTTAGCTTAGTTCACCAACAACTCCCACTGAAATGAATTTCCAAAAAATGATATTTGGAAGATGGTAAATTGCTTGATTATAAATGCTCAGTCATTACTTCCTCATTGCCTAAAAAATTATGATAATTTTTTTTTGGAAATAGGTAAATATATTGCCAAAGGAACCTGTAGAACGGGACCGAACTACAAAAACATATACAGAGGGTTGTTATCTACAAAAACCCCAGTATCTATTGTCTTTCTCAGATAGACCTAAAGCAAGGCCCTTTCTACATTTGAGGGATCTTGAAAGTGTGCAAGCCACCTTCTCCACAATCTCTTCTTCTCTACAAAAATTCCTACTATGAGTTCTGTTGTTCCTCTCCTCCCAGACACTATAGCAAACACCTGTCAGGCATAAACCACCTATAGCCCGCTCATGTTTACTAGTGAGCATACCCATCAGCTTGGATATCAACCCAATGATGCTATCATCAAAAACTTGTCCCAAACATATGTCTATGGCTTTCATCCTC
The DNA here is from genome assembly GCA_963693085.1 of Alisma plantago-aquatica. Classification (NCBI taxonomy): domain Eukaryota; kingdom Viridiplantae; phylum Streptophyta; class Magnoliopsida; order Alismatales; family Alismataceae; genus Alisma; species Alisma plantago-aquatica. The sequence continues at coordinate 287,076,352 of OY856415.1, read as the reverse complement.
CCTCTTACAAAGTACGCATTTCTTCTCTACCTGTATACCCCATCCAGCGAGCCTATCCGCAGTAGGTAACTTGTAAAGGAGAGCCTTATAGGTTGTTGTGCTCCACTTAGGAATGTGGCATTTGTTCCACAGGAGCTTGGCCCATAACACGTCAGCACCATCGTCTCTGTTGATCCATGGTGTCGTCATCGATCTGGCCAGAGAAGCAATACCATTGTCATCAACACAGTAGTCATTCTGTATGTTCTCCCATCTCCTGCACATATTCCTCCATACCCTCGATGATTTTCCATCGAAACCACGATTCAGATCACCGTACCTTCTTATCATCCACTGAGTCCATATATTATCACCACCTCTTAGGAATCTGTCGGCCCTTCTTCCATAGCTCTCTGTGGCCATGGTCAAGGGGTTGATCAGATTGAGGCCGCCTTTGCAGTAAGGCTTAGCAATGGTGTCCCAGGCCATGGCATGGCTACTTCCGCCCCAAACGAAACTAGCCAAGAGCTTCCTCATGTTCTTAGCAGTAGGATGTGGGATTTCTCACACCTCGCACCAGTATCTGATCATAGCCTGAAGCACCGACCTAGTGAGAAGGATCCGTCCTTCCACAGACAACCTAAGAGCAGACCAACCATCAATTTTACTCCTCAACATGTCCAGACATTGCACAAAGTCCACCGAAGAGCCTTTACCCCCAACAACAGGAGTGCCCAGGTACCTGGACGGTAACCGGCCGATTTTTAGACCCACAACATCCCTGAGCCTTCCTCTCCTAGTATCACAAGACTTGGACAAATAAATTCTTGATTTGATGGTGCTAATGTAGAGTCTAGTAAGGAACCCAAACATGTTCAGAATCTTTTTCACCTCTTTCAGACTGTTGGCATGCCCGAAAGTAAAAATCATGATGTCGTCGGAGAAGATTAGGTGGGAAATAACTTTGGTATTCTGCACTTTGAACGACTTCACCTTCCTACTATTTTCAGCTTCATTCATCATGACAGTGAGGCCCTCCATCACAATAGTGAATAACATGGGAGAGAGGGGATCCCCCTGCCTTATTCCATTTGTCGCAGTAAAAAACCCCATCGACCCTCCGTTAATAAGGACGGAGAAGGAAGTGGAAGTTACACATTATTTTACCACCTTGATCCATCCATCGCTGAATCCTAGTGCTTTCATCATGGCCCAGAGTGCATCCCATCTGACGTAGTCATACGCCTTTGTCAAGTCAACTTTGAGGCAAGCTTTAGCATTGCTGTTGGCGATTTTGAAGCCTGTGAGGAACTCCGCGGTAAGAAGGGTGCTGTCAGAGATCTTCTTGCCTTGAATAAATGTACATTGTTCCTTGGAGATGATATGAGGCAATACATTCTTCAGCCTCCCTACAAGTAACTTAGATAGAATTTTATATAAAACATTACAACACACAATGGGTATGTAGTCAGCAATGCTTTCAAGCACACTTCTTTTAGGAATAAGTTTGATAAAGGAATGATTCACCGCACGAACCATGTTGTGACCATTTAGGACCCATCTGATAGCTTTGTTAATGTCGTCTTTAATCAGATACCACATCACCTGAAAAAACCTTCGATTCATCCCATCGGGTCCAGGGGCCTTGCAAGCCCCTATAGAGAACGCCGCATATTTGATCTCATCATCATCACCATAGGCTCCAAGCATAACATTCATATGGTCATCAACTCTTTTGTTTGGCAAGATGTCAGAGAAGGAAGAACAAACTCTACCCTCTTTATTGTACAACCTATTGAAGTAGTTGACAGCATTGAATGGCACTTCTTCTCTCCCATTAACTACATTACCCTGCTCATCCACCAACTCATGTATGCACTCCTTCAACTCTTTCTTCTTAACTGCTCTGTGGTAAATCTTGGTATTGCGGTCACCATCCCTCACCCACACCATCCTGCTCCTTTTCCAATAGAAGAGTTCCTCTGCTTTCCGCAATTTTAGAAGTCTGTCCTCGGCTTCCACTTCATCTTTAATGAGCTCAGAGTTCAGAGGGTCATGTCTACTTTTATCCATAACCAAGTTGTACCTGATTTTGGCTTCATAGATCAGGTTTTTCAAGTTAATCTTCTCTTTACTCCACTTCTTCAACGCCTTCTTAGTGTTTTGAAGTTTCTTCAAAGCAACAAACATATCATTCCCAACTACATTGATGTTCCAGCTTTCCTCAATGACCTCTTTGAAACCAGGCCATTCACACCACAAGTTAAGAAACCGGAAAGGTCTCTTAATCGCTGGTTTGTCCACCAAGTCAATCCTCATCCACGAGTGATCTCTTAGAGGATCCGACCCCAGTTTGATGAAAGAATTGGGCCATTTGTTAACCCATTGCTCATTAACCAGCCCCTTATCAATGGAACTGGCTATCCTGTTACCACTTTGTTTATTGGACCAGGTGGTAAAACCACCAACCTGATTGAGCTCAATCAACAGAGCTTTATCCACCATGTTATTGAAGGCTGCCAAGACCCTTTCAGGGACCTTTTGACCTCCAACCTTCTCATCGACTCTTCTAATGTTGTTGAAATCCCCAATGACTAGCCAGGGGATCTCATGTTGCGCCGTCTCCGTGATTCTCTTCCACATACTAGTTCTGTCTGCTTCAAGCCTTTCACCATAAACTGCACTCATGATGAACGAAGCACCTCCCTGGTTACAGCAGGGTACAGTGATGACTTTATCAGATGAATTAATCACGTCGACATCCCATATATCCTTCCTCCATCCCACAATGATACGCCCACCGTCCCTCTGGTCCAAGTTGGACATGGCACCCCACCCCTCAGGGAACAGCGTGTCTACTCTCTCTTTAACAATTCTTCTTATCCTGGTTTCCAAGCATACAACCAGAGTGACCCCTGTCAAACAGATTGCTTTCCTTACCTCCCTTTGGCTCCCCACCAAAGAGGCCCCTCACACATTCCATGAGAGTATAGACATTAAAAATCCTTGCTTGTCCCACGCCCATTCTCAGGGTGGGTGTTCTTCCTTCCCTTCTTGGTTGTGTTCCTTGTTTGTCTCGGGCTGCTGCTGCGCTCTTTGTCCTGCGAACCTGGGTCATCATCAACAACCAGATTTAGCACCGAGAACGGGTTGACATCCTTCACAACAACATTCTCTTTTCCTTGCCTTCTGTTGGCTTGGGTGTCATTCTGAGGAATCTCACCTTCTTCGGCTCCCTCAGGTACACCCACAGTGATTTCAGTAGAGTTCACAATGGTAGGAGAATTCTTAGCAGTATCAGCATTATCGACAACCCCTACAGCAGTCATCTGTTCAGCATCTGTTTCTTTGTCTTTGTCCTTCCTCATCCCCATCGGCGGTCTGGACTTACCTTGCCTTCTGGTTCTACCTCGAGGGGCCTCCGGGATGATTGGAGGTGCCTTGAAGACGCTCTTGCTCCTTTCACCTGGGCACTGACCATTGATGTGCCCGAATACCTTACAGGTGCTACACCTGTCCGGCATTGCTTCATACTTGAATTTGACTTCCCATTCATCTCCATTAGGGAGTTCCACCATCACCTCTGGAGGTGGCTCCTTATCAGCAGATATGTCGATGTAGAATCAAGCACATCCATAGGTCGTCCCATCGGTTCTTCTGTCGATAGCTCGGGGAGCCCCAACAGTGTGCGCAATCACAGTGATGGCTCGCGCCGTCCAGTGCTTACCCTCATTCGGGAGGGAGACCCAGACGGGAGTAGTGGTGAAGGTGGCTCTGCGGGTATCAGCTTGTGGTGTCCATTTACGGACTAGAACCAGCTGGTCATCGAAGAACCATGGCCCCTTCATCATGGCAACATTGCGATCAGTGTCATTGGCAAACCTTGTAAGGAAGAGACCCCCATCCAAAGTGAACAGCTCGAGCTCGCCCTTCGGCCGCCAATGCCTAATCATCCATCCCTTCAGCTGTTGAGGATGGCATTTCTTACCCAGTATCTGCACGATGGCGGAGAAGCGGTGATAGTCCTCCATCTCATCCATAATGGGGTCATTGAATCTCGTCCACAGTCGCTCGTCACCCTCCTTCAGGAAAGGGTCCTTCGGATCAGCCGCCACAGCACCCTGGATCGATGGGGGTGGCCCAGCTACTTATTTCACCCAATCTCGCCCGACAGTAACATCGATGTCATGGGCGAACCAGTCTTCATTCCTTTCGGTCGCCTTGGCGGAAGTAGTAGCCGTATCAGTGGAGGTAGAAGAGGAAGTAGCAGGGGGCGGGCCACCCCCAGTCGCCATGAGCGTGGAGCAACCCTACGAACGCCCAGCCGCCATCCACCAAGAACGCGGAGCTTGACCACGGTAGAGAGGGAAAGGCGATGGAGAGGAAAGGTGTGGGGTGGACCTGACCCAGTTGCCGTGAGGGTTGTCGGGGGGAGGGGAAAGGTGCGGGGTGGAGCTTCCCCCCCCGAGGGGGAGAAACGAAGCAGAGGAGGGGAAGCGGGATAGAGAGAAGGCAGAGCTCACTCTAGAGAGAGAGAGATCGCCGAAGGTTCCTAATTATACTATGATAATTTTTTTTATTAAATGCAACATTATAAGACTCCCCATCATGCACAACATTTGTATAACTTCTACCTGATATCAGAACCTACAATGTGCACAAGCTTGTGTACTTAAGTTTAAAGAAATGGTTATATCATATATTTGGTTTTAATGATTGGCAAGTATATTTTTCAGACTAGATTTCTACATTAAAGTATGTGTGTGGAGTTCAAAATTTAGTTTGACATGCCATGCGGTCTCCTTTCAAGCCAAACTACAGTAGCTTTCTGACCTATCATATTTGGAACCATATTCATAATCCATAAATCAGATCTTCCATCTTTAATGCCTTACATACCAACATTTTTCTTATTCATTTATGATCATTTGATAAAGCACGATTCCTTAGTGTTAAAGGTAATATTCACAATGCACTTAGACATTGCATAATAAAGATCATGATAAGTGTTTAGCTTGTTTATTCTGATAGGTCCCAAGAAGAATAGATTAGGGTATAGTGTCAAACTATTTACATTTCCTTATAAAATTGTTTTGATGTTATTTGTGTTAGCTCTTCTTTAAAGTAAAAGTTTGCTCTCTGACTTTTATGTAACTTCTAGATGGATATAGCTTTCTGATGTTACTAAAACAATAACCCAAATATCATAAAAAGTGTAGAATACAAGTAAATAGTTCAGGTGTGCAGGAGGGTTGTCCTTAGCCATTAGTTTTTCTCTTGGAGGAAAAATTAATTTTGTCTTTCCATTGTATACATAAGTAATTTGATTTGCGCTTGTAAATTCAACATATTTTTTCAAACTCATATGATTTCATGTTTATACATGTAACATTCATTTAGGGCACATATTGGTAAATAAGAAACTATTCTCTATGTAAGGCATTATACTAGATTCCTAATTGGATATGTATGATTACTCTCAGGACAATGTTTTCCATAAAATTGGTGAAAGGAAACTCTAATGGATAGGTTTTATATGTGATCTTTTATTTCATCTGGAGGGACATTTTTACATAATTCATTGGTCATCTTATTTTTTGGTTTGTTTTAGCTTGGTTAATCTCAAGTTCAATAGTCTCAGCTAAGGGACCCTTGAAGATCTTACTATTTAGGGGGATTGTTAGTACAATTGCATTACTAAAGATATATCAGTGCAGAACAAGAAGCATCATCTTTGTGAGGTTTTAATCTTCAAGATTATATTTTAAGTTCTCCCATCTCCATTACAAATTTTTGTTAGCCTCGTTATCCTTTTGATTCATTGTTTTTCAACTCTGTTATAAACTTAAATGCTTCCAGAGAACGTTCACTCACCTATCAACATTTATATGTTTTTTGAAAAACAATTCTATACATCTTGATGTTGGTTTGGAGTTTCCACTTATTGGTGTCTGTAGTATGATTCGTGAGAGCAAACTTGGAGCTTGTACTACCTTCACATATTTATTCTAATTACATGTTACCTGATAAAAAACCTTGTCCATCTAACTTTGTAGAATTTTTGATTAAATTCCTTCGTTATATATTCCTTTTGAACTTATATTAGGCATTAGGTCATTTCATATGTTACTTTAATTTTTTTTCCTACAATGAGGGGAATACCCAAGGTACTTAGTTAGGATATCCCTCGTAAGGTTTAGATCAAAGGTTAAACCCAAGAAGCAAGAAAATACTTAGTTTTTTTAATGCCTTATTAGTATTATCTTAATTACGAACAAATTGGTCTTGAGATACAGTAGGGTGAAGTGTCATTCATAGAATTTGTTGTATTTTCACTTGAATCTTCCATTACACAAGACATGTAAAGTTTGGACCTTATAGATACACCTAAAGTATTCACGAGAAAATACAATACATGTCACAATGTGGTGTGAGAATAAAATTGGATGTGGCACTTATTATGTATTGAAACAAAGCATAATAGAAATCTCTTTAACTTTTAAATGCAAAGGAATGTGATGAACAAGAGTGGAAACTTCTAAATAGTGCAAGAACAAATGATTGTCAACAATGTTTGTGAGCACATGGTCTTTTTAAAATTAATTGGTCTCCTAAATTCTTTTATTTTTAGTTTCCAAATGTACTCCATAAGTATGATGAGATAACTAATACACTCAAGAAAAAAATTTACGAGATAAGTGATTGTAAAATCATGAATATGCTAATTTGTCCCTTGTCATTGGCCACATACTCAGTCTCACTTCAAGCACCCGTTGGTAGTTTATCAAATAAAATATATCTAGACCACAATATTTACATCACCATAAAAATATAAATAATCATATTATGCAGTAATCCATGTTCTTCGAGTTCCATGACCCAACGTTTTCCATTGAAATGGATGAGTTTTGTCTAGATTCACTTTGTTGCACCCTTGCCCAATGATATTCCTCATGTACGGTTGAATTTTTAATTCATTGATAGGAAAACACACCAATAACTAAGTATATACATTTCATTTGAGATTAGTAAAAATAGAAAATGTGAAATAATCATCTTGCACATCTTGCAAACTACCATCAAGAAATGAAAAACATTGTCCAGTTGTACTTACTTTCTAATGGAAGACCAATTGTCTTTGGAAAAGGAAGATCTTAATGTTTGTCCCATATATATACAACATTATCATGTGTTCACTATAGGATATTGTTCATACTAAAATGACAAGCAATGATGTAGTACTATGATATAGAAATTAACTTCAGTATAGACACCAAAATAATAGGTGTTCATGTGATCATGGAAAAATTACTTGGGGAGAATCTCTAGTTTGACACAACAAACAAAAAAATCATTAATCCACTCCTATTTAAATATAGCACATATATAGAAATACCATACAATCATGTACAATGATATCTTCCAGGTTTCAGCCCATCCTAGGATAGGAAACTAGTCATATATATATATATATATATATATATATATATATATATATATATATATATATATATAGGGTGTTCATTCATTGCCCGTGCGGGTAGCATAGATTTTCACAACCCTGCAGCCAAAAAAGTAACTCTTCTAGCTAAGAAAGTAACTCTGCTGTAAAAAAAAGTAACTATGGTGTCAAAAAAGTAACTCTGCTGGCCAAAAAAGTAACTCTGTACAAAATATACAGCAAATATATATAAGGACGGGTTTTTTGATTTTAGAGGGGCAAATGATATTATTTTTGGCTCAAATTTTTTGGAGAGCTAGACAAAATAGTCCTCTACAATTTCGAAAAACAAATTTTGAAAAAAAGTGATCAGAAGGGTGGGCGGGTAGCTACCCGCGGGGGAAATAAAGATGGGCCCTATATATATATATATATATATATATATATATATATATATATATATATATATATATATATATATATAGGCCATTCATTCATTGCCCGCATGGTTAGCCTGGATTTTGGCTACCCGGCAGCCCAAAAAGTAACTCTCCTGGCTAAGAAAGTAACTCTGCTGTAAAAAAAGTAACTATAATGTCAAAAAAGTAACTCTGCTGGCCAAAAAAGTAACTCTGTACAAAATATACAACAGATATATATAAGGACGGGTTTTTTAATTTTGAAGGGGCAAATGATATTATTTTTGGCTAAAAGTTTTTGGAGAGCTTGACAAAATAGTCCTCTACAATTGCGAAAAAATTTTTGAAAACAAATGATTGGAAGGGTGGGCGGGTAGCTACCCACACGGGCAATAAAGATGGGCCCATATATATATATACATATATATACATACATACACATACACACACACCACACACACATACAAATATATATATATATATAGAGAGAGAGAGAGAGAGAGAGACAGATAGAGAGTCAGGCTAGAATACACTCAAGTGTGTTTGCATATCAAGACTATTTTTTGCAAAATGTAAACCATTGATCTTCACCGTCATATTATAACTAGGCTACATACAAATTTATAGTCCATTTGGATCAGTGTAAGTCATGCATCCAAGGGTAACAAAATCGACACGCGAAACTAATTTGAAATGCATATTTTTTGCAGTCTTTATAACATGACCTATAAATGTCCAAATGTGCTCAAATTTTGTGTATGAGCTATTCACATGATTTTTAAGAAGATCTATGGATTATATTTTTGAAAAAAAATATTGCATTATGTAAAACTAAACTACTTGAGTGTATTATGCTCTGAATACACTCAAGTGTATTCTAGCCCGACTCTCTCTCTCTCTCTCTCTCTCTATATATATATATATATATATACATACATACATACATACATACTTACACACACACACACACACACACACACACACACACACACACACACACACATATATATATATATATATATATATATATCTTTTGAAACATCAATAAATTTTGATATGCAAATATATGATAGAAAGCTCTAAACTCATATGCCAACATGTGCAATGACGTGGATATTAGAAGAATTCGTACTAAAATAATGACTGTATATGACTATTTTATATTCCATAAGGTACAACCTTGCATATTCCCTTGTTCCAATGGTATCACACTTTATCTTTTTGTTATTCTTTATATATCATTATATTAGTATTTTCATTCTTGAGTTGAATCGAAGTTCTTAAAGCACTAACTTAAATTCTCAGTTGTTGTAATTAAGATGTTGCATATTTGGTGTGAATACAATCTTCTAAAAACATACAAACTAGATAGAAGAAGTATACATAGTTACATTCGTGCCTCCGCTGGATTGATAAAACAATGGAAGCTTCTCATTCCAATGATGGACCAGATCTTTGCTAAAGGTCACAAATCATAAAAATCTAGTTTATTAGCTATCTGAGTTCCTTCCAACTGACCAAGCAGGTTTTTTCGAGAAATGTATGCCTGACAAATAACATAATATGTAGAAAACATCGATAAATTCCTCTAGCATTCATTATTTCAAAGGATGGTTCACATTTTCCTATCACTTGTAAGACCATGTATTTTTATAGTGTTATTCCTAAACTAGGCAAGGCAAGTTGTCACATTTACACAATCATAAGCAAGACTGGATAATATTTCTCCAAAGTCCTCTTTCACATGTAAATGAAACTATGTACATTATCTTTGACGAGATTTCAAAGGATGTAAAATAAGAAGAAGTGATATTGTTTCTTTAATAATACATGAAAAGAAGTGCTTTTTTTACTTATTGATGACTATGAAGTTTTTTGAATTATACTAACTATATTATGAAAAATGGTGTGATAAATTAGGTAAAGTTGTGGTAGTAATTAATGCCCTAGATATAAATGTTGGAAAAAGACCTACCCATCTTTCAGGGACAAAGTCAAGAATATCTTTTCTATGATATGGCTGCAACCGACCCAACTCATTTTAGAAAAAAAAGCACTTGGAACCCATACTAGAAAGGGTCCTGAGAGGATTTGAAAAGAAGGAATGGATCATTCTATAAGAAAGAGTGAAACATGATAGGACGATGGAAGTATATTCTCTACTGAATGCACCAATACTACATAGTTAAGTCACTATGCACCTTAGTTTCTATGTTTATGGAATTATGCAATGAAGAACGTAAAAAACTAAACCAATATCCTTGGAAGAACCTACTCCAAATGTTGGGAAGGAAAATACGTTTCTCAAATTTATTCACCAAATGAAAATCTTGACACAAGAACGAATGGTATACTTCTCAAACTACTACCAAAGTCGTGTGATTCTTCTATCTAAATTCAACAAATAATTCTCAAACTCAATCTTTTATGCCAATTTCTGACTTATGCAAGAAGATATCGAGATAACCATGAAGATTGTGATAAATCATCTATGTCATTTAAGAAAATTTGTTGAAGTAGAGGTTTCCTTCCAGAGGTAGGGGAGGTTATGATTGTAAGAAAAAATTCAAACTACTTCACAATCACTAGAAAGTATTGAGGAACTACCACAATTGCAATGTTAAAATGAGATAACAAAAGTGTATGCCATAGAGAATCAAAGATATAACATTAACAAAACAACAAATGAAAAAACATATATGAAAGGAAAATCCAGGAGGGATATTGAGAAAAAAAATTATGTGATAGTTATTACTCGAATTCATTAGTCAAATATGAGGACCTGATCTAGTTAGTTGATTCATATAAGAAACATTTGGATATTCTATTTTAATCAAAGTTTTACATTAAATGTATTCTCGGAATTTTTTTCATAGAATATCCAGATAGGACTTAGAAGTGACAGTGTCTTTCTAATAGATTGCCCTTCAAGCACCCAACTTTCTTGATATCTAATTATCCAAACAGGTTGATCAAATGTAGATTGTTTGACACAATTAGGCTTCACAACAATGAGAAGGTGACTGGTCATTTTTAAGTCAACAACCACATAAACTATTTCAATGAACAAGATCACATGAAAAACCACATAAATTCTACCCTACATGGAACTTGTACATAGTTACATTCCATAATATAGCAAGAAAGAAGCAAATAAATGTTGATTAAATTTTTTTTATCCAAAAGCTACAATGACATGCATAATTATTATATAGTCATTAGAGTTCTGTAAACTACTCTTTAAGCTCCAACAAATATTGCACATTCTGCCAAAGCATTCATTTAATTTCATAACACTTTTCACTATAACTGTTTGGGATATGAAAAAATATACAAATAAGTACTACATAACACTTTTCACTATGACTATTTGGAATATTCAAAAGACTGCTTTCATCCTAAAGAAAATGTTTCAATATAAGTTTAATCTTATAACCAAAGTATATTTGGTAGGTAAACATCCTAACATAGGAAGTTATTCTATGACAAGCGATTGGTCAATCGTAGGCCCCTGGGTGATAATGGGTGACTATTCTATCATGTTAACTAGCATCAACAAGATTTGATGCATAATAATATGATTTTAGAGGGATTCATTTTTCCCCTAGATCTAATCAACTCCTAAGTAGATGGAACTAGGTTGCTTACAAGAAGATCTTCCCATCATGTCATTTGATGCAATAATAATATATACTGCTACAAAATTGGCAGATCGGTACAAGATGGAATTGAAGAACAAGGTGCCTTATAGTGGAAGGTATGACAGAATGGAAGAATAGGGTGATCTATTTTTATGATTTCTATCAAAATGGACAATAAGTTTCAGGATTATGTTATTCTAAAACTCAAAATCAATTTTTTTGTAGTCAGAAGTTGTAAAAAAGACCAACGTTTGCTAGAATTGTCACATTTATTAGATATGTTTTCAGTGTCCTTCAATTGCTTAGGAAGCTTCTTGTAATCTTCTCTCACATCTGGTTTGGCATCTAGAGAGAATAAACGAAGATACTCTAGAAGGAGGATCCATATCCTCATTGAATCACTAGCCTCACCATCTCTTTTATTTTAAGATTCTAATCAGAAGGGTAGAACATACTCATGCTTCATGAGTAAACTTCACATGATAAGAGGCATGACAGGTAGGGGGTGTAACTCATTCTATAAAAGTTGATAGGAAAACATTTAATGTGTGCTCTATTATTGCAAAATGGTGCGAATTTTGGTTACATGTATGTATTGAAGAAGGGTTGATGATGACCATTTATTTACTAAATCACTCTGCTTATTGAACATTTATGTTTGAACTTATTTCTTTCTTCATTTCCCAATGAGAAAAATAAGGTCTAAATGAAAGAGATACATGATAGCCATGAATTCATTTACCTTTGTTTGAGGACATCACACTATAGGATTCCTAACTTATGTTGCAACTTCACTGACATAGTTTATGTCACATAAAAGCAATTGATGGTCAAAGGAAGATAACTACCTAGAAAAAACCTTGGACAAAGAATTATGACCAATGTAATAAAAGGAAAATGAACAAGTAACATAACTTAGATTTCTATCCAAAATAACCAAAAGTGGAGTCCTTCTAGAAGCTAATATAGTAAGGATTTGAACAACTTGAGAAAGTACATGTAGAAAAGTGATTTCATGAACTCAATGCCAATGAAATGAACTGAACAACAACCTTAAATGTGACACCCATTGCCACACAAGCGAGATTACTCAAAACAAATGCAAAATTATCACTAATAACTAAATTACCACAAAATAGGGTAAACTACAACCGACCACATAAAGGCATATCAAGATGAATGCATCACATTTAAAGCCATAGAACTTACGTCATTTGTATTTTATTCATGCCAAAATATGTTACATATCATTGTTCACTAGATAACTATCCACAACCTATTACACATGGTAACCTATTCTCGTATACAAACTATGTCTGTACCATCCTAGTATAGACCCAAAAACCCAAACGGGTGTACAACATCTATAAAACATACCCAAGGATCTGAGAGTATAGGGATGAAACATAGGACTCTATTACTAGACACTAGTTGCATGTCCATGAACCACCAACTATAGCTCCTCTTATAGACAACTTCAATATCATAATCTCTATCTTAGCGTTCATGTTCACCTAAAAGATGTGGAAACTCACGGGGTGAGACCAAACATCCCAGCGAGAGATATAACTCTCTTCCAACATCTATTAAAGCACATATAACTAAATAGGTAGATAAAGTACTTAGTAGGTTGAGCATATTTAGCTAAATGATATGTATGTAACAAATAAAGTAGATTCGACAAGACTAAGAAGCTATCACTGAGCAGTAGAACAATTAATATTCTAAAAAGGAATATGAATTACATGTATAACAATTGATTTATCTTACTATCTTATAATTAAATCAATCATTGCAAAGACAAGGAAAAGGGTTCATCCAATGTTATTCACATTTGACCCTAAGCAAAATACACTATACAACTATGTTATGTCTTTTATTATTGGCCTGAGGATTTTAGTCGTACCACCCAAATCCAACCAACCACTCCTCAGTCAAAATCCGTGCCATAAAAGGTCATTGGAAGAACCGGAATCCACGACCTACCCGACACCTCTTGGTCAGCCCAAGAGAAAACACCACAAAGATGTATCAATCAACTAAAACAATGACATATTGTCAAGCTAAAGGATTGGCTCACGCATGGAAATCCATATATAATAACACCTAGCCCACCTTGGTACATGTAATGGTGTTGGAGGAACAGGCTCACACATGGTCATCCATATATAATAATACCTAGCCCACCATGGTATAGGAAACAGTGCTAGCACAACAAGCTCCCACATGGCCATTCTACAAAGAAGGATTGGCTCATGCATAGCCATCCATATGACAATGAGAGCAGCTCACGCATGGCCATCTCACACAATATGTAATTGTGGATGCAAGGAGATACTCAATTTTCATCCCCACATATCCAAAAATATGCACTCTGAGTTTCCCATAGGAATGACTCGCTACACCATCAAGCACTATGACTAACACAGAAATGGATCTATGGCATAGGGAACCTACATGAGTAAACTTTAACTTGATTAATTAAGCCAATTGGGTATCTTTCAGCATCAATCAAGTTACAACGTACAAATCCAAAACAAACTCTAAAAATATAAGGAAATGATGTAATGCCAGAAGATAGAAAATGTATAAGGTGTGAACTAGTCCCATCATCACCACATGATACGTGTAGCATTGTCATTTACAAGGCCATCACCAATATTGCATCACTATGGGATATCCATCCCTTATCACATCACTGGAGGTTAACACCTCACACTAGTCATATAGCCTCTTCTAGGTCATAGGACCCAATCACATAATTCTTGCATGTGCACCATCACATTATGCCTCAACAATGTGCATAGTCACCATCCTGTATAATATAGAATTCACCATAGCATTCATATAACTATGTCATTTAGGTTCACATCACCTACAAGGTTAGGGACTTATAAATAGAGAGAGAAAATCAACATAACATGATAACCACTTCAAGAGAGAGAAGCAAACACATCACATGACCCAACATTAGGGTTAGGGTTCCTTATTTGTTTGATTAGGGTTTTATAACTTTATTCAAAAAGAACTACATGTGAATCATTACTTACTTGAGCATATTAGGGTTAAGGAATATGATTAGGGTTAACCAAAAATCATTCAAAAATAACTACATGTGAATCATTACTTACTTACTCAAACACATGTGTTGACTATATGTTCATATATGTGTCTCGACCATCCATCACATAGGTTCCTCAACCACTCATGAAACAAGTATCTCGATCACCCTCAAGCAAAGTGTCTCGGCCACCTTTAAGCAACATGTCTCAACCACAACAAAACTAGGTGTCTCGACCGTGACGCATCATGTATCATGATCGTGACACATCAAGTGTCATGACCACCACATAGATTAGGGTTTTGGTCAATCTCAAAACATGTCTCGATCTCAACAAAAAAATGTCTCGATCACGTCCAAAGGAAAACATCTCAAATGAAATATAAGTAGGTTTCTAAACCTATGCAAGGACATGAGTCTCGATCAAAACAAAACCAAGAGTCATCACTGAAACAAAGGCATGCATCTCGACCAAAAGCAAAACATGGGTCTCGACCAAGAACAACTCATGTGTCTCGATCCAAACCCACACATAATCATGACCACAACATAAAGGAAGACATATGTGTCAAACAAAACAAAGGTTAGGTAGTAGGAGAACCAAGCATCACCTTGCTCAAAATCCTTGGATTCGTGATCATTAAACCTCAGAACAACACCATGAAAATCAACAATCGAAACCATAATAGAAGAGAGAAAACCAAACTTCAACACATATGGAAACCACTCAAAACTTTATAGGAAAACATATTGGCCGAAAACTTAACTTGATGATAAGAATAAAGCTCATAGTCCATGTAAGAACCTCATCAAGATTAACCATCATCATTAAGATGGGAATCTCTATGCAAGGGACACCAAAGTCTTAAAATCTAATTTCAACATTAATCTTCAAGAAACCAACTAGAGGGAAGAAGACCAAGCTTCAACCTCAAGGCAGCCAAATCAAAACCTCAAGAAAACACAAAGGTCAATCGAAAGCATGATAATGAAACCAAATATTGTGTTACATGTATTTAAATTATCACTTTCAACCCATAACAAGTCAAACACAAGAATTTAAGGTTTAAGAGAGAGAGTAATCTTCATGAGAATACTTCAAAGTCTAAAACCTTAAATCATGATAACTTCACTTATCATATTATCATAAAATTTAGAAATCAAAATAGGAAATTACCACGGCCAAAACTAAAGATAAGAATCAAAGAAAACCACCCTCATTAAGAAGGGAAACTTTCCATTAAAAAGGTCACTGAATCCCTAAAACGCGTACTAAGAAAGTCACCATGGAGAACCTAATGTAAGGGAAAGATAAACTTCACATTCAGCACCCTCAAAATAGAACCTAAGATCCATGTTATACTAAGAGTCCACCACTTGGATGCATGTGATCAAGATAAAGGTCAAAAGATAGGACAAAACCATTCATTTCATCATCATCTCAAAATCGGGTACCATATATTAGGGTTTCAGATTCTAAGCAAACCATGCATGATAACCACCATCATTCAAGTGCTAGAGAATGGTATCATCTACTAGCATATTAGAGAAACTTTTGAGAGAGAGAAACAATAATAGTATGTAAGGAAAAGTGTAATAATAGAGAGGGTAGAGAGTTATATAACCTGCCTTAAGGAAGATCAACTCCAAGGATCACTAGCCCCAAGCACACGATCACCAATGGTGATGAAGCTCCACCAAAAGCTCCACTTTTGACCTCAAGATCTCCTCAAGAAGTAGAAGATGCCATGATCAAAGATAACT
This sequence comes from Alisma plantago-aquatica, assembly GCA_963693085.1. Lineage (NCBI taxonomy): Eukaryota > Viridiplantae > Streptophyta > Magnoliopsida > Alismatales > Alismataceae > Alisma > Alisma plantago-aquatica. The sequence goes on along the minus strand of OY856415.1, from coordinate 287,060,047 downwards.
TAAGGGAAGAGGGTAAGAAACCCTTGGCCAAACCAAAAGAAGAAGGAAGAAAAGAGAAGAAAACTTCCTCTCACTTGGGTCCCACCTTGTCAAAACATGGCATATGACCCTTGTGATGAGGAGTTTCTCTCCAAAACAACCATTAAGGAGGATCCATGATATATGGATGAGATAAGAGAAGAAGATGGGGTACACGATCAATGGAAAATGTCACAAAGGAAAGGAAAACACTTGCCAAGGTTGAAGATAACTAAAAGTCACCACATGCAAGGGAATTGGATCACCAAAGCTCCAAGGATTTGTCCTTATTTGCCCCACCTTCCTCCAAGGTCGACCACAAGCAAGAGAGAGAAGAAGGAGGGCCGAAAGGTTCACCAAAAAGGATAATAAAGGGGTTATATACTCAAGAGGGAGAGAAGTAGGGTGGAGATGAGGTGTCAACACTTAAAGGCACCAAAGGGACACTTGTTCTTAAAAGAAATCAACATGCAACAACTTTCTGCATGCATGCAACCTATGGTGATACAACCAATGTTGGGTCTTGACCACGTAGGTCTCCCAACCCATTGGTTTTGGCCGTGACACTCCTAAGGGGTCAAAACAACATCAAAACACATGTCTAGGTTGAGACAAAAGGTCACCACCACATCCAGGTTGTGACACACCTCAAAAAGACCATTGGATGGACCTAACTCCACCAAGACCATCATGGTTGAGACAAAACCAAGCCAAGGTAGGTATCTCAGTCAAGAAACACTCAAAACACACCCAAAAGGTCGAGACAAGGGTCACTACACTTCAACCAAGCTCATAGGGTCAACACCAAGTAAACCCTAGAAACCCTAATCACCTCTAGTGATGTCACCATTCATCTAAGGCTCAACCAAGGTGCATCAAAGCACCACATTCTCTCTAATGAGGACAAGGAAAGGAAGGAACACTCTAGGTGTGGCAAATTGCAAGGTAACCTTATAAATTAGGTAAATTGAAATTCGACCAAAAACAATCATATAAAGCACAAACATCATCCAAGCAGGATCAAACTGGAAACATAAGCTTTCCTCAAGCTCTACAAGAATCTCAAAGGATAAGAAAAAGGTTCTAAGCACTTGATGAATCCAAACAAATATGGTTAGCCCAAAACATAGGTCAGGGGTCTTACATTAAATGAGTCAACTTTGAAGGTCAATTGACACTCCTATCATATGACAAAATTTTGCAACCGATTGATAACTACATCAAGCTATAAGAAACAAAATTTTGCAACCCATTGATAATTTTTGATAGTCATAAGTAACAAAAATGTGATATAAGATTATTCACATCAGAAAATTATAGGGGAATTGTTAAGAAGTGTTACTACCTCACATAGGTTAAGTTTATAGGTAGAATGATGAAAAAAATTTCCCCAAATAATAACCATGAATAATCACTTTATTAAACTAAACATATTCCAACCATTTGACTCCATGAGATTAATGAAATAAAAATGTACATTCAGTATTCACACCCAAACATGATGTTTTTAATCATTGGGAAATCATTATGTACATTCACATTTTCCTTGCATACAAGGATTTTGACACCGAAGAGCTTTAGTATGTTTCACATACTTTTAGTATGGTAAACTAAATTTCAGTTTTATCATGCATAATATGATCATATGCATTATATTTAACAGGTCATGGAATTATATATATATATATATATATATATATATATATATATATATGTCTAGGAAGGCAACAAAATTCAAGTCTAACAATCAATTCATCTTAGAACCAAATATAATAGCCAATTGTATAGAGAGTGTTTGATACATGCATAATATAGATGACATTAGTGATGCATCATGCCAATTATTTCAATCAATATTTTATCCTTTAAACAAGTTATGTTCTTCTAATGACCTTTAAGTATTGCATAATTATTGCACTTCATATTCCTTGTGACATAGAATGAGGATTTCATCAAGACATCATACCAACTACCATATTTGATGTAAGAACCCTGGATATGCTCCTATTATAATAAGTAGAAGCTACATCATGATCAAGTTAAGTAAATAGTGTACTAAACATAACACCTAGAAATTTATGAAACACTTAACTATTATAACCTTTGACTTGTTTAAGACTTAAGATGGTACGAAAACATGCCGATGTTTTTTTTGAAGAGTTTGTCAACTTTAAGAAAATAAAATGAATGAGAAACCTAAGTGTAATTAACATTTATAGTAGGTAATGTTATGTGTGTGTGATTCTCCATTATAGGTTCACATACAACTATTATTATTACGTACTATAATGATTTTACAGGTCTCATTTACCAACCTTTGAGTCTCATATACATATGTCTTCAAGTTAGTTGCACCATATTTGTTGTGTTTGATGTGAAGTAATGATAAGGAATACAAAAGTTAACTATTAAACACAAAAAATGTAGTTTGAGGATAAAAGTACCATCACCATCATAATCTGGTGACAAAAAGGGAATCAATAAAAATCATGTAACCATGCTTGTTATAAAGACAAAATGAAGATACCATCTAGAAAGATGCACAACCTGAGAAAGAGCCTTAAGAAAAGAGCATTCTTAAGGTCAATGTTGAAAGGAACAATCATTGTTACTAAATCCTTCTATTGGTCAACCGATAATTGCATGGTTAGAAAAATAATTGCAAACAATTATTAGCAAGACCATGATCTAAATATAATGTTGCATAGTATTCAAATTGAGGTGTGTCCTAATGCATTTTTTTTGGATTAATGAGTGAACCGCCCCTGTAGAAGCACCACTTTTGTGACCCCCCCAGACAGCGTAAACTCTCGGGCCCCGAGCGTCCCGCCCACCCGGGAACCGGTTAAAGTGCACAGCTGGCCAACCTGCGTGATGGGTACCATTTCGGAGGTAGCCACTGGGTATCGAAACCGGGTCCCTTCATGAGGGGACATCGTGCTGAACCACCTGAACCACTCCTGTCCTAATGCTTGTTGGGTTTCTTCATGTCTTAAGTTATTAGGGTGTGCACTTAAAGAGAAGCATTTTATTGATTGTATAAGAACATGAAATCTATCAAATGTATAGTGGGTGTGATGAAAACATGGTATTTAGTAAGGAAAATACCTAGAAATGTTGTTGGGATAATAAATTTGATGATGCATGCTAGGGGGTTTAGAAACTTGTAGTACTATCAAGCGCATCATTACATGGCCTGTCGGCGGAAGTCATAGAGTCTACATGCAGTGACCACTTGGCTTGTTGAGAAGATGCACAATGTCAAGTAGTGTCTGATTGGGGTGGGTGGAATATAATACGACACCTGCAAGGAGCCTAGAAACACATGAAAGAGAGTAAGGAAAGAAGAAGTGGTTTATTTTGGGTGGAGTAGAAAAAGGTGTGTTTCTTTGGGATGGGAGAGACCTATATGAGGAGGGAGAGTGCAAAAATGGGGGAAGAAAGGGTTGAACAGGGGAGTAATACGAACTTGAAAGTGGGAGATTAAGAGGAAACGTCAGAGTGCATGGGTAGGAGGTGGACACATTATTAAATATTAGTTTTGAATTTGAAAGATAGTCTTTTGTTAAAGCATAATAGTATGATTAGCTACATTTTATTTATCTATAGTATTATAATTTGTAAATAATAGTGACTTTTAACTTCATATACCACATATGTAAATTAAATATGGGTAGTTCAATCATCATTTTTTGTAGTGATCATCACTCTTAGGCTTTCCACGGTCAGACTCTTATAGAAGTCATATCTCTATGTCTGGTCATGGTCTTTTTGATATGATCCCATAACATGTAGCCAAACTATTATCTCAATAGCTAAGAAAGATACATGGCACTTCTTTATCATCCAACTTATTTTGGTTTTCTTTTGGAACGTGTGCATATGTCTTGTACCCAAATACTCATACATGAGCACATGATTATGTCCATACCTTCACAGGTGTCTCAAATCACAAAGGAACTAAAGGACATCAATTGATAAAATAGAAAATAGTACTCACTGTCTCTCCCATAATGTCTTTGGCAATTGTACAGTCTTCAACATCTATATGACTTTCTTCATTATCGTACGGTTCATCCTCTCAGTCATACCATTGTGTTGTGGTGTGTTGGACTTTGTCCTCCCATGTCCTATGCCTTATTACATGTAGTAGTCTTGGAACTCCTTGAAGGTGTACTCCCCTGTTTTCTGTGTAAAAAAACTTCAACTTTTTCTATCTCCAGCTCCACCATGACATGAAATTTCTGAAATGACTAAAGGACTTGATCCTTAGTCTTACACAAGTAGACCCCCACCTTCATGGATGAATCATTAGTAAATGTGACAAAATACATGTTTCCACCTAGTGAAGCTACTTTAAACATACCACAAACATCTAAAAGAACCAACTATAGAAGATGTGACTTCACCTTTGATCTCATCTTGAAAGAAAGTCGTAGATGATTTCCTATCTAACATGAATCACATGAGATCAGATTGGTATCCTTGTCACAATAAATTAATATCTTCTTTGATAGAAGTTGAAGGCCTTTCTCACTCATGTGTCTTAGCCATATGTGTCATAGATCTATCTAGTGATCCTCAATTGCATGTATACCACCACCTTGGAGCACTTTAAGTTGGGTCTTGTACAATGTGTGACATAATTTACCTCATACAATAAGTAAAGACCCCTTGTAGCCTTACATTTTCTACCATCAAGGTCCAGACAAAAAATTCTCAAACACATAAAGAACTAGATATCAAACTAATATGGTGAACATCATTGATTGTGAGCATGCAACCACACTTGTTAGAACACAAATTTCTCCAAACTTGATCATTTTAGAGAATCTACACTTTCACATATTGGCCCTCTTGAAGTCTCACTTTCTATATGAAGTGAATAACTCCTTATTGGATGAAACATGATAAGAACTTGTAGTATCCACCACCCACTCATAATCATCCTCATCTACATGCAAGCATTGTTCCTGGATTGTCAATACCACATCATCATCATTGTTTTTATCATTTGAAAGTGTCCTTGTAGTGTTCTTATCGTCATTCTTCTTGTATTTGGTTTCAAACCAATTTTTTTTCAAACCTTACAGTCCTTCTTAAAATGACATGGCTTGCCATAATAGAAGCACCCTCTACTCTTTGGCTTGGATCTGTCACAAGCCTTTATGTGATTATGGGGCTCATTGTGTCTATGATATATGTCATGGTCTCTCTTTCCATCAGTGCTACTGTGCTCTATGAAGTACACCTCTGACCCACTATCACATGAGGCATGTCGTCAAGTCTCTTTATTCAGTAGACTACTATTCACCTGATCAAGTATCAACTTTCCATCCTATGTAAAATTGTTGACTGTCATAAAAATTGTCTCTCAATTGTCAGGTAATGATCCCAAATGAAGTAGTCCCTAGAGTCATCATCGAGAATCATCTTCATCTACCCTAGTTGATTTACAAAATAATGAAAATCATTTATGTGTTCAATGATGCTTGTATGATAACCTCCTATTTTAGTAGTTTATCTTAGTCTTTTTCTTTAGTTTTCCATACTCTTTCTACATTTATATTGTACTTAAACCTAATTTTACCCCTTTTTGTAAATACATCATCAAACTAACTTTTCCTTTTATAATTGCAGAAAAAGCACAAAAAAATAACAAAAGAATAAACCAGCCCAAGGGTCGAGTGGATCCAAACGGTCCCAAGACCGCATGGAGTTCAAACGGTCCCGAGACCGCATGAAGCCAAACGGTCCCAAGACCGCATGGGGTTCAAGCGGTCCCGAGACCGCATGAAGCCAAACGGTGCCAAGACCGCATGGAGTTCAAACGGTCCCGAGACCGCATGAAGCCAAACGGTCCCAAGACCGCATGGAGTTCAAGCGGTCCCGAGACCGCATGAAGCCAAACGGTCCCAAGACCGCATGGAGTTCAAACGGTCCCGAGACCGCATGAAGCCAAACGGTCCCAAGACCGCATGGAGTTCAAGCGGTCCCGAGACCGCATGAAGCCAAACGGTCCCAAGACCGCATGGAGTTCAAACGGTCCCGAGACCGCATGAAGCCAAACGGTCCCAAGACCGCATGGAGTTCAAACGGTCCCGAGACCGCATGAAGCCAAATGGTCCCAAGACCGCATGGAGTTCAAACGGTCCCGAGACCGCATGAAGCCAAACGGTCCCAAGACCGCATGGAGTTCAAACGGTCCCGAGACCGCATGAAGCCAAACGGTCCCAAGACCGCATGGAGTTCAAACGGTCCCGAGACCGCATGAAGCCAAACGGTCCCAAGACCGTTTGACGCCAAACGGTCCCAAGACCGTTTGACGCCAAACGATCTCAAGACCGTTTGACGCCAAACGATCTCAAGACCGTTTGACGCCAAACGGTCCCGAGACCGTTTGACGCCAAACGGTCCCGAGACCGTTTGACGCCAAACGGTCCCAAGACCGTTTGACGCCAAACGGTCCCGAGACCGTTTGACGCCAAACGGTCCCAAGACCGTTTGAGCCCAAACGGTCTCCAAACCGTTTGGATCTCACTCAAAGCCTATAAATAAGACCTCAGGGCCGTTCATGAAAAGGGGTCCAGACGTCCAGAGGCTGTCTCTCCACTACCAGAACAACTCCATCCATCACTCGAGGCTGCCGGTCTGAGACTCACGTCCATTGCAAGCTACTCTCTCTCTCATCAACAAGGAAGGTGAGAGGAGAAGATCCGTCATCAAGCAAGCTACAAGGGGTGGAGATCGTTGCTCTCTCCACCAAGGGTTCAACCTTCTCTCCTCAGTGGAGATGATGTTCTTTCTATCTCTTCTTGCCTCCTTCTTTGTTGCTCCCTCTATGAGGAGCGAGTAGTTCCATCCACTGGGGCGCGGGGACTAGCCCCGCTGCCCATGTTTTGTATTTTGTACTGTAAAAAAGATGTTATCATTTCGTTTTAATACTAAATCGTTTCACACATGCTTGAATGATGGCCACGTTCTTGTATGCATTTATTGTCTTTCGTTGTGGTTTGTCTACGACCGCTATCGAGGCTTGAATACCGATTTAGTGTTGGTTTCTGGTGTGTGTATCCACCACGCATCCGTTTCGGTGTCTAGAAGTGTATCTCAAAGAGTGGAGTAAACTCACTATCATCTGGCACACTCCCATCTGTATGGAAGAGACCTTTGGTAAGTTGAGGAACACACTTTGCGAGGGGAATGATGTAAAGCATGTGACCATTCGTTCGGGGATGGCTGGCGTTGCATCATTCCCGCACTTCTCGTAGCTAGGTTATCCCTCACCGGAAACTAGGCCTACAAAGACGCTATTCGATTTGGTAATTATCGCTCGCTTATTAGTTTTAGATGCACGTTTCTTGAGGTTGGGTAAGATTCTCTCTTCGGAGACTACATCCTTCAGTGACGCGTAGTGATGTACCGCATGAGAGTTACTCAACCCTTGGAGGATGAGATGCATTGCCCTTTTCTTATATGGGCATTGGTCTTGTGGAACATCGAAGGGTGCAATGCATCGCTCTTGTCTTACGTGGGCATCGGTCTTGTGGAACACCCTTGGATGCAACGCATCGCTCTTGTCTTATAAGGCATCGGTCTTGTGGAAACATCCATGCATCTAGCTTATAAGTCTTGCTTAGTACATATACAATGCATGTGTAGCGGTGGTAAATACCTGCTTAACCCCAGTGATTCATCATCATTTGTTAACTCTTAAGATTTACTTGCTTCATTTACTTTCTTGCTTTACTTTCTTTGTACTTAGTTTAAAACAACCAAACCAAACTTTCGATCTAAATGTCAATCTTTAAGTTGTTAAGTAAAGGCTAAAGGTTTTCCATCTTGACTTTGTCAAGACCGTTGTCCCGAGGATTCGACCCTTAACTATACTACGATAAGACTTCCACATGTCTTAGCACATGTGGGTGGAGTTCTTACCATAGTACTAGCAAGGCTAAACTTAGAGACTCATCATCTCTAGGATTTTTAGTGGTAAGTAAAACTATCATCAAAAATTGGCGCCGTTGCCGGGGACAACGGAACTTTTTAGTTTTTACTTACCAATTTCTTGGTTGATTAGGATTTTACACTTTTTCTTAATAACCAATCCAATATTTCTTGATCTTTTTCATTTCCTTCCATTTTTCCTAACTTGAGATTTTCCTTCTACTCAGGTAGAAAATGTGTATGCAACCCCCGCATAGCATCGGATTCTCCCCTGAACCAGAATACGATTCTGAGGTAGAAAGAAGTTTTCACCGAAGGAATAGACTTAACCGCCAAAGAGCCAGACAGATGGCCGAAGAGCAACGCCTTGTTGCAGAAAGAGTCAACGCCGCCATAGCAGCACAACGAGCACAACTCATTGCTGACACTCGTGCTCAGGTGCAAGCTGAGATCCGAGCTGAAGTACAAGCACGCATCCAAGCAGAGCAAGCTGCTGCTCAACTCGCGTTAAGAAACAAGCAACTTCGGGATTACGCCGTCCCGAAGAATTACGAAGATAACCATCCGGTCCGGCCTCCGATCATTAACATCCCACACTTCGAGATCCGGACCCAATGGATTCAGATTATGCAAGGGATTTCTTTCTCTGGAAGTTCTGGAGACGACTGCATGGACCACCTGAAACGGTTTAAGGCATTATGCCGACTGGTCCCGCAAGCTGGCATTGCTTTCGACGCAATAATGCTCCATCTGTTTCATTTCACTCTATCTGGAAGGGCCTTAAGTTGGTATAATTCATTGGATAGAGAACCCATTATTACCACCTGGGCCCCTCTAGAGGAGAAATTCCTGGAGAAGTTCTTTCCACCCTCGCTTACTTACGAAATCAGAGGACAGATCAACCATTTCTCTCAACTTCCTGGAGAGACCCTCACCGAGGCATGGGAAAGATTCAAAGAACTTCTTCGAAAATGCCCTCATCATGGGATTTCGCAAAATCAACTGATTGAGACCTTTTATCGGGGGGTAAATGATGACATTAAACAGTTCCTAGATTCCTCATCTGGAGGAAATTTCATGAGGAAAAACTATGAAGACGCCTGGAAGATCGTCACTTTAGGGGCTGAAAACCAGTCCAACTGGGGGCGAACAGCCGGAAAAGGCGTCCTCAAAGTCTTTAAAGCTGAGGAATCCATGGAATTAAAGTCAATAGAAGAGGCTCTGAAAGCAATCGCCCATAAACAGCAAACCCTTGAATCATCTCTAGGGGAATTCAACAAGAAACAAACCCCGCAGCTGCATCAAGTCAAAGCTGTCACAGGTTCCTGTGAAGCTTGTCATGCATCAGATCATCTGACCTTATCCTGCGGAATGCTCTATAGTGTGATGATGGATCTTCATCCACCACCACAACCCTATGAGGCCATCACTAAACAGATTGAAGATCAGACTCCGGAGCAAGTCAACTCTATCCATACTATTCCCGGGCAAGTCTACTATAATCCCAGTCAACCAAGGAACCATCCTGGATTCCAGTATGGGAACTCTTCTGGGACTGCAAACCCGCAACACCAGACTCAAGGGGGATTTGACAGTAGGTTGCCTCCTGGGTTATCAAACAATCAAGGGAATCCAAGAAACAACTTCCCTAGGGTTAACTACCCTAGAAATCAGTCAGCCTACTACCAGTACACTCACCCCCCGCTTCACCCACAATTGCATGTTCAACAATACCAACAACAAAATTCTCAGAAGAATGTTACCACGCAGCCGGAAGATGAGCTATCTTCAATAAGACAGATGCTGCAATCTCAGCAAACCATGCTGGCCAATCAACAAGCCCAACAAAAGGCAGTTGAAACACAGCTTGCTCAGATTGCTGCACAATTGAAGCCTTCGGCTGGCACTTTCGCTGGACAACCCGAATTAAATCCGAAACATGGGCTGAACAAAGATCAACAATTAAATATGCCAGCAGTATAACAAGTTTTAGCTTCGTCGAGCCAGCGACATAAAACCAAGGCGCTTCTTGGGAGGCAACCCAAGACCTGAACATCAATTTCTCTATTTTCTAGTTTTATTCTCTCTTAATTTTGTTTTGCTTTCTTCAAGTTCTTTTATTACTAAATCTAAAAATACAAAAAAATCTACATAATAAAAACTACAAAAACAATTTATAAAACAAACAACATAAAAATCCATAAACCAAAATACAAAAAAAAATATACAAACATATATATACTCAAAAACATAAAAATATATAACCCCTTTTGTAACCTCCAAACGGTCTCGAAACCGTTTGGGACCAAACGGTCCTCAAACCGTTTGAGACCAAACGGTCCTCAAACCGTTTGGGACCAAACGGTCTCGAAACCGTTTGGGACCAAACGGTCCTCAAACCGTTTGGGACTAAACGACCTTGAGACCGTTTGGGACCAAGCGGTCTTCAAAACCGTTTGGAATACGAAAGACCACCAACCAATCACTATATATATATCATCCCTACTCCATCTTTCTCTCTTCGAATCTTCGAATTCTCCAGAGCGTTCGTGCAAAGAGTCTTCTTCATGCTACTGTTGCATTCGCCCTAGCCGCTCACCCGTTCGATTCGACCTTCTTCCGCAAGGTAGTCCGGCGACTCCAAACACGCCGCTCACGCCGACGTTTCCTACACCGCCATCGCAGCCGTCATCGAACGAAGTTCTCCGACTCCTCTGTCGCCTTCGTCACCGCGCCATTGTGTCGCCACCACCACTGAACCAGTCGCCGTCTCCTCGACCATCGCGCAACGTCTTTTTCTCCGCTACCACCGTCGCTGCCGAAAGAAACTCCGATTCTTCCACCGCTTCCACCGCCGTCACCGTTTTTCCTATCGTCTTCGTCATCATCGAGGTCGCTGGCGTGCTCACCTTCGCGCCGTTTCGCCTTCCCCTGCGCCGGCAACCTGCGACTCTTCGTTTTCCAAACGGTTTTCCAGACGATCCCAAAACCATTTGGGACCAAACGGTCTTGCAACCGTTTGAGACCAAACGGTCTTGAAACCGTTTGGGACCAAACGGTCCTCAAACCGTTTGGGACCAAACGGCCCTCAAACCGTTTGGGACCAAACGGTCTCGAACCCGTTTGAGACCAAACGGTCTTGAAACCGTTTGAGACCAAACGGTCTTGAAACCGTTTGAGACCAAACGGTCTTGAAACCGTTTGGGACCAAACGGTCCTCAAACCGTTTGAGACCAAACGGTCTTGAAACCGTTTGGAACCAAACGGTCTTGAAACCGTTTGGGACCAAACGGTCCTCAAACCGTTTGAGACCAAACGGTCTTGAAACCGTTTGGAACCAAACGGTCTTGAAACCGTGTGGGACCAAACGGTCCTGAAACCGTTTGAGACCAAACGGCCCTCAAACCGTTTGGAACCAAACTGTCTTGAAACCGTTTGAGACCAAACGGTCTTGAAACCGTTTGAGACCAAACGGTTTTGAAACCGTTTGGGACCAAACGGCCCTCAAACCGTTTGGGACCAAACGGTCCTCAAACCGTTTGGAATCAAATGGTCCTGAAACTAAGAAGCTTCTAAATTGTTTCTTACTCTAAATTGTTTCAATCCTCTTTTTCTAACTAAGACACTTGTATCTTTTTCAGAAATGGCATCAAACAAGACTTCCGGATCTGCCCCTGCTCTGACAAGGGAGCAGATGATGGAGGAGAGAGAAAAGCTCATGCAAATCAGGGACACCTACAACACCACTGGAGTTGTCCCTCCAAAAATCAAGATCATCGAAGTCCTATGCGAAATAACCCGCCTTACCAAATGCCTGGGTGAGGCTCCTGAAGAAGAAAATGAGCATACCTCTTCGGACGACGATGAAGGTTCGGATTACATACCGAACCCCGATGAAGACTCCTCTGCCCAGGAGACAGAAGGGAAACGCAAGGCTGCAAAGGCTGCATCTGGGCAGCCTCCAAAAAGGGCAAGAAAACAGGTCCACCCTTCATCCGCCATGGACCAACCCTTCGCCAAACCATCCACATACGCTGCCACCACCATCACCCCTGCAGCTACCATCCCTACCACTTTCATTCCCATTACTGCTCCAATTCCACCTCCACAAAACCTATTCATCCAATCTTCCATCTCCATCGACAAAACCCTCAAACCGACTAAGTATGTTTGCTCCAGCATACTAGTCAAAATGGGAATTCATGATCGCATCTTCAGCGTACTACAGAAAGCCAACCTCGCCAGGTTGTGCTCATTACCTGAAGTGTCATACTTTGAACCTACGGCAGAATTCTTCTCCTTTCTGAGAAAGGAGCCCGTTGACATCGCTGATAGGTCACGGGATGGGGGTGACAGAAGAATTGTCACCCAGATCTTTGGTAGCGATGTCGTCTTGACAGAAAATATGCTGAATTCTATGTTCATCGATGACACGGAGCAACTACAAAAGGCCAAGCTAGTGGGAACCGATCACCCAGAATTCAACCGCCATACATTCTGGAAAAGCTTAACCGGACTTCCCACCTACGACGCCAAAACCTGCAAAGCATCCAACATACATTCCGGATTTGTGCGTACCTTGCACAAAATCCTATCTGGCGCACTATTCCCAAGGACGGAGGGAGGAAACGTTACAATATCTGATCTCTTTGTCCTCTGGTCTATCCTCAACGACAGGCCAGTAAACATTGGACGATTGATGGTCCAGAAGTTTTCTGCTGCCCTAATAGGGAAAGAGATCTGCTTGGGGGGCCATGTCACTTCCATAATAAAATTCTTTAAGATGGACAGGCTACTACCCCAATGCACGCAAATCAAGGGCGACATCCTTACAAACGAGCAATCTCTGAAAAACTCGTTCATAATCAAAGAAAAGGATGGGAAAATACACTACGTATTCTGCCCGATGGTTAAATCTTCAAGATCCCTCCTTCCGCTACCAGAGCTAGCACACTATGACATGACACAGCTCCTGTTTTCTGCAGACGAGCTTACTAAGTTGCTAGCCTCGGTCAAACCCGCCGAGAAAGAAAAAACTGCGGGTCCAACCGAGATGAGTATTACAGCCCCGACAGCACCACTTACAAAAATCCCTGTCAAACGGCCCTCTAGAAGGTTGTTACATGCCAAGCAGCTGTCGGAGACGCCAACATCCCGCCCCAACCCGGAGGATGAGCATTTCAACGACGAAATTCTCACAACATCCTCCATTGACTCTTTCATCCAGAGTCTACACGAGCAGCTCTCCACTGCTCCCACCACCGCCTTCCCCTCCACCTCCACGCCAGCATTCACATCCACCTTTCCACCCTCCCTAACATCAGGCTTCCCCCCCACCTCCATGCCTGATTTCACCACCTTCGCCTCCGCATCCACATCAGCATTCACATCCACTTTTTCACCCACCCCAACATCGGGCTTACCTTTCTTCACCTCCATGCCCGACTTCACCATCTCTCCATTACCATCCACAATCCCCACCCCTTCATCATCAACTCCACCACTCTTCACATCCGCCACCACCCCGACACCGCTGGTGACCTCATCAACAGTCACTACGCAGTTTGGGCCTTCATCAGTGTCTTTTCCGCAAGACACCACCACCATCCCACATAGGCCCCAGCCACATCACCCTTCCGCCTCTGGGGCCCCCTTTACTAACATCGGTGAGGAATTCGGCCGTCAATTTGACGCTGTCCGACACCTCCTCACCGATCCTTCTAACTTATTACATTCTCTTTTTTCTTGTGTACAGGATTTAACTAAACAGGTAACCAGGATCGACAATCAGCATCAAGCTCTTCCTGTCGTCCTACAAGGTATTCAGCAACGACAGGATGAAGTGGCTAGGCAAGTTGAACATATCAACAGCCACACCAACAACCTGCCGGACCTGATCCTTCGGGCAACACGTCAGCAAGAAGCTACGACGAGAAAAGTCGATGAGATCTCGACCCAGACTCACCCTCTGCAAGAGAATCTCCGCAAGCTTGAGCAAAACCAAGACAAGCTAAGCTCGCGCCTGGCTACCATCGACGAAACAATTACGCAGCTCCACCATCATCAAGAGGAGGATACCATCAATGAAATACAACAACTACGTGCCCAAGTCACAGATCTGACTGCACGCCTCCTCTCCGCCAAGGACAGATATACAGATCTCAAAGAAGCCCACGACGCATTGCTCGAAAAACACGAGCATCTGCAGGTGGCTTTCGATGAGCTACATGCCACTCACCGGCGGTGTAAAAAGCCATCTAATAAGAAGAAAACAGACGAAGCTGCGGCTGACAACGACAATGATGATGAAGAAGAAGAAGACTTCGATTCATCTGCTGACTCCAATAAAGACACACCTCCAGGAGACAAGCACGATGATGGCGAAGATCCAGGGAATGCTGCAGGACCCTCCCATACAGCACGATAACGTCAACATTTCTTATGGGGACCAATTCTTTGATTACTCCGCTATGGGGTCAATGGGAGAAGCTGCCAAAGATGCAGCATTCGCTGAGCTCCAACAGTGCATAAAAGGAGCCAGCGCTACCTCGCCGAAAACCCCTCTTCCCTATTCAACACCTTCTCCCCCTCACCTGGATGACGCAGACCGAGTGAGTCTAGATACAGACGAAGATCTTGACTCCGCCTCCGACCAGGATGACAATATCAAAGGCCATGAAGAAGCCTTCAAACAACACGCCTCCCCTCCACCACAAAACCTCCCCCCGCCCCCCCCCCCCCCCCCCTCTTCCACAAAAAATGCATGATCTTGACAGGACAGCCATCTCTACTTTAGATGCTCAGGACATTTTCATCCTGAACACTATAGTAGACGATGCAAAAGCGGGGGACGATACAATTTACATTAATACAAAAACCAGGCGTACGTTGACACGCGAAGATTTCCGTTGCATCCTCCGACCCCGGTCTACGATGCCACTGTCAATTTTTCGTGTCCTCCTCGCCAACTGTATAGAAATATATAAAAGTAAAAAACGGATACAACCAGCCTTCAACGCCTCACCTGCACTGTCTCTTGGCCTTTTACACAAAAGCCTGCAGGTGAGGTCGATAGAGCGGCTGCGTGTCGGTTTAGCACGTCAGGCACGCTATATCACGCTGCCTTTCCAAGTCTCGGGATACTGGCTCTTTATGATAGTGGACACCGCGGCAAGGGACGCCAAAGTCTACAACTTCAATACCGCCGAGCTACCATCCGGCATAATTAACTTTATCGGAGACGCAGCAGGTGAAGCTCGGTGTATACCCTTCCGGCTGCTTAAAGTAATCTGGGCTGTACGCCCTTCTCTTCGCCAAGACTGGAGCCAACCATGGTTTAGAATCATTAACCCTCCAGTTCAAGCCACCACGGGATCCGGGGACAGCGCCTTCTATACCATCAGACATATTCAAGCGCTTAACCAGGAAATCCCATTCACAGACTTGGCAGCTGAAGACTTCCATTCGCTAAGAGGACGCTACGCCATGGAACTCATCTGTGACAGAAGATTTTTCAACGACCCGACTATGTCACCAGATGATGTTCCACGGTATCTTTACTCAGCCGTGCAACGTCGACAGCGGCGACCTTTCCGCCAAGTTCTGGAAGAGTCAGAACAAAACAAGTTGCCCAAAGAAGACACCAGCAAGAACGACCCCGCGTACACAACTACACCAACTTTTCCTGATTTCGATCGCGACTCTTGCAAGGGTCTAAACGACCTTGAAATACGCATAATCATGGCAAAACTCTCCGCAGAAAAAGACGGCATCGTATTCATGTCTCAAGACATTATTGTAATGGCTGATTCTTTGCGAGAGACTTTACAAGATAAGGGGCAACTTTCTTGCAGCCTCATGGCCGCTTACCAATCTCAGATTGGCCAACACAATCCCGATACATATATGGCGTCCCCGTACATGAAAGACGATCTGCTCAAACTGAAAAACTTCGGCACAATCGAAGCATTGATTGCATATCTTCAACATACAACGCCGAAGTTCATCATGCTACCGATCCTACATCAAGGGCACTGGCTCCTTCTGGAAACCAATCTCCACACCGGAACCACTACAATATACAACAGTTCCGACAGCCAGTTCAATGCCCGACAACGACAATACGTCGTAACGCCCAAGACGCCGACAGAAGAAATGGCAAAGGAGTGTGCTATGAAATTAATCGAACTTCTGAGTCAGCACACTAGGGCATACAACACTGAGCACTTCAGCCGCCCCGCCTTCTGCCATAAATGCCCCCAGCAAATACGACAATCCAACGACTGCGGCTTCCACGTCCTCTACTGGATGTACACTATAATCGTTCTCCAAAGACCAGTGGAGGAAATGACGGACGTGGATTACCACGCCTTACGTGGGCAGTTCGCATCTACACTACTGCGTTCTCCAGGGGCAACCGACAATCTACCTTAACCTGCAACCCTTGTTCTAATGTTTTCTCAACCTATCACTTTGCCACTCTGGGGACAGAGTGTGTGATAAGTTAGGGGGGGATACATTAGACAAGGGCTAGGTATCAACTTCTATACTCCCTTCTTTTTCTCTAAACACTTTCCATACATTTCTATTGTTCTACAAATTCTTTTTATTCTTTCAAGATTCTTTTTACAAATTCTTTTTAATCACCTCAACTAACTCTAGAATCATGTTAGTCTCTACAAGTATTTAGCACTTAGACATCAAATGGCGATTTATCGACCCCCATCCACTATGGATCCTATATTTTTGCTCCAATTCTTTATCTGACTCTCCATAGGTCAAAATCAGGGCAGAAATAAGCCGAGATCTCAAGGATGAGAGGGAAATCAGGCAACTTCCAAGTCAAAAAGCTCTGCAAGTGGACCACAAACCAAATAAGTGCATGCTGAAAAACTTTAAGAACAACTTTCCTCTCTTCAAAATAAAAGAGGCTTGGCCGCCCAAAATAAATCCTCATCCCAAAACCCAAGCCTGTGAGTTTTTGAATAAAAGCCAGAGAGACGAATAAAATCATGAGAGTTGTGCCACGAATAAGGACCTATATAAAGAACTGATAAAGGGCTCACCCGGCCGGCACATTCCGCTGCCCTCACAAAGGCAGATGCGTCGCGTCCGGTAGTGAAACCCTAAAAGTTCCAAGTATATGAAAAGGCTAATAAAGGACTTGCCCGGCCGGTACATTCAGCTGCCCTCATAAAGGCAGATGTGTCGTGTCTGGTAGTGAGATCCTAAAAAGCATAGACAGCCCCTCCCCCACTCGAAGGGGGAGTTACACTTCAAAGCCTTTAGCCAACCCTCATACCCTCTCTAGCTTCCAATAGGTTTCCAGAGAGGTATAAAGTTGATTAGAGTCAACAGCATGCACAAAATAAATGTGGTCCCAAGGCAAACTTTGAGATACGGAAAACCTGATATCCAAGCAACTCTCGAAATCCAAAAAGATCAAGGCATGCAATAAGCCTCGATACGACCCCTAGGGAACTCAGGTCAAGAATTGAAGCAAGAAGTATGGAAATTTTAATTAAGATCGCCACGCCATTTCATGTCTCAGCTCTATCTAACTTGAGGACAAGCTAGACTCTAAGTTAGGGGGGGTGATAACCTCCTATTTTAGTAGTTTATCTTAGTCTTTTTCTTTAGTTTTCCATACTCTTTCTACATTTATATTGTACTTAAACCTAATTTTACCCCTTTTTGTAAATACATCATCAAACTAACTTTTCCTTTTATAATTGCAGAAAAAGCACAAAAAAATAACAAAAGAATAAACCAGCCCAAGGGTCGAGTGGATCCAAACGGTCCCAAGACCGCATGGGGTTCAAACGGTCCCGAGACCGCATGAAGCCAAACGGTCCCAAGACCGCATGGGGTTCAAGCAGTCCCGAGACCGCATGAAGCCAAACGGTCCCAAGACCGCATGGAGTTCAAACGGTCCCGAGACCGCATGAAGCCAAACGGTCCCAAGACCGCATGGAGTTCAAGCGGTCCCGAGACCGCATGAAGCCAAACGGTCCCAAGACCGCATGGAGTTCAAACGGTCCCGAGACCGCATGAAGCCAAACGGTCCCAAGACCGCATGGAGTTCAAGCGGTCCCGAGACCGCATGAAGCCAAACGGTCCCAAGACCGCATGGAGTTCAAACGGTCCCGAGACCGCATGAAGCCAAACGGTCCCAAGACCGCATGGAGTTCAAACGGTCCCGAGACCGCATGAAGCCAAACGGTCCCAAGACCGCATGGAGTTCAAACGGTCCCGAGACCGCATGAAGCCAAACGGTCCCAAGACCGCATGGAGTTCAAACGGTCCCGAGACCGCATGAAGCCAAACGGTCCCAAGACCGCATGGAGTTCAAACGGTCCCGAGACCGCATGAAGCCAAACGGTCCCAAGACCGTTTGACGCCAAACGGTCCCAAGACCATTTGACGCCAAACGATCCCAAGACCGTTTGACGCCAAACGATCTTTCCCAAGACCGTTTGACGCCAAACGGTCCCGAGACCGTTTGACGCCAAACGGTCCCGAGACCGTTTGACGCCAAACGGTCCCGAGACCGTTTGACGCCAAACGGTCCCAAGACCGTTTGAGCCCAAACGGTCTCCAAACCGTTTGGATCTCACTCAAAGCCTATAAATAAGACCTCAGGGCCGTTCATGAAAAGGGGTCCAGACGTCCAGAGGCTGTCTCTCCACTACCAGAACAACTCCATCCATCACTCGAGGCTGCCGGTCTGAGACTCACGTCCATTGCAAGCTACTCTCTCTCTCATCAACAAGGAAGGTGAGAGGAGAAGATCCGTCATCAAGCAAGCTACAAGGGGTGGAGATCGTTGCTCTCTCCACCAAGGGTTCAACCTTCTCTCCTCAGTGGAGATGATGTTCTTTCTATCTCTTCTTGCCTCCTTCTTTGTTGCTCCCTCTATGAGGAGCGAGTAGTTCCATCCACTGGGGCGCGGGGACTAGCCCCGCTGCCCATGTTTTGTATTTTGTACTGTAAAAAAGATGTTATCATTTCGTTTTAATACTAAATCGTTTCACACATGCTTGAATGATGGCCACGTTCTTGTATGCATTTATTGTCTTTCGTTGTGGTTTGTCTACGACCGCTATCGAGGCTTGAATACCGATTTAGTGTTGGTTTCTGGTGTGTGTATCCACCACGCATCCGTTTCGGTGTCTAGAAGTGTATCTCAAAGAGTGGAGTAAACTCACTATCATCTGGCACACTCCCATCTGTATGGAAGAGACCTTTGGTAAGTTGAGGAACACACTTTGCGAGGG
This sequence comes from Alisma plantago-aquatica, assembly GCA_963693085.1. Lineage (NCBI taxonomy): Eukaryota > Viridiplantae > Streptophyta > Magnoliopsida > Alismatales > Alismataceae > Alisma > Alisma plantago-aquatica. The sequence continues at coordinate 287,040,806 of OY856415.1, read as the reverse complement.
GAATGATGTAAAGCATGTGACCATTCGTTCGGGGATGGCTGGCGTTGCATCATTCCCGCACTTCTCGTAGCTAGGTTATCCCTCACCGGAAACTAGGCCTACAAAGACGCTATTCGATTTGGTAATTATCGCTCGCTTATTAGTTTTAGATGCACGTTTCTTGAGGTTGAGTAAGATTCTGTCTTCGGAGACTACATCCTTCAGTGACGCGTAGTGATGTACCGCATGAGAGTTACTCAACCCTTGGAGGATGAGATGCATTGCCCTTTTCTTATATGGGCATTGGTCTTGTGGAACATCGAAGGGTGCAATGCATCGCTCTTGTCTTACGTGGGCATCGGTCTTGTGGAACACCCTTGGATGCAACGCATCGCTCTTGTCTTATAAGGCATCGGTCGTGTGGAAACATCCATGCATCTAGCTTATAAGTCTTGCTTAGTACATATACAATGCATGTGTAGCGGTGGTAAATACCTGCTTAACCCCAGTGATTCATCATCATTTGTTAACTCTTAAGATTTACTTGCTTCATTTACTTTCTTGCTTTACTTTCTTTGTACTTAGTTTAAAACAACCAAACCAAACTTTCGATCTAAATGTCAATCTTTAAGTTGTTAAGTAAAGGCTAAAGGTTTTCCATCTTGACTTTGTCAAGACCGTTGTCCCGAGGATTCGACCCTTAACTATACTACGATAAGACTTCCACATGTCTTAGCACATGTGGGTGGAGTTCTTACCATAGTACTAGCAAGGCTAAACTTAGAGACTCATCATCTCTAGGATTTTTAGTGGTAAGTAAAACTATCATCATTGTACCATATCAATACATCAGGATCATGAAGTTTCCAATCAAGAATAATTTATTTATGGTAGTCTTCCCTTCATATAATTTATTGAGCTTTTTTTGCAATTCTTTGGCATTGGCCTCCTCTAAGACGTTATAGAATACAAAAATATCAAACCAATTTTGCATTATTTCCATAGTTTTTCTATTTAGTTTCTTCCAATCTTCATCAAGTTTACTCCCTAAATTTGTCCCTCTATCGGATCATACAAATAGTTGTAGTATAGAATATCCTTCAGCTAAGGTTTCTAGATCTGTCAATTTGTATATTTTGAATTTATTATTGTTGCATCATCATCTTTCCCCATATGGATCTTGATCTGCATAACTTATGCCACTTTGTGTTGTTTTGAGAAATAAGTGTATGTATACGCAATCACGATGCAATGAAAAATAAATTATAGTTTTAGAAGTATTATCGATGAGCCTTGAATCCTAGATAAGACTATGCACAATTAGAGGGAGCAATGTCATATTTGTACGTGAAAAACCCTCACAATGTGAGGAAAAAATCATGAGACTTACCTACAGGAAAATCCACTAAGAAGAAAATATAAAATTGGTATTTTTAGATTTTGATCCCAAACTCAAGATAATACACCAGAAGGTGATATAAGAAAGAAAATCAGTAAAAGAAAATTTCCTTACAATCTATCATTTCTAAACTTCTCAAGAAGATATATTTTCTTAAAGTGCACAATAATAGATATACTGAAGAAGGAAAACCAAGTATCCTAAGCTTCCTTTATTTTTATATTTCTTTTTCCTTCTACCTTTGCTAAATTCTTTTTCTCGTTTTTGGGAATTGCAGTAGCAACTCAGCGGCTACTTGCAATACCTTTGCAATGTTCTATTTTATGTTTGAGGGGGCAGGGATTTAAAATCTTTATAGTAATAGAAATGCTTGTCCTAAGGTCCTCCTCCCATGGGATGGACCAGGTGGTTATGCCCAACAATAAAGCCATTGGCGGATCCGGGAAAATTCATGAAAGGGGGGCTGAGAAGTAAAAAAAATATTATCATCACCAAGACTTGAACCAAGGTCAATTAGAAGCATTGCAGGAACATATACCGACCCAACTACTTTTTTAATTTAATATTCAAAATTATTGTACATGTATCAAAAATTAGTAATATTTTACGATATTTGTCGCTAACTAAAAAAACTTGGTGCAGCCTAGGTTCAAACCTACACCATGAAGTTTGCTAGATATCCTACAAACCAAGCGGGCTATTTGTTCTGAAAGATTTGAAGCTGGACAATTTTTATAGATTATATATAAAATATCTTGTTGATAGCTTAATATACATATTTGAAATTTTTTATTGGGGGAGGGGGGCTAAAGCCCGGGTAGCCCCCCTCTAGATCCACCCCTTATTACATCCGTACAAGTGACTAGCCCAATCTGTACAAGTCACTAGTACCGACTCAGTTTCATCCCTAACTCAATCTCTTTGGTGTAGGTAATTCATCTTCTTCAACAATGAGGGACTTGAGAACTCAATCATGGGAGTTACGGAGGAAATGAAGAGAATTGGATGATTGAGTAGCTAGAGATTCTATTGTATTTTATCACATTAAAAATCAGTAGTGTCAACTGACAAACAAGTGATTATAAGAACTACTATATCCCTTTCTTAATCACTATATCCTAAGCTGACCTAGCCCCAAAATGGCATGTGTGGACTCCAGACATGTTTGTTTCTCCAGATCTAGCAGGGTTAGAGCAATACTGGATTTAATTAATGTAGAAATCATGATTTCATGGTTTCTAAAAGTCCACAAGTTTTGAGTTATACATTTGGTGTGTTGGACAAGACTTGATAGGCAACAGACGAACTCGTGGGCAAAGACAATTAGGGATGGTCTATTGGTGGTCACCACAGTTCACATAGTTTGAACAAATGTAGCCTCTATACAAGTAGACGTCGGTGGAATTCAGAGATCGAGACCAACTACCAATGGGTTCTGTCACAAATAAAATTCTAGCCTCCTGATAGATCTGCGGCGGTGAATTCAAGCAGTACATGAGTAGGAGTTTAGTCGGGTATACATCAGAGTATATAGGCATTCACTGACAATGATGACATCGTACACTGGGGTATACATCCAAGTAGGCAATCGCTAGAGATTAGGACATGTTGTTGGGGTATACGTTGGAGTATGCATCCGCTGGAGATAGGCATTCACCAGAGATGACGTCGAGATATAATTTGAGGTAGGCATTCGCCAAAGATGATATCAAATAGACATATATACATCGGAGTAGGCATTTGACAGATATGTGGCGGGGGTATACATCAGAGCGGGCATCAGAGATGATGGTATGGTCAGGAAATGACATCGGGGTATACGTTGTGGTGGTGCGGCTCATGGAGGCATGATCCGTAGATGATCTGCCACCAATATTAGTGCTTGACCTATGCTAGCCTTGGTAGCTGGTGGTAATGGGGGGGTGGGGGAGTGGATGTCGTTTGGAATGTTGTTTGTGTCAGTGAGGTTGGTTGGAAAAAAATCATATTTTGTAGAAGTATTACCGGTGAGCGTTGAATTCTAGATAAGACTGCATGCAATTAGAGGGAGCAATGTCATATTTGTGCGTGAAAAACCCTCACGATGTGTGAGAAAAAAATCACGAGACTTACCTATAGGAAAATCCACTAAGAAGCAAATATAAAATATGTCTTCTCAAGTTTTGATCCTAAACTTGAGAAAATACACTAGAAGGTGATATAAGAAAGAAAATCACTACAAACTGTTTTCTGATTCTATGACAATCCATATGGATGTACTTTATGTTTGGTTCACCCGCATTGCCGTGACGGACTGCATGATGCAAACTGCTCTTTTAACTGGTCATGCAACGTAAATCTACAGATGGATGAACTGGATGATGGCGCCAGCTGACACTTTTGAAAAGGAGGGCGTCATCCAGCGTATATGTACTGCTAAAAAGTGCAGGATTAGGCTCATTTATCCTCTCCTGCTAATCAAACCTAAACTTTTTATGGCTGGATCATAGAATGCAATCCAATACAGCTGGATACAAGCAAACAAACATGTCCTAAATGTAGAAATCATGATTTCCTGGTTTCTAAAAGCCCACAAGTTTTAAGTTATATATTTGGTGTGCTGGATAAGACTTGGTATGCAACAGACGAACTCGTAGGAAAAGACAATTTGGGATGGTCTATCGATGGTCACCATAGTTCATGCAGTTCGAATAAATGTATCCTCTATACATGCGAACGTCGGTGGAATTAAGAGATTGAGCATCCAGCGGTACATGAGTAGGAGTTCAGGGGAGTATACATCGGAGTATATATGCATTCACTAAAAATGACGACATGGTACGCTGGGGTATACATCCAAGTAGGCAATCGCTAGATATTAGGACATGTTGTTGGGGTATACATCAGAGTAGGCATTCGCTGGACATAGGCATTCACCGTAGATGACGTTGAGATATAAGTCAGGGTAAGCATTCACCAGAAATGACAATGAATATACACATATACATCGGATTAAGCATTTGACAGAGATATGGTGGGGGTATACATCGGAGTAGGAATCAGAGATGATGGTATGGTCCGGAAATGACGTTGGGGTATACATTGTGGTGGTGTCGCTTGTGGCGGCATGATCCGTAGATGATCTGCCATCGATGTAAGTGCTTGACCCATGTTAGCCTTGGTAGCAGGTGGTTATGGGGGGGGTGTCGGCCGGAATGATGTTTGTGTTGTTGATGTTAGTTGGATAAAAAATCATATTTTGTAGAAGTATTACCAGTGGGCGTTGAATCCTAAATAAGACTGCAAGCAATTAGAGGGAGCAATGTCATATTTGTAAGTGGAAAACCCTCACGATGTGTGAGAAAAAAAATCACGAGACTTACCTATAGGAAAATCTACTAAGAAGTAAATATAAATTTTGTCTTCTCATATTTTGATCCTAAACTCGAGAAAATACACCATAAGGTGATATAAGAAAGAAAATCACTACAAAAAAAATATCCCTACAATCTATCATTTATGAACTTCTCAAGAAGATATATTTTCATAAAGTACACAATAATAGATAAATTGAAGAAGGAAACCAAGTAGCCTGAGCTTCCTTTCTTTTCATCTTTTTTTCCTTCTTCCTTTGCTTAATTCTTTTCCCCGTTTTTGAAACTGTAGTAGCAAGTCAGTGATTGCTGGCAATACCTTCACAACGTTCTATTTAGCAGTTGAGGGGGCAGTGATTTAAAATCTTTATGACAGTAGAAATGGTTGTCTTAATGGTCCTCCCCACATGGGCTGGACCGAACGTTAGGCCCCGCCAATGTAGCCAGTGGCAGATCTAGAAAATTCAAAAAAGGGGGGATGATAAGTAAAAAAAATGTCATCACCGAGACTTGAACCAAGGTCAATTAGGCTGAGAAGTAAAAAACAATTTGTCATCACCGAGACTTGAACCAAGGTCAACTAGAGGTATTGTAGGAACATGTACCGACCCAACTACTTTTTCTATTTAATCTTTTAATTCATCGTACATGTATCCAAAATTATTAATATTTTACGATATTTTTCGCTAACTAAAAAACTTGTTGCAGCCTAAGTTCAAAACTGCACCATTAAGTTTGCTATATGTCCTACAAATCAAGCGGGCTATTTGTTATGAAAGATTAGAAGCTGGATAGGTTTTATAGATTATATATATAAAATATCTTGTTGATACTTTAATATACATATTTGAATTTTTTTATTGGGGGAGTGGGGGCTAATGTCTAGGTAGCCCCCTGTAGATTTTCTCCTGAGTACAGCTATACAAGTGACTTGCACAGTCTGTACAAGACACTAGTACCGACTGAGTTTCATCCCTAACTCAAATCTCCTTGGTGTAGGTAATCTGTCTTCCTCAACAATGAGGGACTTGAGAAGTCAATCATGGGAGTTATTCGTTAATCAACGGAGGAAATGAGAACTGGATGGTTGAGTAGCTAGAGATTTTGTTGTACTTGGCACACTGAAAATCAATAGTGTCAACTGACAAACAAGTGATTATGAGAACTACTATATCCCTTTCTTAATCACTATATCCTAAGCTGACTCGGCCCCAAAATGGCATGTACGGACTCAGGGCATGTTTGTTTCTCCGGATCTAGCAACATTAGAACAATACTGGATTTACTAAGGGAACATTTGATTTGCCGCGTTTAGACAAATTTGTAGGAATGCAACATTCTCATTGTCCTGGTATAGCTATTTTATGATTCTATGACAATCTGTATGGACGAACTTTTGTTCAAAAATCATACTGGAGTTTTGAGAAGCCTCCATTGTCTTTATGGCAACAAAAACACCAATGGAGTTAGTAAGAGAGCAGGCTTCTCCACGCCTGCAAGCGAGTAAACGATCGTCATGAGCGGAAGCCCGTAAAGCACATGGAGGTTTCTCTCTCCTTTTTGGGTTCTCTGATAGATGGTTTCGGTTACGGTATATCCAACGGAGAGAGAACCAATCCCTTATATATAAGAATCCTTACTGTCTCTTCATCCATCATGAAAAGACATAGTGGTTATGGGAACTTACCCAAACCAATAGATGCGTCCGTTCAAGAAAACACCTAATAATATATATAAACATAATAATTTTGGGCAACACTAAAAGAGATATTTTTAACATTTTTCCACTTGGCCCAAAATGTCATGACAATAATATTTATTAATTTTCAATTCATGCTTGATATGAATACTTCCACACATGAGAATAAGATAAGAGTCATAGCGGTTGATACTTCAAAATTGAGTAGTCCCTTCTATGCACCACAATATCTAAACATCTCATATGAATAGTATAAACTTTATGAATAGGTTGACCTCACACCCAATCGTTGGTCCAACTTTATGTCAAAACTGAGATTCTGTTATAACTAGTATTGAAACAGAAATAGTGAGTCAAATATGTGATCACACAATAAATATTACATCATCAAATCACATTAATTATTACACTTCAAATGACTTTCTCAGACCCATATTCTTTACACGAGATGTATACAATCCTGGAGCTAGCCCTTTAGTAAGAGGATCTGATATCATGTATTGTGTACCAATGTGACCAATCTATATCATTTTGTTGTCAACTCACTCATTGACAACATAGAGCTTTATGTCTAGATGTTTGCATGTCATTGTGCTTTTATCATTATTAGCAAAAGTGACTGCAACTTCATTATCACAATATATCTGTATTGGCTTATGAATTGAGTCAACAACTTTAAGATCTTGTATCATATTCTTAAGCCAAATTGCATGTGATGAAGTTTCATGGCAAGCTATAAGCTCATCTTCAATGGTGGATGAAGCTGTAGTCCTTTGTTTGACACTCCTCCATGAAACTAGACCACCAGCTAGTAGGAAGATATAGCCTGTTGTAGACTTCCTACTATCTAGATAGCCAGCAAAATCTGCATCTGAAAAACCTATAACCTCTAGGTAGTTTGTCCTTCTATATGTAAGCATGTAATCCTTTGTTCCTTGCAGGTACCACATCACCTTCTTCACAGCTCTCCAATGGTCCATGTCAGGATTATATTGGTAACGACCAAGCATTCTAGTAGAAAAAGCAATGTTCGGTCAGGTGCAAATATGAAGATATTGTAGACTCCCAACGGCAGATGCATATGGTATTTTCCTCATTTTATTCCTTTCATTATCATTGCTAGGACACTGCTTGGAGTTAAATTTATCTCCTTTAACTATAGGCGTAGGTCCAGGTGAACAATTTTTCATTCCATATTTCTCTAAAACTTAAGATATGTAAGTTTTTTGGGATATACCAAGTATGCCCTTAGCTCAGTCTCGATGAATCTCCATACCAAGTACATATGCGGCTTCACCCATATCTTTCATCTCAAAGTTAGAGGAAATAATTTCTTTGATTTCATTTAATATAACAATGTCGTTACTTGCTAGTAGAATGTCATCTACTTAAAGTATCAATATTACAAACTTATTCCCACTGACTTTGAGGTATGTACACCGGTCAATAATATTTGATTTAAATCCAAAAGTTGATATAATGGTGTTAAACTTTATATACCATTGTCGGGATGCTTGTTTAAGTCCATGAATTGATTTCTTTAGTTTACAAACCATGTGACTTCTACTATTATCAATGAAACCTTCTGGTTGTTCCATATAGACTTCTTCAGACAAGTCCTCATTCAAAAATGTCATTTTCACATCCATTTGGTGTAGCTCAAGATCAAAGTGAGCCACTAAGGCCAAGATCACTCTAAAGGAGTCCTTTGATGAGACTGGAGAAAAGATCTCTTTGTAATCAATGCCTTCTTTTTGTGTGAAACCCTTAGCAACAAGTCTTTCCTTGTACCGTTCAGTTACACCATTTGAATTTCTTTTGGTCTTAAAGACCCATTTACAACCAATAGGTTTAGTGTTCTTTGGTAAAGGTACAAGGTCCCATACTTGATTTTTTTCCATGGATGCTAGTTCCTCCTTCATGGCATCAAGCCATTTAGAAGAATTTTCACAATTCATTGCTTGTGAAAAAGACAAGGGATCAATATCTTGAAAGTCCATATTTGGCTCTTGAAGGTATACAACATAGTCAGATAATATGGAAGACCTCCTGGATCTGGTTGATCTTTGTAATTCAGCATTGGGTTCTACATTTTCTATAGGCTCTTCAAGTTGTCCTTCATCATGAACGTAATCAACTTGTTCATTTACAACCTGACTGGGAGCATGATCTACTTCTGTTGGCTCATACGTTTGAGAATTGTTCATGGGAACAATAATTGGACAACTTATCCGAGTTTGACTAGGTGCAGGTGTGACAACACTATCCTGCACTTCATCAAAAGTTACATTCTGAAGCAGATCATTCCCATTGACTTGATGATCCTCCAAAAATCTTGCCTTGCCAGTCTCGACTATCTTTTGTGGGTGAGATAGACAATAAAACCTATATCCCTTTGACCTCTTTGGGTAACCAATAAAGAAACCACTAGTAGTTCTTGGGTCAAATTCCTTCTCATGTGAATTGTAAACTCTAGCTTCTACACGACATCCCCATATGTTCATGTAGTTCAAGGATGGTTTCCTTCCTGTCCATAATTCATATGGATTTTTCTGGACAAACTTGCTAGGAACCTTGTTTAATACATGTTTTACCGTCTTTAAAGCCCCACTCCACATTGTATAAGGTAGGGATGAATTATAAAGCATTGCATTACCATTTCCTTTAATGTTTGATTCCTTCTTTCAGCTATACCATTTTGACTTTGTGTGTCTGGCATTGTATATTGAGGTACAATACCCTCTTCTTGAAGGAAATGTGCAAATGACCCCTTTCTTTATCCCATCTCAATGAACCTTCCATAATATTCACCTCCCCTATCTGATCTTACTATCTTAATCACTTTACCTAATTGTTTCTCCACTACAACCTTAAAGTCCTTAAAGGCTTGAAAAACCTCACTTTTTTCATTTAGTAAATAGAGAAACATATTTCGTGAATAGTCATCGATAAAGGTTGCAAAATATTTTTCCCCTGTAAAACAAGGTAGAAAAGGTCCACAAATATCCGTGTGAATTATTTCTAGTGTTCCACTACTCCTCTTGGCACCCTTTTTAGTAGTGTTGGTTTGCTTAGCCTTTATGCATTCAACACATGTTCCAAAATCAGTAAAGTCTAAGGGCCCTAAAATTCCCTCCTTTATTAATCTTTGGATTCTTTCTTTAGAAATATGTACCAACCTTCGATGCCAAAGAAGTGATGATTTCTCATCTAACAATGTGCGCTTATTACCAATAATATTATGCTGGACTGTAAAAGATTTCTCAAAATGAGAGCTTAATTTAACTTGATAAAGGCCATTTATTAAAACACAAGTACTAACTAAATTAGAATTTTTATACAATGATAGTTGTCAACTTTGAAGAATAAAGCCATAGTTTAATTTGTCTAATCTAGAAATAGAGATTAAATTTCTACTATAGTTTGGTACATAAAAAGTATTTTCTAAATCCAACAACCTTCCATTGTCAAGGATTAATCTGCAAGTGCCAACAAATTTTTACGTGAGAGCCCAATTTATTTCCTAAATAAAAGACTTTTTCACGCTCTATTGATTTCCTTTGATTCAGAAATCCCTGTAATGTATTGGAAATGTGCACGGTTGCACTGGAGTCAAGCCACCAACTATGTAATGGAACATTTGAAAGATGACATTCATATGAAACAAGAGACATTATACATTTCTTCTCTAACCATTTCTTGTACTTGAAGCACTCCTTCTTAGCATGTCTTTTCTTACGGCAGAAGAAGCATTTCATATTAGCTTTGCTTCCCCCAGCCTTGCCATCTCCTGGCTTGGACACCCCACCTAATATAGGAGCAGTTCCTTTCATTTTTCCTTTACCCTTGCAGTTATGCTTGTCATGCGTGCTTAAATGAGCAGTAGGGACTCCTTCATTCTTAAGTCTCTCTTCTTCTTGGACACACATAGCCAATAAATTATTTATTGACCATTTTTCCTTTTGTGTTGTAGGAGACCTTGAATGATGCATACTGACTAGGCAAGGAAGTTAAAATGAAATAAACCAGAAATGCATCAGAGATAGATAACTCCATCTCATTGAGTTGTGCGGCAATATCTCTCATCTTCATGATGTGTTCACGGATCCCACAAGAACCATTGTACTTCATAGAGCACATCTTAGCCATTAAGGTGCTAGCCCTAGACTTATTAGAAGAAACATATTGTTCCTCCACCCCTTTCAGAAAATCTTTTGCCAATTCGAAAGTGGGAATAGACCGTCTAATATGCTTTTCTACATGTGCTTGCATGAGAAGCAAGCTAAGCCTTTTAGAATGTTCTCACTTGTCATAATTGACTTTTTCGGTAGCAGTACTTTCCTCTGTAAGTGGTTGCGATTTTTCCACTCAGAAAGCTAAGTCTAGATCCATACACCCCAATGTGAACATGACCTTTTCTTTCTATTCATTAAAGTTTGAACCATTAAGATTAGAAATATTGTTATCACCACACAATGATGAGGAAATAACTGCAACAATCAAAAATTTATATTAAAACCACAACAAAAATATAAAAGTAAATTTTGAGGTTTCCTTTATTTACTTTTACAATACTAATCACAATCAGTCATTGCAAATTATCTTTGGATGAATTTGTAATACTGAGTAAGATTTGTACGTAATGTAGATCAGACCATAACAAAATATATGCATTAGAATAACAAAATATTTTATCTTTGGGAAAATATTTTATGTATGTAAAGACACGTTCATTGTGTCATACTAAATATATTAAGCATTATCTGATTTTATTTGGTGACTATTTTCTCAAGCATGTCATTGGGCTTACTTTGGTAAGCCACTAACTAAGCTTGTAAGAAGTTTATCCACCGAATCATAAACATCAACACAAAGTTAACCTTTTACTGGATCAATGAGAAATGTTATGTGCGAAGTCCTGTAACACATGACTTTCCTCCCATTTGGTAATAAGTTTCATAACACGAAGCAAAATACCAGTAAGTAAACCTTAATCAATTCTACCAACAGTTCGTATTCGACATTTTGTAAACATCTTGACAATAAATATAGACTTGAAAGGTAGTGATACACTGGCAGCAATCATATAACCACCAGGTATTGTGGGAGAACCATAGGTTGTTATTATGCATCATAAGGCATGATAATTAAACACCAATATACAATTAATTTTGTCAATGAGAAGGTAAAAGCGATCAGTTCACAACATCACTGCAAACGTGAAGACTTCAGTTGGATGAGTTCCGAAAGCAGGATCTCTGTATTCCGATGGTATTGAAATAAATATTCATGTAGTAGCAATCTTTGTATTAGTGGAAAACAAAAAGGCACGCAAATACTAATTACCACTCGATGATCTAGGAACATTTCAATGGCTATTTCCAACGGATTCATCATTGCAATCACCGGCTGATTCCATGCACATGTCTGAAAAGGCGTCAGACAGAGGTTTAGATTATAAGTTGGGGCAAAACATAATAACATCACGACACCAGAAATACCGGCAATACAGGAAACGCAAGTAAAATCAACCACGAAATGATACTGAATCATTAGAATCAGATTGTGTTGCACGAGAAGTAAGCAAGCGGCGTAAGTGAAAACACCCATATTCGAGAACATTGAAAAGGAACGAAACATAGCTCTGATATCATTGTTGAAAAATCGTACCGGAGTTTTGAGAAGCCTCCATTGTCTTTATGACAGCGGCAACACCAATGGAGTCAGTACACCAATGGAGTCAGTAAGAGAGCATGCTTCTCCACGCATGCAAGTGAGCAAACGATCGTCATGAGCGGAAGCCCGTAAAGCACCTGGAGGTTTCTCTCTCCTTTTTAGATTCTGGATAGATGGTTTCGGTTACAGTATATCTAATGGAGAGATGACCAATCCCTTATATATAAGACTCCTTACTATCTTTTCATCCATCGTGAAAAGACATAGTGGTTATGGTAACTTATCCAAATTAATAGATGCATCCCTTCAAAAAAATACCTAATAATAAATATAAACATAATAATTTTGGGTCACACTATTTTTAACACTTTATGGTTCACCGGCGTTGCCGTACGTGACGGACTGCGTGACGCAAACTGCTTTTTTAACTGGTCATGCAGCGTAAATCTGCAGACGGATGAACTGGATGACGGCGCCCGGTGCTTTTGAAAAGGAGGGCGTCATCCAGCATATACGTACTGCTAAAAAGTGCAGGATTAGGCCCATTTATCCTCTCCTGCTAATCAAACTTAAACTTTTTATGGATGGATCACAGGATGCAATCCGATACAGCTGGATACAGGTAAACAAACGTGTCCTAAATGTAGAAATCATGATTTTTGGTTTCTAAAATCCCACAAGTTTTGAGTTATATGTTAGGGGTGCTGGATAAGACTTGATATGGACGAACTCGTGGGCAAAGACAATTTGGGATGGTCTATCGGTAGTCACCACAGTTCATGCAGTTCGAACAAATATAGCCTCGGTACATGCGGACATCGGTGGAATTCAGAGATTGAGACCAACTGCCAACGGGTTCTGTCACAAACAAAATTCTAACCTCCTGATAGATCTGTTATTGGTGGATTCATGGAGCAGCCAGCGGTACATGAGTAGGAATTCAGGGGGGTATACATCGGAGTGTATAGGCATTCATCGACAATGACGACATCGTACGCTGGGGTATACATCCAAGTAGGCATTCGCCGGAGATTAGGACATGATGTTGGGGTATACATTGGAGTAGGCATTCGCTGGAGATAGGCATTCACCGGAGATGACGTTGAGATATAAGTCGAGGTAGGCATTCGCCAGAGATGACGCCAAATATACACATATATATCGGAGTAAACATTTGACAGAGATGTGGTGGGGGTATACAACGGAGCAGGCATCGGAGATGATGGTATGGTCCGGAAATGACGTTGGGGTATACATTGTGGTGGTGGCATGATCCGTAGATGATCTGCCACCGATGGTAGTGCTTGACCCATGTTAGCCCTCTGGGGGGGGGGGGGCATGATGTTTGTGTCTGTGAGGTTTGTTGGAAAAAAAAAAAATCATTCTTCGCGCACTCGGTGATGGATTCCCATGGTTTTGAAAAAGAAACAACAATCTAACATCTCATGCATAACCGAAAATTAAGAATTTTTGTTTTTATCCAATCTGCTAAACCAAACTTAAACATTTCCTAACTAAATCTACAAATACAATCCAATAAAGCGTAATGCGGATAATCAAACATGCTAAAGATAACGGCGATTGTGAAATATATCAAGAGAATAAATTACTAGCGGCCCTCCTTCCATTAATGAAAACACAACCGCTAGCGTTGGACGCATAATGACAAGGACACGCTATTCATGCACCCTTTTCAACGCACATGTTTTGTATACAAACACCAAGCAACCAAACAAAATCACCGAATGACCCGGCCAGCGTAGCCCGAGCGGTCAAGTCAGTGCGCCCTCATGAAGGGTCGCTGGTTCGATTCCGTTCGGATCAGCTGTAATTACCAACCTCTTGGGTTATCCGGGTTCTGGCACCTGTTTGGAGAAGGGGTGGGCTTCGGCCCATGTAAATCCAAAAAAAAATCACCGAATTTCTGTTGATCACGCACGGGACCAAATCAGTTCAAGTATCCTTCGCAGCAGTGCATATGAGCCATTGAGGTTGTTGGCGCGTCTCCATCAGGAACAAGCGGGACATGTCGGAGGTCATCTATGCAAACGTCGCCCCACGCCAGCTGCTCGCTGCCTGATCGGTTTGGTGGTCATTGGGCTGTCACGAAAGTCTTCACCCTGTTGGACTTCCAATTTTCAAATTTCTTAAAAACGATGACGTTTGAACTATATCATCATGTCGAAAAGTAGCAATCACAAGAGCAGCATGAATCGAATGTAGCCGCAAAGGTACAAGCAACAGTCCAAGTGGGGAACGTGGACGTCATACTAGAAAAAATATGTCGATTTAGATTGAGCATTTTGTAAGATGTTATCTTGTATACCACCACGTTGCCATTATTTCCTTTCATTTGGCGTCGCTGCCCTTCTTCATCGTCACTTCCAACACTCTTTCATCATATGTTCTTCTCCGTCTACATTCTCTTTGTCAATTTATTTGATTTTTTAACCCTTCCTCCGAAGTGTTATCTCTCCTTATAACATCCTCCTCCTCCCTAATCCTCTCATCTTACTCCTTTCCGATCATATTGTTCCTTTGTCATCCTCTTCTCCTCTATTTCTTGCCCTTGACCTCCCTCACCAACGTCTTGACCTATCTTCCTTTTCTCCTCCATCTTCCTCCTCTTCTCCCCTCCTTTATCATCCACTTCCTATCCTTTTTCACCTTCTTCGTATGGATATACTCCTCTATTGTTTAACTTCACCCTCTGCCACTAACAAGCAAAGTTAATTTTTTAACTTGATTTAGTAGTTTATGAATGATGGCATGTCACCTTCATATTTATTCTATAATCTCATTTGATGCTTCATTAATTTTATTTGAATTTCCACTTCATTGCTAAAGTACATTTAAACGTTCTCAACCTAACTGTGGACCACGATCAGCTTGTTGGAAATAGTTCAGTACTCCATTTATTTCCAAATGCGTTGCACCAAAAATAAATATGGTTATGTTAACAAGAAAAAAGATAAATCATGTCATTTTGGAGTCAAACACAGCAACCGACCTCAGTTCATGCCAAATTTCATCCATACCTATGCCTTGGCGAATTACACATGGTCAATGAAATCATTATTTAATTTGATCCATGAGTAGCTGTAATTGGTATCTTACAACGTTTTTCTTGAGAATTTTCAGAATCCGACTGTTGTGTGCACCAAATATGATTGGAAAGTTTCTCAACTTCTTCTCCTAGTGAGTGTGTGTGAATATTCTTGTTCAATTCCTCACCCTCATCTCATCTATCTTCTCTCATACTCCATCTTCTTCCTATTCTCTCCTCTCTCCACTTCACTACTCGTTCCTCATCCCCTTCCAATACTTTTCCTCATTCTTATCTTTTGTTTAACATCGTTTGCCACCACTAGTACGTAATATAAATGTTTGAATTTATTAAAAAAATCATATCTTGGATATAGATGACGTGATGGCACCGCCATCTTTATTTTCCAACCTCAACTCCTCTGATGTTACATATTTACCACACAACTTTCCTCTTTGGAGTAGAGGTGGTATGCTTTTTGTTTGTCTTTATTGCTAGGTGTCTCTTTTGAAGATATGATTGGAATGTTTTCTTTTCTCT
Source organism: Alisma plantago-aquatica (assembly GCA_963693085.1). Lineage (NCBI taxonomy): Eukaryota > Viridiplantae > Streptophyta > Magnoliopsida > Alismatales > Alismataceae > Alisma > Alisma plantago-aquatica. The sequence continues at coordinate 287,025,114 of OY856415.1, read as the reverse complement.
GAACCCCTTCTTCATATATAACCCTTTCTTAATGCATTCTCAATACTTCTAGACCACTAGATTATCTACTACATCATACAAGAGGTTATTCTCCCTGCCTCTGTTGTAATATCCCTAACTTGGGTTATGCCATAAGCCTAGAAGTTTTTCTTAAGTAAGTATTTATAAATTTGTTTTAATCTTTTGAAAAGTAATTAAGACTCTATGTGAGTTTAATATTCAAGTTTGAGCTTAATTACAAACTATTTATGCATTATATGATAGTTTGGGTCTAAACTACAATTTATCCAAGATGAGGGGTTATATTGCAATATGTCACATTTAGAACATACCTCAAATTATTTAGCATCATAATAAAGAGAATGATGCTAAGGGGCGGCTTGTGGAAAGCCTAAATTCCAAGTTGGAGCTTATTTGAATAATGCTTGTGCCTTGTGTACCAGTTTTGGTGCAATTTGCAATTTACCCAAAATGTAGGGTTGATATGCAAAATACCATCTCTAGAGTGTCCCTAATCTCTTTTAGCATCATCTAAAGGAGAGAGAAAGAAGGAGGAACCATGTTTGAATTGTATTTGAAGTGGTAACATTCTTGGTGATGAAAAGATCAAGAAAAGATGTATAGTTGAAGCCTTTATATGAGTTGTATCGAGTTGTAGAGCTTATATGGGAGTGCCTATCGGCCAAGGAGCCATAGAGAAGGTCCCATATCGTCTTGCCAACTCTTGGCCTTTTCTATGATGGGTTAAGAATCTCAAGGAGGTGATGGATATCGGTTTACAACTTTCCTTAGAAAAAGTGTAGCGGTTTGTGAATAAAGTGATGTTGAGTTGAAATATCTTGCTCGACAAGATAACTAATGGCCGAAATTTTATCCCTAGATTATCCTCAAGAGTTTTGCATGTCAAGATAAATATGTGTGCATGCAAGGACATGTGTCAAACATGCATGGACACATGACACCTAGTAGTGTAAGATGATGACACCTCTTATACACTCTCTCTCATGAACCTCAATTATATATACCCCTCCTTTCACCTACTAGTGAATCTTTTTAGCCTTATCACCCTCTTCCTCTTAGATATCGTGCAAAGAAGTAAGGATCAAGGAGGATCTCGAGCCATTAAGCTTAAGTGAAGCCATGGTCATCTTCAACCTTGGATAAAGCATGATCTCGGGTTGTGATTCTTCCTTTCTTTTCTTCTTCACCAAATTCTTATCTATGGTGATTCTTTACATATAGAGGAGTTGTGAACAAGTCTTAGATCTTTGATAAGTTCATCTTCAATCTTGGAAATGTGAAGCTTTGGATCTTGGAGCTTTGAAGTTGTTCTTGAGGCAGGTTATATAACTTGAACCCAATTATGTTATTATTCACCATCAATCTTGCCATACTTGATGATCTACTTTCAATTTCGAGTTTTCTTGAATAATTGATAAATCTATGAGTTCTAATAGTTGCATAGTATTGTTTTCTATGAACTAGAATAGTAAGAATGAAGGTCTTGAGATTGAAGATGATGACACCATCATGGCTCAACCCCATATCGGGTGGAAGCACCTCCAACCCAATATGATGATGAAGCCCGATATGGTGTGAAGCACACACACACCTCTTTGCCCGATATGGTGTGAAGCACACACACCTCTTTGCTTGATATAGTGTGAAGCACACACACACCTCTTTGCCCGATATGGTGTGAAGCACACATACACCTCTTTCCCAATATGGTAAGAAAGCATACACCTCTTGCCCGATATGGTGGAAGCACCTTAAAGCTAATATGGAGGTAAGCACCCCAAATCTGATATACTTGATTGAGTAACACATGAAGTGTGTTATGTCAAATGATACCTTAATAAGTAAAGAGTTTAATGCATTTTTATAAGTGTAAGAAAATGTCCCTTGAAGAGGGTTGATCCAACTTAATAAAGTATGATGTAATCAATATCCTAGTGAGGATGAGAGTGAAACACATACTTTGTGTGATAATTATTTAATGAGCATACATTGATACTCCTAATATGTGTGGAATTATGAATTAGGGTTTTGATTCTTGATAATATGAACTTGAAACCCTAATCAGATTGAAAGGGGAAACCCTAACCCTAATAATGGGAAGGTTGTATTTCTCTTGTATTGCATGGTGATGTTAGGTACTTGAAATTGTATTTATAATGAAATACTAACCATGCAGGTATCATGAGATGATGAGTATAGACATGTATGAGCTATGATATTTTATATGATGCAAATTAAATGGGCCTTGTGAGCCATATAATATACTTGTAAAATAAGTATAATGTACACTTGGTCTAAGGACCTAGAGGTGATAGTTATCTGATAAGAGGTAACAATGTTCAGTGATGAACTAAGGGTTTGAATACCCAGTTCTAGCAATCATGATGATGATAATGTTAAGGGATGAGAATTCCCAGTAATGTGATAAGGGACTGAGATCCCGAGTGTTATGTATTCAATGTGTTCCAAAGATTATAAAAGTACTTGATAAATATATTACACCTTTCTTTGTAGCATCTATTATAATTTTTGCTTGTAGCTTGATTGATGCTAAAAGATATTGTCATATACCTAATTAATCAAATAGAACCTTATCATATAGTTGACATGGCCATAGATCCATTCGGTGCATGATTTTACGAATGGTGAAATGAGTTTCACTCAGAAAGCATATTTTTGAATATGTGGGGGTGATGGACAAACATATCCTTACGTCCAGATAGGGATTTCTGTGTGATCTCCCTGATGAATACCAGGGTTGCTTGTGATCGCCCTAATGAAATGTACTGGGGATTAATGTGTGATCTCTCCGAAGTGAGTGCATACTATGACTGTATCTCTTTAGCGAAGATGCCACTATACCCCGACAAGCTAGTTGTAGTTTGACATGATGTCACTGCCAGTGGTCTCGTATTGACCGAGACAGGTGAGGTCTTGGCAGTCGGCTCTTCCATTGACGTTGTATGGTACTGATGTTTATGTAACTGTGGTCGGTTGGAGCATGAGCGATATACCTCATCTCTTCAGGGCATAATTGTGATCATAAATATGTAATCAGTCGTGTAGCGTATTTGCTTAAGGATTTATTAGTTGATGTTACATGACTTTTATACATCTTAGTTGATAGATGTTATATATGTTCTTCATATTCCTTATAAAGAAAATGTATGATCTATAGCTCTGTTATGGATAGTGGACTGCTTTAACATTGTTGTTGCTTTTCATATAAATTAAATAATGATTAAACATGCTTATTTACATAAAAGATCCTCTGCTCAATCGTATACTATTTACATGTGATAATAATATTGTTGGTAGAGAGTTATACCTCTCATTAGGATAATTGTCTCACCCCATAGGTTCCACAATTTTTGGTGGATGTGCACGAGGAGGTAGAGACTGTACTATAGAGGAAGGATAATAGCAATAGGGACAATGGTAACAACTCAAGTTGAATGTACTGTCTATCGTCTCTTGTAGATAGAAGTCCTATGTGTCATCTGTGTAATCTCAGGTCCTTGGGAGTTATTATGTAATGGTTTTATACACGATCTTAGATTTTGGCTTGTATGCCTCAAGGTTTTGTGTTGCTTATGTATATGTTTGGGCAAAGCAACTGGTATATGATATCCTCGGGATAAGATGGTATAATGTATGTACAATATGAATCATGATGTATATATTATTTTGGTTCTTTCTTTAAGAGTTTCCTGGCAATGGATCTCTTTGCAAAATGGTTTTAATTTTTAGTGATTTTTGTTAATCCGTTGCTAATGGTTATTCCACATTATCACACATTTTGTGGTGGCTCGGGGCATCGGGTCATCATATCTGAATATTTATGAACCTCCATTTAAATCTATTTTTATTCATACATTTTATTCTTGAGAACAATTAGGCCATGTGAGAATACCCCATCCTAAGTGCCTTTAGCTAAATTATGCAAAAAAACACAGAAGAAAATTCCAATAAGAGAATGTGTAATTGGAAAATAACAAATACAATAGAAGATGCATCCACTTGAACTATGGAATTGACTTACCCATTACATTCTTGTTTGGGTTTAGGCCTTAGTGATATACACTAATGGAGTGTTCCCTTCTCATTCTTCCCGTCAATCATATATTCTGCATAGAATTAAGAATCCTTAGTTTTCATCATGAATTCCAATTCATCTACTCATATGCACATGAGCCCAATATGAGAAGGAAACTATATCCCCCATCTTTGTGGCTATACACATGACTAAAACAATAAAATTGAAAAAGAGTAGAGTCCAAATTCACCTTGAACCACAACTCAGTTGAGCATTGAAAATAGATCTAGGACACCTTAAAGTAGGACATTGGTGAACCGTGATCCAATATTACCTTCAATCATTATGTATTGCACTATATGCTAGGATTTAAGTGCATCTTGGACTAGGATTCTAGTAATCCTTAGATAAGAATTCTAATGCACATTTATCTAGGGTTCAAGTACACCATGGGCCAAGTTTCTACGACACCCCAAAGAATAGTTTGGTTAAAACCATGAACAAAGATCATATTGGTCTATAGTTTCATGTGCATGTTTTTTCATGAATTCAAGTGCACATTGATCCAAGACTCAAACATGCATTGATCTACGATTTAACCCTAACATGATAAATCACTATCATACCATTACAACGGTGATTACAATAATATGTTTACCAAAATGAAAACATACATACCATGGGTTTCACCTTGTATTCATGTTTCTTATAGTTTTAGAGACCTTCAAATTTATATCCCATTACATAACCTTCACAATTATAGCATTGATGAGGTATGCTATGGATAGATATAAACCTATATCTTGAAGGTGTGAGAAGGTTTCCTATTGAATGGAATATGTAACATTCATTACTTCATAAATATTAGTTGTAATGTGAATTTGGAAAAAAGATATACACCTATTTGGTCTTTGTTGAGGGTATATATGTGTGTAAAACACAAAAACACCAATCTCCAATAAGTCAATATGTTAAAGAAAGAAATATATATAGACAATAAATATAATTGAGGAAACTAAACTATGATAAAAAGATATGTTTAAGAAAATATTCTATGCATACAAAAGGTTTAAGGTTTTATGGATCCAAATTCAAGTGTAACATCAATGCAATCCATTAGGTATTCCTAAATGTTAATCCCAAACTAAAGAAACAAAAAAATATAGTAAATATTTTATAAAAAAGGACTACAAAATAAGACACATAAGTTCCCTCTTTTCAATTCAAATCAAAACTCAGATTATCCTTACATGCATAAGGATCTAGTGATAAATGTGAATTTATCCTTTTTAATTTAATCTTATAGATATTTTTTACAATTGTTTTGTTATTTATTTTCTTAGTTTTATAATTAATTATTTTAGTTTAGATTTTCTCTATTTATTTAGAGTTTAATTATATTTGGTTGGATTTTTGTAGGAAAATGGTCTAATCACTCCAATCATTAATCTCTCTTGTAAGATGTTGTGCACAATTCTCATAGTTCCTAAATTCATGTATAGACAACACCAAAATAGTCATAACGCCCACATACAAATTCCAAATTCAGAGTTCAGATATGTTTGAAGAATATAATTTCAATTGCTACAAGAAAAACATATTTACCGATGATTTTGATAGTAATTTATATGTCCAACCAACCAACGAACGTGCTTGTTCATTTTCCCACAGTGCTTGATTTAAATATACCTTGCACCAAAATAGGCATAACTCTCACATATGAAGGAGGAAGTTAATGTTTAAATTTACGTAGAAAAGGAAATTCAAAAGCCTATAGGAGAAATATATTTTTGGGTGCACTTTAAAGCTGCTTAGCAGCCAAAATTCACATGAAACTCCGAGAACGGGTGTAACATACTTGATCCCACACACATAGGCTAATTCCTCATTCTTCTAGACCCCTATTTGATTATGTGGATATTTAATCACCCTTTTCCCCTTTCGGTAAACTACCTATTTATATCTATATTCCACTGTGATTAACGTAGATCAAACAATATTAGGAATTGATAACCCTAATCGACTCATTAGAATCACATGAGCATGAAATCATAGAGTGTAATATCCGTAATACTTGAACTATGAGAATTAATGGATACTAATACTAATCTATAGCCTCAATCATTGTTTAGCATCCTAGAATAATCGTGGAATGTTAGAGTGAGGAATGTGGAAATGATGTTAGAGGATTCACCCCTATTTTGATATTAGTTAAGCTAACAACCCTAATTTAGTGACTAATGCATTAGGGCTTCATGGAAACACAAACAATCTCATAATGCAAATCTAAGTCCAAATTCATATTCCTCATACCATAATTATCCAACATACTAACTTTGGGCTTAATTGGATATTGGATACACCCCTAATTGCAAATTAGAATATATGATATATGTTTACTTATCAATTATATGATTCATCTAGCTAAGGGTGAGCTAAGTTCTAGGTTTAATACATATCACATATTTTGGGCCTAAGTTGGCGTCATGCGGGTCTGCGGGTCAGGTAGGTGGACTTTGTCTTCCACCCCCGACTACCCCGGGTGCACGCACGATCAGCTCCACATAGTCTGCAAATTTCTTCGCCTTTTGACTTGCTCTTTCCTGCCGAATTCATTGATCCCTAACTCACCCTCACTCAAAATGCCCAATCCCCTTTCTCCCTTTCCCAACATCCGCCACTTCCAGTGACCTCGGCACCCCACTGGACCAATGTGCGGGTAGTTTCTAACCACCCAGAAACTATCATCTCTTCCCCTACACCCTTCACTGCATATATTATGAACGAACTGCCCCAGGTTCACCTTGTCAAGTCAAGAGATCCTCTCCGGAAAACTCCTCACCATCATAGTAACTCACGACTTCTCAGATCAATTAGAGGAAAGGTAACCATCTTGGACCCTCTATATTACCTTATGTATACTTATCTCGCCGCCAAAGTGTCAGTTCTGCTCAATCGACAAAGGGCCTCCCTCGTGCTCTGTTTCGCCTCACCGCCGAAGGGAAGCCTGGGGGTCCTGAAACTTGGAAACCCCTCTTTTATCGTGGGGGTTGATGGACGAGTTCCTATGATTCAAGGAACATTGTTGCATCTTGGTTCCTATGAGTCCTTGTTTCTCTCTATAATGCTGCCATTCTCACTATTGTTCCATGACCAGACGACCCTTTGGTCTTCTTGCTCTCACAGTCGCATCTCACCTGATTTTGCTAACTCCTCTTCTACGTGACACCTCTGACCCAAAGGCAACACTAGTTTGGGACAAGACCTTGTTGTCCTGAGGACACAACACCTCTAGTGCCCATCCATGGTGGGCGAGTCGTGTGCGGGCCCTGGACCATGGAGGCAATCAAGCAAGGCACCCCTAGGTCCGGGCAACCCCGATGAGGAAAATGGGACTGATTGCTGGAGTGCAAAAGAAGGGTATTGCAGATGATGATCGCTCGTCTCAAGGTCCCAAGAATCTATAGGACGCCATTGGCATGAGACACATGGAGGTGGATCCCTGGGGCGAAATCCCGGTCTCACCCATGGTGCCTATATTGTCCATGCCACCCCCAAGAGGGCAAAATAGGAATTTTGGTTTTGTTTGACTCGGTTGACCTCGAAATCCCACGCTTCCAACTTCTCCATAGTTTGTGTAACATCACACCTTTATTAATCGTGTTATCATTCAGGGGTAATATGGCCTTTTCACAACGAATTTTCTGTCTTAATTAGAAAATGATTTAAACTTATAAAAATCATAACTAATTATTCGTTTAGTAGAAAAATACAAATAAATATGTTTTTTAGATCAGAAAAATATGCTTGATTTATTGGGATAGGTTTCACACTCAGGTTTGCAACCTAGTGTAGGGTCGATTTCTAAGTAAATGATTTCATATATTTTATATTAATGGAATGCACATATATTGTGACTAGGTTGAGACAACCCTGACCCTGAACTTAGGAGTTGTCAACGAATATCTAGGACTGGTCATAAGGTATGTACACTCTCGATTTTTATTTTGGGCATTAAATGATTGAAATCCATATATATTTTAATGAGGCATCTCTTGAATTGTAAATCCCTTTAAAAATCCAAATACTTGGACATTTATTGATCCTGATATGAATTCCTTTTATTTCTGTGATATTAATGTTGTTATGCTCATTTGGGTCATTGGACCCCTCCTACCATGTTGCCTTTATTGGAAATGACTAAAATAATAAGTCTTTCCACTCTATTATAGCATGTTTCTTGTATGACTAGAACATCTAGAATAGCGGTACTTATGTACAACCATATTTATGTAGGGTGCGTCTATTCTGCCTAGGGTGTGCATTTCCACACTTACTTTTAGGCCATGATCCTATGGTGTAATGTATTTATTTTAGGTATATTTAGTCTACATTGTATGCATGCAACCATTTACTGTTTTATATTGTGATTGTTGGGGATTGTTTTGGCAAGGCACTTTATTTCTCATACTTGTATCTGAATTTTTGTATATGCCTCATTTCTCTTATTACACTTCTTTTGAATTTACCTAATTTCTATTAGCCCCCTTCTTGTGGGAACATCTCTTTTTACTCTCATAACCCTATATAATGCCCAAAGTGTTTAATATATGTACATACTCATCTCTTTGCTGACCTCTATGTTGTTTCCTATATTCTGGGTGATGTTCCCTTCCACCCAGGTTTAGGTGCATTAAAGATCAAGTTTGCCCGAAGATCATATAAAGAGAATTGTACCTAAGGATAGCTTTGAATGGCTAGGTTACTCTCTACTACTGGGCTTATTTGTAGTTAGTTCAAGTTTTGTAATATCACCTTTTATGGTGATGAGCTATTGTATAATGATACCCATTGTAACTTTGTAATAGTTTTGTTCCACTTCTTATTCATTATCATGCTCTGTAATATGTGCCATTTGAGAAATGAATGAAATTCCTCCTTTCCTTATTACCTCTTGGTATGTTTGGGATTGAATGGGCTATTTCTTCAATTCAGTGCAGAGTGGATCTCCTATTGGGTCACACTCTTTACAAAATGGTATCAGAGCCAAAAGCAGTCGATAACTTGACTATTTCAATTTATCCTACATTGTTCCTTAATTAGGTACTTAGGGGACCTTTTAGAGGTTATTGTCAGACCTATTTCTTTGTAGTGGTTTACCAATTATTATTTCAATCCCTTCTAAAATTGGTCAATACATCTTCTTACAACACATCAGTTGTGGAAGCATAGAACGTGATAAACCAAGACTACCCTACTCTCTCTATGGGGGTGTAATGAAACTACACTAGAATTGGATTTTCTAGTGATATATCTCCTAATTTATGGGAGGCTATCTAGACTACATTATGTGTAGGTTGACTTGGACATTCATGGCTAGGTGTAACCCTAGTTATCACATGTGGCCCCTTTTATATGATGTTGATCTAGCATGCCTAGCATACATTCACTTGGTTACTAAGCATGCATGAATGTAAAATACAAAATTCTAAATTAATATTAGGGTTAAGATTCCTTTTATGTTAAGTGTTATCCTAAACTAGATCAACTTTATTTATAGCATGTCTTGTCCTCAATGTGAGTATATTAGGATAGTTATGCCCAGATGCCATCCCCTCAAGGGATGAATTCCACCCTCATTGGGATTGTTATTCTTGTGTATTGGAATTGATTGATGGAGCTAAATGTTTTAGTAGGCATACTTAAATTATCACCTCTCTCAGAGTACTTGGTTTACCTAGTGATTGAGATGGGTATCTAGACTATATAGGTTACCTTATCATGTGAAGGAACTACGGTGGAGAAAACCCTAAATCACTACCTAAAATGTTGGGGAATCTCATGTTTCGATTAGGACTTGGGATGAGGTAGAGGGGATTATGGTTAAGAATGACTTGGGAAATGGTGGATGTCATGCTTGGGTAGGTTTTGACTGATTATTATCTATGAGCAATATACACCCTTCTCTCTCTTTGCTTGCATATTAGAGAATACTCACATGACCTTTTAAGTGATAGGAGGATCATACCTCTTTTGTAGAAGGAAGTGGTTATAGGATAGTAATGTATGTATCAAGTTGTGGAAGGCGTCTGACTTGGTTCTCAGATCGATTTTGGCACCAATTTTGCATCTTCATCGCCAATCCTTCATCACTAAAACTTATTTTCATTATTAAATTATATGTACAAAAGATTTATTTTTCTTTTTATGATCTCATCGATGATTTTCATAACCAAGTCACCACCACAAGTAAGTTGAGTAGTAGAGAAGATCTTTAGTGAAGTACCCTTGGTGGACATGTTCAACCCTAATACCCTAGGCCTAAGACTGAAATAGTTAGTTTTATATATCAGACCTAGTGGATCCACCCTTTCCCCCCTCTAGGTTATGCACTAAGTTATAGTTTGAGCCTTTTAAGTGGTGGAGTTCTGTACAATTTATTTGTTAGGGATCAAACTAACTTAAGGAATAATCAGGAGTAATAATAGCTACAATAAGTAAAACATGGATAACTCTTAGTAATAATGTCAAACATATGTATAGGCTACCAAACCAGGAATACCAGAGGAGCCTTGCTAATCATACCATCCTACATGTTACTTTGACGATTAAAATAGATCTTAAAATTTTATCTTTAGTTGTCCTTAAAGGGTGTATTTAAGCCAGATAGGGGTAAAAGTAAAATTTGACTTAAAGCTCAAATTAATATCCTATATCCCAGATCACTAATAATTAAGTGATAAGGATGACTATACAATATAGGCTAGGGTGAACATACTAAGTATGATGGAATTTCTAAACATTTCCATTTGACCATGATAAATACAAGTGATAGGAGTTTGACTACACAGTAATCAAAACATGTCTAATGTAATGCATAAAGTTAGTCTCGTGAATGAGAAATTCAATAAGTTGCATACAACACACTATAGTGCTCAATTATGAATGAGAAAGTCTATTGAAAACAAAACCCTCTACTTACACCTCAACTCTAATATTCTTATTAAAGTATAAGTGTTGTCTTAGTCATGTAACACATCATAATTTGACCCCCTTGATAAAATCTATATATAAAATTCGATTTAAGATATAACCCTAATACAGAAGGAAAACAAGACATATAGGCGTATCATACATAAAGTGTCTATTATAAATAATTCTAATAATGATGTTTATGATGATGATGAGCGGGTGATGATGATTTTGTTTTTGATGATGATGATGATGTTTATGATGATGATGAGTGGGTGATGATGATGTTATTGTTGATGATGATGATGATGTTGATGATGATGATGAGGAGTAGGTGATGATGTCAGTGATATTGATGATGATGATGATGATGATGATGGTGAGTAGATGATGATGATGTTGATGTTGTTATTTTCATGATGATGGTGATAATAAGGAAAACAATGTGGATCATGATCAAAAAATGGTAAAACTATGATAACTTTGTAGGTGGCCCTAATGGATACGAATCGGTTGACACAATCCTAGGTCTTGATGTAACATCTCTAGCCCAACGTCTACCATAATCAGATTCTGGATGCATGACACATGGAGACATATAGCTTCACCTTGAGAGTATACCAAAAGTGTGACATGAATAGTATGTTATGACCCCCTACATTAAGTACATTAGAAATTTATAACTTGGTTAAAATTATAACTTAGTATACCATACCACAACTTGATGGATTTCGGGGATGATATCATTTTTAAGGGGTGGAGTGTTGTAACATACTCGATCCCACACACATAGGCTAATTCCTCATTCTTATAGACCCCTATATGATTATGTGGATATTTAATCACCCTTTTCCCCTTTTCAGTAAACTACATATTTATATCTATATTCCACTGTGATTAACATTGATCAAACAATATTAGGAATTGATAACCCTAATTGACTCATTAGAATCACATGAGCATGAAATCTTAGAGTGTGATATCCCTAATACTTGAACTATGAGAATTAATGGATACTAATACTAATATATAGCCATAATCATTGTTTAGCATCATAGAATAATCGTGGAATGTTAGAGTGAGGAATTTGGAAATGATGTGAGAGGATTCACCCCTATTTTGATATTAGTTAAGCTAATAACCCTAATTTAGTGACTAATGCATTAGGGCTTCATGGAAACACAAACAATCTCATATTGCAAATCTAAGTTCAAATTCATATTCCTCATACCATAATTATCCAACATACTAATTTTGGGCTTAATTGAATATTGGATACACCCCTAATCGCAAATTAGAAGATATGATATAAGTTTACTTATCAATTATATTATTATTATTATTATTTTTTTGAGAATGACAACATGATGTCTACAGAAAATTATGAAAGTCCTCAAGGTCTTTGAGGTACGCCAAATTCAGAAAATCAGGACAGGAGTCCCATTGTTCCTCCATCTCTGGTTGCTTTAGTTGACGCTTTGCTAGCTGGTCGACCAGTTTATTTTGGTCCCTTTTCTTGAAACATATGTCCCGCATGCCTTGGAGTAAAAGATGTTTAATGGAGTGAACTAGCAGCAGAAATTTGGGAGGCGGTTGACGTTGTTCTTTGATCCACTGAACTGCATTACTTGAGTCAGTGAAGATGATGAGGTTCATGATCTGTTCTCTATTTGCAAAACGGAGCCCCTCCAGGATGGCTCTGAGTTCTCCGTCCATCGGGTCGATGCCTGGGAGCTTGTACGCCTTGCCTTTGATCCAGTGTCCTGTAGTATCCCGGAGGATCATGCTTAATGCCTTGGTGTCCTTGCTGTTGTCGACTGTCGTGTCTATGTTCATAATAGCAGGAGAACCAATAAGGGTTGCAGAAGGTAGCCTCTTAGAGCATTGTGGAGATGACTTGCCAGCGGGTTTCTTGAAGGCTATAAGGGTGGTAGCAAGGCATGCCTTGTAGTTCTCTACCAGCACTTCCAACGACGTCTTCTTACCTTCAAATATGGTAGAGTTTTTTTCTTTCCAGAGCCACCAACATGTAATAGCAAAAAGGAGATTCCACTCCCTGTGTTGGTGTGAACCCATGAGATTGAGCTCTAGACAATCCTTGACAGAGTCGGAGTGAAAGAACAGGTTCATCTAGGTGGGTTGCAACTGCGACCAAACCTCATGCGCGGTTGCGCAGTCCCGTAGTGCATGGAGAGCCGATTCTTCAGATTCTTGACAGCGAGAACATAGCGGAATTTTGACCATTTTGCGTCTGAAACGTAGACTATTCATGGGCAGTATGTCCTGGTACATAAGCCACAAAGTGGTCTTCATGCGTTGTTGAATGGGAAGGTTCCAGATTGCAGTATAATAGCTAGGATGAACAATATGCTGTGACTGAGTGAGGCGGATGTAAGAAGAATTGGGAGTGTATTGTCCATCAACAGAGTGAATCCAGATCCTACGATTGACCCCTAGCTCTGGGGAGGGTGTAGGCATGCTAGTGATATATCGTACCGTGGCAAGGGTAAACCAGGTATGCAAGAAGTCTATGTCCCAGTTCCCATTGTCGAGAAAAAGACTGGAAACCATTAGGTCTGTAATATCTTGAGGGACTATGAGTCCGGTTCGTAGGGACGGGGCCCAACCCTCACCCACCCAATTCTCAGACCAGACATTAGTCTACGTGCCTGGAAGAAGTGTGAGTCTGGAGTTAGGGATCAGAAAGGGGATAGCAGACTTAATACTATGCCAAACATGCGACCTAGTGGTGTTTCCTTGTGAGGTCATAGGGTATTTAGCAGACATCAATTGCACCCAAGAGACCTTCCTGTCAACTAAGAAATCCCAACCCAGCTTCATGGTAAGGGCTGAGTTAAAGGTTCCTGCACGTTTGACTCCCAATCCTCCTTGAGAAAGCGGCTTGGTGACATGCTTCCAAGCTACTAGATTCAGTCTACTAGAGGCGGCAGAACCTGACCATATGAAGTTTCTCACTAGTTGATCTATCCTGTCAGTGGTGAAAACTGGAAGCTGGACCATCTGCATGGTGTAACAGGCCTGTGAAAGTAAGACAGAGTTGGCCAAGGTAACTCTGCTTGCGAGAGAGAGAAATCTGTTCTGCCAGTTTGTGATTTGTTGGTGTATCTTGTCTACTAGGTACTGAAAATGAGTCTTCCCCTTCCTTTTGTGGATGATCGGAATACCCAGGTGGCACCCTAGGTTCTCAGTTTTAGAAATCTTCAAGGATCGACAGACTTGGTTTCTAGTGGCGCTTGGCGTATGGCAGGAGAAGAAAACCGAAGATTTCTCATGGGATAGAAATTGACCGGAGGCTTTACTAAACTTCCGAAGATAGTGATTGATAATCTTAGCTTGGCACAACGATGCCTCACCAAACAAGATGATATCATCTGCAAAGCTAACATGTGAGAAGGGGATTTTCTGTCTGGTAAGAGTGATCGGTCGCCAAGAGCCTGCAAAAACTTCTTCACCGATTAGCTGACTGAGCCTTTCCAGGCACAGAACAAAGATTTAGGGCGAAAGGGGATCCCCTTGTTTGACACCACATGATAGTTGAAAGGATCCGATCAACTCTCCATGCCAAAGAACCGAAGTTGTTCCTGAGCGAATGAGGTTCATTATAACGTCAACAATGCTGCGAGGAATGGCTGTTCTGAGAAGAGTGTCTTCGATAAAAGGCTAACTCAACTTGTCGAAGGCCTTCATAAGGTCAAGCTTAATAGCCATGGTATGCTTCTTGCTTTGCCTGGATTCCATGGAGTGCACTATCTCTTGAACGAGAACAATATTGTCACTGATTTTCCTGCCAGGGATGAAGCTCGACTGGAAGGGGGAGATCCACTCATTCAGGTGCAGCTTCAATCTGGCAGCAATGATCTTCGAGATGAGTTTGGAGCAAACATTGTTTAGGGAGATCGGGCGAAGATGGGAGTAAGACTCTAGAGCTTCCACCTTGGAGATGAGAATAAGCGTCGAATCCGAGGTTCCCTGAGGAATGGGTAAGCCCAAGAAAATGTTAGTGATGAACTCACAGACCTGGTTTTTGAGCAGGCTCCAGTTTCTTTGGAGGAAAATTTATCTAGCTAAGGGCGAGCTAAGTTCTAGGTTTAATAAATATCATATATTTTGGGCCTAAGTTGGCGTCACATGGGTCTGTGGGTTGGGTAGGTCGACTTCTTATTCCACCCCCGACTCCCCTGGGTGCATGCACGATCAACTCCACACAGTCTGCATTCTCTTCAACTTTCTCCCTCTACACACACTGACTCCTCACGATTTCATTGCCATCTGTCTCGCTCTTTCCTTCCGAATCCATTGATCCCTAACTCATCCTCACTCAAACCCTAACAACAAAATGACCAATCCCGTTTCTCCCTTTCCCGACTGCCGCCACTTCCAGTGACCCCGACACCCCATTGGACCAATGTGCGGGTAGTTTCTAACCACCCAGAAACTATCATCTCTTCCCCTACACCCTTCACTACATTCAATTGGAACGTCCCAGGTTCACCTTGTCGAGTCCAGTGATCCTCTCTGGCAAACTCCTCACCATCACAGTAACTCGCGGCTTCTCAGATCAATTAGAGGAAAGGTAACCATCTCTAACCCTCTATCTTACCTTATGTATACTTATCTCGCCGCCAAAGTGTCAGTTCTACTCAATCGACAAGGGGCCTCCCTCGTGCTCTGTTTCGCCTCGTCGTTGAAGGGAAGCCTGGGGGTCCTAAAACTTGGAAACCCCTCTTTTATCATTGGTGTTGATGGATGAGTTCCTATGATTCAAGGAACATTGTTGCATCTAGGTTCCTGTGAGTCCTCATTTCTCTCCATAATGTTGTCGTTCTCGCTACTGTTCCATGACCATACGACCCTTTGGTCTTCTTGCTCTCACAATCACATCTCACCCGATTTTGCTAACTCCTCTTCTACGTGACACCTCTGACCCAAAGGCAACACTAGTTTGCAACGAGACCTTGCTGTCCTGAGGAAACAACACCTCTAGTGCCCATCCATGGTGGGTGAGTCGTGTGCAGGCCCTAGACCATGGAGGAAGTCAAGCAAGGCACCCCTGGGTCTGGGCAACCCCGATGAGGACAATGGGACTGATTGCTGGAGTGCAAAAGAAGGGTACTGCCGATGATGATTGCTCATCCCAAGGTCCCAAGCATCTGTAAGATGCCATTGGCGTGAGACATAGGGAGGTGGATCCCTGGGGTGAAATCCCAGTCTCACCCATGGTGCATATATTGTCCATGCCACCCCAAGAGGGCAAAATAGGAATTTTGGTTTTGTTTGACTCGGTTGACCTCCAAATCCCACGCTTCCAATTTCTCCATAGTTTGCATGACATCACACCTTTATTAATCATGTTATCATTCAGGGGTAACACAACCTTTTCACAGTGAATTTTTTGTCTTAATTAGAAAATGATTTAAACTTATAAAAATCATAACTAATTATTGGTTTAGTAGAAAAATACAAATAAATATGTTTTTGAGATCATAAAAATACGCCTGATTTATTGACATACGTTTCACACTCAAGTTTGCAACCTACTGTAGGGTTGATTTCTAAGTAAAGGATTTAATACATTTTATATTAATTGAATGCACATATATTGTGACTAGGTTGAGACAACCCTGACCCTGAACTTAGGAGGTGTCAATGAATATCTAGGACTGGTCATAAGGTATGTACACTCTCTATTTTTTTTTTGGGCATTAAATGACTAAAATCCATATATCTTTTAATGAGGCATCTCTTGAATTGTAAATCCCTTTAAAAATCCAAATACTTGGACATTTATTGATCCTGATATGAATTCCTTTTATTTCTTTGATTTTTTATGTTGTTATGCTCATTCGGGTCATTGGACCCCTCCTACCATGTTGCCTTTATAGGAAATGACTAAAATTATAAGTCTTTCCACTCTATTATAGCATGTTGCTTGTATGTCTAGAATATCTAGAATAGCGGTACTTACGTACAACCATATTTATATAGGGTGCATGTATTCCACCCGGGGTGTGTATTTCCACCCTTACTTTTTATGCCATGATCCTATGGTGTTATGGCCCTATTTTAGGTATATTTAGTCTACATTGTATGCATGCAACCATTTACTATTTTATATTGTGATTGTTGGTGATTGTTTTGGCAAGGCACTTTATTTCTCATACTTGTATCTGAATTTTTGTATATGTCTCATTTCTCTTGTTACACTTCTTTTGAATTTACCTAATTGCTATTAGCCCCCTTCTTGTGAGAACATCTCTTTTTGCTCTCATAACCCTATATAATGCCCAAAGTGTTTAATATATGTACATACTCAGCTCTTTGCTGACCTCTATGTTGTTTCCTATGCTCTGGGTGATGTTCCTTTCCACCCAGGTTTAGGTGCATTAAAGATCAAGGTTGCTCGAAGATCATATAAAGAAATTTATACCTAAGGATAGCTTGGAATGGCTAGGTTACTCTCTGCTACTGGGCTTATTTGTAGTTAGTTCAAGTTTTGTAATATCACCTTTTATGGTGATGAGCTATTGTATAATGATACCCATTGTAACTTTGTAATAGTTTTGTTCCGATGATTATTCATTATCATGCTCTGTAATATGTGCCATTTGAGAAATGAATGAAATTCCTCCTTTCCTTATTACCTTCTGGTGCGTTTGGGATTGGATGGGCTATTTCTTAAATTCAGTAAAGAGCACATCTCCTATTGGGTCTCACTCTTTACAATGGGAATCTACAGAGAGAGTCAGAATTTGAAGGGTCAAAAGAAGGCAATCAATGATTTTCTTTATTACTTATTGAGCAAAATATTTCTCTTGATCAAGACAAACAGAAGTCGCCTCTTTCATTCAGGGTTCCACCCCTCCTTCACATATACAAGGAGGCAGGACTCCAAAAGAAAAATCATTGAGTCTTAGTTGTAATCAAGTTGTACTTGTAATGGAGTCTTAGCTTGTAGTCCTTAATTTTGTACTCACATTTTCTTTCATAGTTGTAATCTTTTATTTTTGCAATAAAAATTCAATTTTTCATTCCTAGATCTTGGTTATTGTTGTTCTTTACTTCTCATTCTTTTCTCTTGGAACGGAGGATTAAGGGATCAAGTTGTTTAACCGACACCACCTAGATCTCCTTGAAGATTCTTCTTCCTGTGGTCTATGGTTTCTTTCCTTCTTCCTTTTGCTTCCCCTTTTATGGCTTGTGAGTAGTTTTCTTACCAGGTGAGAGGAGCAACCTCTTAGCCATGTGATGATTAGATTGAAGTTTTACACTACTTTTTAGATAAATGGTTTTTGGTTTGGATATCGATGATTTTAACCAAGTGATCTCTCATTTTCATCGCTTGTTAATCTTGGCCGATGCGATTGTGGAACTCAATATTTAGAATAACCAAATGGCTTTCATGTGTATTTGGATGAGACCTCAGAAAAGTCTCCATTAGGATGATGGAACTAGGATCCATGAACGCCAGGACCAATGGGTTCACGAGGAGTTCATATTTTGTGAATCATTTACAAATGTTTCACATACCTTCTTTTATCTTTCTTATTGTGTAATTTCTTCAGTTTTGTTTCACATCGGATAGGGTGGTGAAATCCCTTAGCTTTGGCATTTCTTTCTTTTGATTAGTTGATATTTAATTCAACATATTTATTTTATTTTGTTTTACTTTTAACAAACTTTTAAAACGGATTTTACATTCTTGTTCTCACAATCAGATTTGAAACTCAACCATCTTCATTGCCATCTCTATGGATAGATCCTTCTATACTAGCCTTTATCAAAAAGTAGAAAAAGGATAAACTCTAGGATAATTTTCCTAGTTATTGGTGTGCTAAACGACACACATCATATAGTCATATTAGTGACATATTTTTTTAAAGAAAAAAATATCACATAGTGATTCACAAGGACAAAGATTGAATGAAATAAATATTGATTCATTATCGAATAGTTGTATAAAAGTTTTACAATATACTTTGACAATTGAAATAAAGAAAGTGAGAGTAAATGGACTTATTATACATAAGGATTCAAATTTAGTATGTGCTTGTGTATTTGTCCTTTCCATATCATCCCCTCAATCTAAAACAACTCGTATGATATGACTTAGAACAAATTTTTGTTGATAAAAATTTTCTTAAGTAACCCAAACATCCAATTAATTATAAAAATGTTTAATAAAAAATGTATGGACATCCACAGCTTGAAACAAGAAAACCATTTCAAATGACATTGTTAGTCAATAACCAAGTTCACTAAAATATTTTTTATGATATCTATACATAAAGGTTCATTTCTCTAAGATGAATGTATTTCTAAATACCAATCTTATTGTGGTATTTCTTGCTAAATTATACCTAATTTGAATTGATTCTTATACTTTCAATTCATTGACAACTTTTAGATAAAAAATGTATATGTGATAATCAAACTTACATGAAAAACAAAGCTACGTTAGCTTGCGTAACAAACTCTTTATTCATCATGTTAATGGATTTAATGATTGAGTATTGGACTAGTAGAACTTTTTTCATTAAAGGAAATAAACCAATGTTTTAGTTCATTTAAAGATACCTAATCATTCATCACATAACTATAATGAACATTCACACTATCACAAACTAAATTGTAAACTTAATTTTTCATGCATCTTATTGATCAACATATCAAAAAAGGTATATATGTTATTTATATAACCATAACAAACTAGATCGAATGTACTCAAATGGTTACCTAATTCATATCTCCTTAATAATTTGATGTGAAAATTCCAAGTTACAACTATATTGATGAGTCTAAGAAGCTCACCATGTGTCCTAGTGTCATCAAGACAATAGGACAACAACAATTACCTCATCTTGTATAGGTGTTTACACCCCATTTTTAGTCACCCCAGTAACTTTGATGTAAAACAACACCTTCAATTATACAACAATTTTCCTCCATTTCCCATCATTTTCCCCTCTCATCTATCAAGACTCCACATTAAATGTAACCACCCTATTTCAATTTAGTAAGTAATACACAATTTGTGAAACTCAAATTTGATTTGAGTAGTTGAATTCATGATTTTGGTTCCTATTCAACTAAATTTACATGATTACCATTACATTGCTCACAGAAAGGCATTAGTAAACACTAATTTTATTTCTTAAGAATTTGTAATTTATAATTTAGTATAAAAGAAATGGTATAAAAACATTTCATGTGAATCAAGCAAAGAATAAACTAGTGAAGATAGTAACAAATTATTCAACCCTAAATAGAACTACTGAATGGAATAAATCTATAATTACATGACTCATGAATGAAATCAATGTGAAAATTATATGTATTCCTTAGAACACTTACAATTACCCTATGGTAATTCGGTTTGGGAGTAGATCATATTCCACTATGATTATATCTAACTGGAGTATCACTCGACATAATACACTTAGATTGGATTTTTAGATTGAGTGAGAGATAATTGATTTCCCATGTTAATGGTTTTATAACTCACATTAATTAACCGACTGACTATCGTGGAGGTCATCCTAATGAATGGTGGTTGTCTTACAAAGTTTATTGAGTAGTGTTTGTGGAGTGCTCTATAGTCGACCTAATTTATCAAACCTACTATTCAAAGACATGTCTAGTATGGTCAGTATATTATAGAAATCACTAGTACAATTCTAACATCTAATGTAACTTTTTCTATCATCAGTTCTAAAGCAAAACTGACACCATATCCTAAACAAAATCGGTTACAAAGAGAAACTATAACCATTTGTCAAGTCTTGCTGATTTAAAAAAGACACATGTTTTACTTTTTCTATAAGGCCAGTTTCCATTTAGTGAATCTGATGTCTTAGATAACCCATGAAATACAATTTTTGAAGGAAAAATAGTTGCCTCTAAAAATTTTAAGATTAGCATCGATTATTAAAGAAACGAAGACAAAGATTTTATGCCATGTCCCCACAAAAAATATTTTCCCCCAAATAGCTTCTTAGTCATCAGTTTAGCTAAGGAACTGACGACTCAGTCCCATTACTGAGGCTAATTTTTTTGTTTAGAGAAGGGTCTCTATCACCAGTTTCTAGTTCAGAAGTGACATCTAAGAGGTTTTTTTCCATGTCCCCACTAAAATATTTACCCCTCAAATTACTTCTGCATCGTCAATTTTGTACTCAAAACCAACGACCAAGTCCCCTTGCTGAGGCTGACTTTTTTGGTTGAAGATGGGTCTCTGTCATCGATTTCTAATACGGAACCAGTGTCAAAGTGCTTACTTAGTTGTCAATTATAACAACAGAAACCAACAACTAACTCTCCTGAATAAGGCCAACCTTTTTTTGGATTAGTATTTCTATCATTGGTTATACGCTTTGAAAATTGAGGACTATGTCTCCAACACGGTCGTTCTAGTCAGCATACCCATGAAGGTCAACACCAGGTTATGTGTTAGTTTTTAGTGTTGAACCGACGACTAAGTATTTCGGTATCAGTTTGGTGCTAGCAACTGATGACTATGTGCCACTTAATAGCACATGCACAAAACAATTTCCTCCAATCTATTTCATTGTTCCCTTGACATTTTCCTAGCTCTCTCTACTGATTCTAGTTGTCATCGTCATCACCTCTTTGCCAGTTGTTGTCGCCTCTTTTCCATCAATCGCAACTCGATTGGTCATTGCCACCCCTTATATACCACCTCCTTTGGAGCTCTCTTCTTGGACACTGCCACCTAGATGCCTCTGTCGTCAGAATTGTCTCTTGGTTGCCTTTTGGATATTTGAACTCCAGAACTCTCTGCTTGGACCCACCTCTTGAAGCTTGAGTTCTCTGCTTGGACCCTCCTCTTGGAGCTTGAACTTTGTCTCTCTCTGAATCTGCTTCCCCTAATACTAGGTAAGAGAGATGACTAGGTGTTCTCTTCAATATACACCTAGTCAAATGACTAGGTTGAATTTTATGTATCTCCTAAAAATGCACTACGTACCCCGTGTACTTTTTCAAATTCTATTTTACTTGGCCTGCTTACCTTGTTCATGATAATTAGTGATTCGCTTTGTTTACTTATCTTGGTTGTGTTGTTCATGATAATTACTTCTTATTAGATTAAGTATATCTTTCTTAGTTGCTTAAGTTTGGTTTGTTTAGTTAATTTCTTACTTTATTTTGTGTTTGTTTCTTTAGTTCAGTTACTAGATTATCTTAATTAATGAATATTGATTGCTTTCTCTCTTATTAGTGAATGATTTAACTTAGTTCAATAATTTCTCTTCAAGATTGTGTAGTTGATTGACATTGATTAAGTAGGTTCAATTTGGAAACCTAAAGAATCAATCTTTAGTTGATTATTTCTCCCATTCCCTGTGGATTCGGCCACATGCATGAATGGACAAACCCAAATGAAAGAATGAATTGAATTAAATGATGTTACCTAAAATCTAGATAATGAATGATGAAACTAGGATACTAGGTATAGGAATGGCAACATACATGTATTTTGTTGTCCTATAAACCCGTTTGAGATTTACTCATTCGGAGTACATCTTGGATATTCCCCGATTTGGGAATGTTCTTGAACACTTAATCTCACCTAGGATGTAAGTGTATAATGTGTTTTCGGTATTTAAGTTTCTTCATCAACACTTCCCCTTTTTTTCTAAGTACATTTGCAAGTTGATATTTACCCATCTACATCGGTGTACTTGGAGAAATTCATGGAAATATTGTCAAAATTTTCTTGAAAATTGTATACACATTATACACTTACTAGTGAGATTAGGTGTTCAAGAATGGGATAGGTGGTACACACATTCATTACTTAATCCTAAAACCTAATTTTTAAACCATAAACCCTAAATCCTAATATGTAAATCCTAAACCCTAATACGTAAACCCTTATCTCTAAATCCTAAATGAAAATCCCTAATCATATAAATCATAAACCGTAACACTTGTTTTCTCTTTGATCATAGAATGGATAGATCATCGATGTCCATTCCAAATCGCTACATACTGGAGTTTACTACTAGTCTTGATCATTTTGTAAGATTTATAGAGGAACATAGGAAACAACCTGGAGATAGGTTCTATTGTCCTTGTAGGAATTGCAGCAACAACTTTAAAGTCAACATTGTTGACAAAAGCAAAAATCATGTCATGTGCAATGGGATTATACATGGCTATATAGAATGATACTAGAACGGATGGAATCCTACTATGAGATCAATACATGTCTATAGAAGTACTTGTATTGAAGAAGAAATTGTTGACGATGATGTAGATGTGAATGAACCGATTTCGATTGACATAGTTGACAGGATGCTAGATAGTTGTGGAGTAGAGCTCACTGATCCACCATCCTTACTTAGAAACATTTAGCATGATACTGAGAGGCCGTTATACTTAGGTTGTACTAAGTTTACAAAGTTGAGCATTGTGTTGAGATTGTTTACTATGATTGGCTAACAAGATGGAGAGATAAAAGCTTCACGTCATTGTTTTCTTTGTCGAAAGAATTTTTCTTGAAGGCAATGAGCTTCCAATCTCAACATACAAATTAAATAAAATGTTTTGTCCAATGGGAATGAAGGCTAAGAAGATACATGCATGCCCAAATGACTGTATGCTATTTCAAAAGGACTACTTCTAATTGAAAGACTGTCCAAAATGTGGGGCATCAAGGTATAAAATGATGACTTTGGGATAGACTAAAACTGGATCTCCTACCAAGATGACGTGGTATCTACCTATAATACCACAGTTTCAATGCTTGTTTGTCAATACCATAGATGTGAAGAATTTAATGTGTCATGTAGAGGCAAATAAAAATAATGATGGGATCCTACAGTAAGCTTATGACTCCCCATAGTGGAAATAGATTGATTTATTGTACCCTGAACTTGGTGAAGTAGTCGGGAATCTAAGACTTGGGCTTTATACCGATGGGATGAATCCATATGGCACATTGAGTAGCCAACCCAACACTTGGCATGTTATGATTGTTATATACAATCTTCCTCCCAAGTTGTATATGAAAATAATGAAGTCATGATGTCTTTGTTGATATCAAGCCCTAAACAACCTGGTATTGATATTGATGTTTATCTTGAACTTCTAATTGATGACTTAACAAAATTCTAGGGAGAAGGTATGATTACCTATGATGCTTCACATAGAGAGATATTTCTTTTTCATGCTATGTTGTTTTTCACTATTAATGACTTTCTAGCATATGAGAATTTGTCTGGATATAGTGTAAAGGATCCAAATCATGCTCTATATATGAAGAGAACACTGATTCGATATGATTAAAATATGGAAGAAAAACCGTATATCTTGTTCATCCAAGGTTCCTTCCAAAATATCATCCTTACCGAAGGTTGTGCAAAGTGTTCGATATATTGAAGAGGAATGGAGTTCCCCAAAACCTATATCAAGGGTGGTTGTTTATGAAAGAGTAAAAAATTTTGTCAATGCATTTGGTAGGAGATCACATTGTACCGATCACACACAGAGTGACAAATCTTTATAAAAGAAGAGGTCAATATTTTGGGATCCTCCTTATTGGAGTTGTTTGGAAGTTAGGCATTGTATCCATGGCATGCATGTTGGAAAAAATACATGTGATAGCATCATTGGTACTTCGTTGAATATATCTAGGTAAGACTACAGATGGCATCAAATTTAGAATGGATCTACGTGAAATGGGAACAAGGAAAATAGTTAAGAGAAGTAGTTAGGAGTGATCTAAAAATATATTTACCTCCTCCTTGTCACGTAGTTTCTAGAAAGGAGAAGAAAACTTTTTGTGAGTGCTTGCTTAATGTTAAGGTATCACAAGGATACTCTTCCAATATTCGTCGACTATTATAAGTGAATGATCTAAATTTAATAGGTCTTAAATATCATGAATGTCACACTCTAATGCAAAAAATATTTCCCGTGTCAATTTGATCTATACTATTGAGGCATGTAAGGTTTGAATCACCAGGCTTTGTTTCTTCTTCAACACTCTATGTAGAAAAGTTATTGATCTTGAGATTCTCGATAAGTTATAAAAGAAAATTGATTGTTATCCTATGCCAGACTGAGATGTATTTTCCTCCTTCATTATTTTATATCATGGTACATCTTGTTGTCCATGTGACTAGGGAAGTGAAAATATTAGGACCCGTATTCTTTCATTGGATGTATCCATTTGAATGGTACATGAGTATTTGTAAAGGTGATGTTCAAAACCGTTATCGGCCTAAAGGAAGTATTATTAAGTGTTATGTGGCCAGGGAGGTTATGGACTTTTGCAATGACTTTCTGAGTTGTAATGAAACTGATGTAAATGACAAGAATATTGAGGACTATTCCAGATAATGTACTTGCATGCTTTTATTTTTTTATGTTAGATAAGCATTTTACATTCTTTATCACTTATATTTCATTGTTTGAGATATGATATTATTTCATATGGAGTTTGACCATGATCTTGATGATCGTGATGATGATTATGGTTTGGATGAGCACCCTGACAATGTGCTCCGCGAGCATGACATTGTTATAAGTTGTATTTTTTTATTACATAGATGTGCATTTCACAATGTCTATCTTATTGTATTTTGTATTGTTTTATCGCATTTATAAGTTATATCATTTAATGACTTCTGTGTGCTTTTTTCCAGTTTTAGCATGAGGATGTGTTTCCTAAATATCTTGCTGAGCTTGATGAACAACATTGTCAGCATGGAAAAATATGAGGTATCACCATGACAAACAAGTTACTATTATGAAGGAGTAGCAAATCGAAGATGGTCATTGAGTTTGATTATCAAGGAAATCCTATTGTGAAGAACCACAATTGTTTTATCAAATAGATTATACATGTGGTGGTCTTATCAATTTATGTTTTGTTTCATGTAATGCATCTTCTTTCAATGAAATATCTTCTACTTTTTAGTTTTTGAAACTAATAACGTTTGGCATGCACATTTCAGTCATGTAAATAAAAATATGATGAAACATATGATAAATTTAGATTTAAGGTTCACAAGACTCAAATTCATATATCTGATAGATGACAAATTTAAGTTCAAGCTAAGCTTCCTAAGAAGGCATTTCAATCGAAGATCACAATACATCTCTACTTGAATTAATTCCTACTGATGTTTGTGATTTAAATAATGTTCTTAACCATGATGATATGAGATACATAGTAACATTCATAGATGACTTTTCTAATATTGTTCTAATTACTTACTCAAAACTAAAGATGAACAAATAGAAAAATTTGAAATCTATATAACTCAAGTGGAGAAACAATTAGAAAAGAGTATTAACATAGTGAGGTCTGATAGAGATGGTGAATGCACTTATAATGAACTTAACAAGTTCTTTGAGGACCATGGCCTTATACATGAAATTACTACCCCATACAATCTTCAATCTAATGGTGTAGCTGAAAAGAAAAATATAACATTGATTGACATGGTTAATTCAACGCTAGTTGAGTCTAGATTTAGATATAGACCGTGGAAGAGGCTTTTCAAACTGCAAACTACATTCTACCTCTTAGAAACATTGACAAAACACCCTTTGAACTTTGTCTTAACAAGAAACTTTGTTTGAAATACCTCAAGGTGTTGGGGTGCTTGGCCAAGGTTAAAATTCTTGATAATAGAAAGTGAAAACTACGAACTAAAATTGTTGATACTGTCTTTTTTTGGATATGTTAACAACAATAATACTAATAGATTCCTAGTGATACAATCTGATATCTCAGACATTAGAGTCAACTCTACTCCTGAGATTAGATCTGTAGATGGTGTCTATTATGAAAGTATATTTCCTCTTAAGAAAAGGTTCCACGATAGGTTAGTGAAGAACCTTCTTGCTCTTCTCATCGAGAATCCATCTCTGTTGCAACTTCATATGATGTAGAACATGAAATCCTTGTTGATGATCCTCCCAATGACATAGGTAGGGGTAAAAGGAGTAATGTTTACCAGAACTATGGTCCCGACTTCTACATCTTCTTAGTATAAAAAGACCCATGTTCTTAAGGATGCCATGAAATATATAGACTCTAAGTTTTGGAAGAAAGCGTCGATAATGAAATAGAATCAATTATGAGCAATCATACTTGGATTCTAGACAACTTCCTCTAGGATGCACTATTGGTTGTAAATGTTTTTTTTTAATAAAAAGATGAGGGTGGATGGTTCCATAGATAAATTTTAGACCGGACTAGTAGCCAAAAGTTTTCGTCAAAAGCAAGGATTTGAATTCTTTGATACATATGCTCATGTAACAAAAATATCTTCCATTTGTTTCCTAGTTGCATTTATCATAATCCACAAGCTTTAAATCCATCAAATGGATGTCAAGACAACTTTCTTTAATGGAGATCTTAAACAAGAGATTTATATGGATCTGCCAAAATGTTTTGTTGCACTTGGATAAGAACCACTATAGGAAAACTTAGCAATAACGACGGAAAATTTTGGTCGTAAATGTGAATAAGTTTGTCATTAAAACTATTAGCGATGAAAAAAAAGTCGTCGCGTCTTGTCATTATAGGTCTTGCCGTTAATAAAAATAATGGCAAAAAATTTCAGTTCGTCGCTAATACAAATCAGGATGACTTATATAGTTTGTCGTTAATAGTTTTAATGACAAAATTAAATGTCTAGCATTGATACTATTTGAGACCACATAAACTTGTTGCTGATACTAGTAATGACGACTAACAGGCTTAATAACAAAGGTCGACAACGACGTCTTTTTTCCGTCATAAATAGCTATTATGACAAAAAAAAATACTAAATTCTTAAATTTGTCCATCACGTTTGCAACAAACTTGGATCCTCACCTAAGAAACATGAACACATACACATGCATAGATTTCTCCATAGACAAGAGGGACCACAATTTCCAACAATGCAGGACACGACACTAGGAATGACTAATTTATAAGTATAAAAATATGTCGATTTATATATAAATATTTTGACATATATTAAATTTATATATAAACACCCAAACTGATATAAAGAAATAAACCATGAAGGCAATCTCCATGGAATCCAACCAACAATTAACACATACAATATATCCACAAGTCAGAGTACAAAATAACTCAACAAATATATTAAGATCTTTAATTAAAAAATTGTTGCAATAAGAATATATGGAATGGTAAAATCAAGGGAAGCAAAATTTTGGAGGCAATAGTTTTCTTTGTTTATGTAAGTAATGGTGAACATGTACTATTTGGAGGAAGAATGAGAGGGGGTAAAGAAATATGTTGGCGATGATGGAGAAGATGAAGAATAAGGTGTCTTGGGGGTTGAGAGGGAAGAAAGAGAAGAGAAATACATTCAAGTGTTACTTAAGATGCATAAACAAGAGAAGAGTAGGGGAGATGGAGATGTAGAGAAGCAAGGAAAGAGGGGGCATAAGGATGAAATTTTTACTACTTTTGTTGAGATAAGCAAATAAGGATACAACACTTTCCTATTAAGTGGACATGTCAGAGGCATGTTCTTCATGTGTCCAATCATATCACTAGTACATAACATGCCTTTAGTGTCGGGTTTTTAAGGCCTTTAGTGTCAGTTCTAAAGCGACACCTATGTGGGCACCGCTAAAATCCCAACCGTTACACGTCGGTTCTCAAACCAACGCCAAAACCCTTCATGCACCACCGAAAACGCGCCGAAAATGCGCCAGCATGGGGTATAGGACTCGGTTATTAGGATCGAAACCGACGCCACATACCTTCACGTCACAAAAAGGGCGCCATCTGGGGCACTATCGACGTCGGTTTCTTAGTGATAACCGATGCCATCTCACCCGCTGCTACGGCCGTGCTGACCAGCATGGCCGTGTTATCTGGCCACTACGAAAATCGACGTTAGTGACTAGTAGGGAAACCGACACTGTTATCCTATGTCGTCAGTTGTATATAAATATCCGACGCCTGTTTTATGTCTAGTCTGCTGCCACGGCCGTGGTGTCTAGCCTCATTAGGGAAATCGATGTCGGTTACTAGTATGGAAACCAACATTGTAACCTTATATTGTCAGTTTTATTCAGTTAACCGACGCCGATTTTTTTTCTTCTGTCAGTCTGCAGACCTGCTTTGGCTGGTGCAGGATGAGAAACCTGCAGTTCAGTTATGAACTGTAGGTTTTACGACATCCATTGATATCAGCCAATAACAGGCCACAAACCTGCAAACATTTTATCTCTTTTCACATTCAGACACATGTAGAAACATTCATGTATTAATGATTTTCACACACAATTCATAAAAAGTCATTCAAATTGTCATCATTGTCAACAAAATCATATATTCAAAGAGCCATGAAACAACAAAAGAAGCCACAATGAAGGGAAGCATGATACAGATACAATACATAAAGTGCAGCACGCATAAGTGTTTTAGATTCATATAACAACATGATAGACTAACACATATATAGTGCATAATAACAGCAGTGCCGAATTTACATACAACACTATAGTTTAGTACATATATATAGTGGGACTAAGGTGACGATCCCACCTGCTAAAACAGGTTACCAACAACTACATGTTACGACTGGGAGGTTGTGATTCAGCAACCGTATGCATTAGCAGGACAAACAGATTTCACCACGAGTTAACATTGAAGAAGGTCTACTAACCTACACTGAGCTAAAAACGTTTATCAGTACTAGCCTAAGGCACAAGTACCGTTTGTCGGGACAATGACGATCGTGGAAGCTTAGTGGCCACTGGCCAGTTGAACGTGTAATGGCCACTAAGCTTCCACGACTGTCATTGTCTCGACGAACGGTACTTGTGCCTTAGGCTAGTACTAATAAACTTGTTTAGCTCATTGTAGGTTAGTAGACCTTCTTCAATGTTAACTCGTGGTGAAATATGTTTGTCCTCCTACTAATGCATATGGTTGCTGAGTCACGACCTCCCAGTCGTAACATGTAGTTGTCGGTAACCTGTTTTAGCAGGTGGGATCGTCACCTTAGTCCCACTATATATATGTACTAAGCTATAGTGTGGGATGCTTGCTTTCTCTCTGACTGTTACACTTTGGATTTACAAAGCAATGTCAATCTCCTGCATAGCTATGTCATGGCCGTCCTGCATAGCCTGTAGTCTTTGGCGAACGCCTGCAAATTAAATAGAATTGCTATTAACTAGTATCTAAAAAATTTGATAAAAAACACACTTACATAATATAATTATAAATGAACATATAGATAGAAACCTCAGGGATATATTCTTAAAACTTATATTGTCAGGCGGTGCAAGCACGTCCTCACCCTCATGGTGATCATCAGCACGGTCATCATGGGAACATAATAAAAATATAAACATCCATGCCTCTAATATTGTGATCTTTTATCAATTAACAATCCTTCATTATGATCCCCGTGAATATACAATTCATTGTCATCCCCAGCTTTAATGCTTGGTGGTGTTGGCAACCCAACTGAGAATGGATTGGAGTCATCATACTTATCATAGTACTCTTCTTCATCTATAGGATCTTCAATGAACTGTCTTTTACCATGAAGAACAACCGACCATTTATCATTTGCAGGATCATCGATATAAAATACTTGTTTTGCATGTGATGCCAATATGAATGGTTCACCCTTCTCACCAATCTTTTAAAAGCTCACTAACGTGAAACCCAACTCATCCACTATAACTCCTTTGTAGTTGTCAACCCAATTACATTTAAAGAGAAGAATTCTAAAATCTACATAGTCAAACTCCCATATGTCTTCAATGACACCGTAATATGACATTTTAGCTTCACGTGGACTTTTATCCTTTGCACTTGCAAAATACATAGTCGACGCTTGAAGGGTGACCCCGCTATTTTGGACGACACTCTTATCATCTTGACACTTTGTGTAATATGAGAAACCATTTATGTCAAACCCTTCATAAGACATAATATTCAATTTTGGTTTAAAGGCGAGGCATTTGATGGTTTCAGTAACATTATCTGGTGTTTGAGATAGTTGATGTAAGACTTTATCTTCAAACCAATTAATAAATGTCTTGTTATGCTCTCTAGCAAGCCACATTGAATTGGATCAAGGATATTGTCTCTTGATGAAATTGGTATGTTGATCGATATAAACACTCACTTCATCGATGTTGTGTAAAATATACAAGAGACCTTGCTCCAACTGCTCACGGCTGATTACTTTCACCCGTTCTCCCAAAACTCCTTTGCCAAAATGCTCCTCAATATTCTTTTCATTCACGGGAGCGTCATTACCACTCAGAAAGTCATTGCAAAAATCCATAACCTCTCTCGCCACATAACCCTCAATAATACTCCCTTCAGGCCGATAACGGTTTCGAACATGACCTTTAGAAATGCTCATGTATCATTCAAAGGGATACATCCAATGCAAGAAAACTGGTCCCTACATTTTTAGTTCCCTAGTCAAGTGGAAAACAAGATGTACCATGATATCAAAGAACGACGGAGGAAAATACATCTCAAGCTGACATAGGGTAACAACCACTTCTCTTTGCAAATTATCGAGAATATCAGGGTCAATAACTTTGCTGCACAGACTGTTGAAAAAGAAACAAAGTCTGGTGATTGCAAACCTTACATGCTTCGACAATATAGATATAATTTCCACAGGCAATATTTGTTGCATTAGAATGTGACAATCATGAGATTTAAGACCTATCAACTTCAGATCTTTCATTGATACCAATGTACGAATGTTGGATGAGTAACCTTGTGGCACCTTAACATTTACCAAGTATTCACAAAATGATTTCTTCTCCTTTCTAGACAACGTGTAACAAGCGGGAGGTAAGTATGTTCTTTTATTACCCATTTCACGTAATTCTATTAATTCTGACCTTATTCCCATTTCATATAGGTCCATTCTAGATTGTATCCCATCTTTAGTCTTACCTGGTATATTCAACAGAGTATTGATGACGCTATCACATACATTTTTCTCAACGTGCATGACATCGATACAATGCCTGACTGTCAAAGAACTCCAATAAGGAAGATCCCAAAATATCAACTTCTTCTTGAATAAATACTTGTCACTCCTTGTGGCCATCGTACATTGTGATCTCTTACCAAATTCATTGGCGATGTCTTTCACTCTTTCATAAACATCCTCCCCTGATATAGGTTTAGGTGCACTACGTTCTTCATTCCTTCCATTGAATGCTTTGCGCAACCTACGATACAGATGAAATTTTGGAAGAAACCTTCGATGAGCAAGATATACAGTCTTATCGCCGTGTTTTAGTCGTATTGAATCATTGTTCTCTTCACATATAGGACACGCTTTAGATCCTTTGACACTATATCCAGACAAATTCCCATATGCTGGAAAGTCATTCACAGTGCAAAACAACATAGCGTGCAAATAAAATGTCTCTCTTCATGAAGCATCATAGGTCATCACACCTTCACCCCAGAGTTTCTTTAAGTCATCAATCAGAGGTTCAAGATAAACATCGATATCATTTCCAGGTTGTTTAGGGCCCGATATCAACAACGACATCATAACGTACTTATTTTTCATACACAACCAGGGAGGAAGATTGTATATAATAAGCATGACTGGCCAAGTGCTATGTTGGCTGCTCAATGTCCCGTACAGATTCATCCCATCTGTACAAAGCCCAAGTCTTAGATTCCTGTCTTCTTCACCGAATTTAGGGTATAATAGATCAATCTTCTTCCACTGTGGGGAATCAGACGCATGTCGTAGGATCCCATCATTATTTTTCTTAACATCTGCATGCCACCTCAAATTCTTTGCATCTATAGGATTGGAAAACAAGCGTTGAAACCGTAGTATTATAGGTAGATACCACATCACCTTGGCGGGAGAACCAGTTTTGGACTCCCCCGAAGTCATCAATTTATACCTTGACGCACCACATTTTGGACAATCTTTCAAATTCACATAGTCCTTTTGAAGTAATACACAATCATTCGGGCATGCGTGTATCTTCTTGGCCTCCATTCCCATTGGGCACAACAATTTCTTTAACCGGTATGTTGAGATAGGCAACTCGTTTCCTTCAGGAAGAATTTCTTTCAACAAATGACGTGAAGCTTTTATCGCTCCATCGATTGTTAGCTTTTAGTTTATACAATCTCAACACAGTGCTAAGCTTCGTAAACTTACAACCCGTGTATAATGGTATCACATCATCATGCACAATGTTTCTAAACATGGGAGGTGGATCGGTGTGCTCTACCCCACAACTATCCAACATCGCATCAACGATGTCTACTGGAACTGGTTCATTCACATCTACGTCATCGGAGGCAATTTCTTCTTCCACACAAGCACTGCTATCGACATCCACTGGTTTCAGGTTTGAAATCTCTCCATGCCAGTGCCATTATGTATAGCCTTGTACAATCTCGTTGCACATGACATGACTTCTGATTTCGTCACCAGTATTGACTTTTAAGTTGTTACCGCAATGCCTACATGGACAGTAGAACCTATCTCCAGGTTGTTTCCTATGTTCCTCGGCAAATCTAGCAAACTAATCAAGACCAGAAATCAACTCTGGGGTGCAGCGATTGCGAATGGACATCCATGATCTATCCATTCTCTTATCAAAGAGAAAATAAGTATATATTACAACAAGATTAGGGTCTAGGGTAAATAGACTAGAGTTTATGGTTAAAACTTTAGGGTTTAAACATGTGATATCATTCTTAAATGTGTACCACCTATCCCATTCTTGAACACCTAATCTCACTAGTAATTGTATTGTGTGTATTGGGTTTTCAAGAAAATTTCGGCAGCATTTCCCCACTGTTCTCCAAGTACATATGTACTTAGAGAACAAACGGGGAAATGCTGCCGAAATTTTCTTGAAAACCCAATACACATTATACACTTACATCCTAAGTGAGATTAGGTTTTCAAGAACAGTCCCAAATCAGGGACTATCCAAGATTTACTCCTAATGAGTAAATCTTGGACGGGTTTCTAGGCCAACAAATACAACACCAATTCCTTGTTCACAACCCCATTCAACACACAATTTCTTATAAAAACATTTGTGGACAACCATAACAACATATCAATGCTTCCTAAATTAATCAACATTAATAGCTTATGAATGTTTAGATGCATTTAAATATAAAGCCCTAAATTTAAATAATGTGATGAATAAAAAATCATTAGATGAACGAGTGGATAAATAAATACAAATCAGTATTTAAGTAAATACCAATCAGAGGGCGAGACAGAGGGTTTTTGGGGATGTTTACCTCTGTTTGAGCCCAGTCGGGCGTCTTTCTCTGGAGCAGGGAGAGAGGCAAGATGGATGGGTGCACGTGGAAGCCGAACGGGCAGGCAGAAACCGTAATGGAAGTGATCATTGAAAACATAGTTATAATAAGGATAAAAGAACATTTATAATGAAATTTATCAGTAATTTGTAACATTCAATAACCAAGCCAATCATCAATTCAGTTAGAAGCATTCATGTAGCAACTTTCAGTTCCATTCATTAATCTCTTTTTACATCCACACATGGGGGTTGGTGTACCCCTAAACAGTAACTAAACAAAGGGGTTGGTGTACCCCTAAACATGTGCATAATTAAAATAACTATTAATACAGACAAGTCTAGATAGATAGACAACTAAATACTACACCAACATGGTCCCGCATCAGTAACTTCAAGGACTTATCATTATGGTGATCTTCTCCTGAAGTTCAGAAAAGAAAGCAACTACGAGTATTGATTGCTTTCAAACAAAAAGTGTAAAAACAAATTTTTTGTCTTGACAATTATATTTGTTAATTGGACCTACCGTGGCCTTTTTGATGATGTTGTGTCGCGGAGCTCCTCACTGTATTTAGACGAATCTGAATTGACATGGGCCTCATAATCAAATTCGTCATAGATGATATCCTCTGTCGTGCGCTCATACCGCAGTAGATGATTGGGGGTCTCGCAGTTGATGTTGGTTATCCAAACGTTGATGGTATTATGGCCAACTGGACGGAGGAAAAGCCTATCTCTACGGCCCACATGCATCTTTCCAATCCAATCACGCCAACCAGATTTTGATACAAGATTTCCCGCCAAATCATACTCAACCTCGATAACATGTGAATAATTGCCAAAATTTAGGGTCACTTCACCAGGCTTGTAGTGTCTTCCTTCCAGAAAACGCCAATGTTTGGGTATGGCCAATTGGTTTAAGGAATGATCATCTAGGATGATGTCCAATTATTCTTCAATAGGGAACGTTAACATTGACATAGATGCCCAATTCATAGTGCCTGTTGTGGGTGGACAGAGACTGCATAATATTAGTATTAACAAAGTGTACGTAAGTACATATAACGATGTTATATATTTTCAAAAAAAGTGTAAGTACATATAATGATGTTATAAATTTTTAGACTAGTATTTTCTATAATTTGATGTATCGTGGTATTTCATAAAATGAGGTGACACTTATTATCTATTTGTTTAATCAACACTCATATTTAGTTTTATGAGTACATGACACTATGTTTGAAATACTTTTTAAAAGGATAAAACAACATACTTATAATAAGGACCCATGCACATTTTAATCATTTTGAAGTGAATCAGAAAATGAACAGGAGCCTGGCTCCTATCCGCTAGTAACATCAAAAAAGTCAAACCTAAAACTGGAAATGCACACTACAAATTTTAGCACGATCGTGTATGAATGCAAAACAATACTGAAATGAATTAGGATCAATCATAGGGATTGGTTAACTAAATTATCATTGACATCTACTTGTTTAAAAAATAGGTTAAGCCAAGCTCAACACACATCAACAACACACATTAAAAAATAGGTTAAGCCAAGGATGAATTGAGGATGCAAACATAGTAAATTGGAGGCTTTACCTCTAGAAGTGGCAGTGGTGACAATAATGGCAAGCTCTGGTTCCGACTGCTGCTTTTGGCGCTGGCTCTGGTTCCGGCTGCTGCTGTTGGCGCTGGCTACTGCTAGCATCGGCGAGAGGAGGACCAGCTGGAGGAGTGGACCAACGACGGCGGCTTCTCCACGAACGGTGAGCTCCACAGAGGCGGCGAGCTCCACGAACGCCGGTGAGCTACACAAACGGCAAGCTCCACAACGACGCTTCACGGCGGCGGCAAGGAGATCGAAGCTTCACAGCGACGCTTCACGGTGACGCTTCACAGCGACGCTTCACAGCGACGCTTCACGGAGTCGGCGAGCAAGGAGATCGGTGACGGGGAGCAAGGAGAACGTCGGAATTGCCAGACCCTAATAGCCGATTGCAATCACAGAGAGAAAGGGGAAGACTCGGGCTTGCTGGCGTGATCTTAAGTTAACATTCGATGTCGGTTTCTAACAAAAACTGACA
Source organism: Alisma plantago-aquatica (assembly GCA_963693085.1). Lineage (NCBI taxonomy): Eukaryota > Viridiplantae > Streptophyta > Magnoliopsida > Alismatales > Alismataceae > Alisma > Alisma plantago-aquatica. The sequence continues at coordinate 286,988,655 of OY856415.1, read as the reverse complement.
ACAAAACTTTAAGTGTCGGTTTGCAACAAACCACCGACACTAAAGGGAGGTGAAAATTTTTGCGGTTATTCGCGCGAAAATAGAACAGTTTTAGTTATTGTCACAAAACCGACGATAAAAAATGAGCAAATTTCTGTCTCGCAGAAAACCTTTAGTTGTCGGTTCCTCTCTTAAAAACCGACGATGTATGTCAATTTTTGGAGGCGATTTTTTTCACTGAAAATTTTGATTTTGGCGGTTACTTTTAGGTGTCGGTTTCTTATTTAAGAACCAACACTGAATAAAAGTGATACCCGTGTCTGGTCGCCCTTCACAGATTGATGTCGGCTTATTTTAAACACCGACGCTGTATGGTTTAGGTATCAGTTTTTTATTACAACCGACACCAACAAAAGTGACGTTATAAGCTATTTCTGTAGTAGTGTATCCATGTCAGAAACGTGTCAGACACAAACACAACAACCTCCAGGTAGATAATATAACTTTAAAATTTTATTGTGTGATCACTCATCATAAGAATTAATCTATGAATGTATATTACATGTATGATTGATAAAGACCGAAATAAATTTATGTTTCAAAATCTAGTTCAATATACATATTTATAAAATGATAGTCAGACATTTACTAATTTAATGGGCTTTGTTCAGAATTGAAGAACGTATAGAAGTGAGAGTACTTACTTTTTCAATGCCCATGTTTGATTTTTCTTGCACCAAGGAAATGCGGAGCTCATATAAGTGAAGAACATATAGAAGAAGAAAACCATATATAGTCCAGTCCCATAACTACGTGCAACATATCAAGTGAATATCAATCGTTATCAATTAATGATAAATGAGAACCTACAAAAGAAATTCCAATGTATTAGAAACATTATGCATGTAATGCACATATCTCCGGATGTGCGTCGGACACATAAAGCTGAATGTGCAACAGACACATATTTCTGCATGTGCAACAGACACATTTTCCGCATGTGCTACGGGGCATATTTTCCATATGCTCACTCGAAAACCAAAACAACATATACATTGTGCATTGAAAAACAAAACATCATGCGTTCAGAAGTTTAGGGGATAGAAGGGCTTTTTCAAAAAGTGTTTCACTACAAGACTTCACATAATCTTTCCCAGGTAAAATCAGCAAAAACCTAAAAATGCAAAGAAACATATGAAAATATAGTGAAATAACTATGAATCTATATATATCAAAGAAATTAATTAATTAGTTCATGATTGAAAACTTACTTATTTGAAATAGTAAACCAAATCCAATCAAGTATGTGTGGTATATTCATATATAAATTGCTCTCCAGTTCATATTTTGCATAAGGAAGAATTTCTTTCACAAATGAATACTCCTTTAATGTGATGTTAGCTATGGCTAAGGAAATGTTTCAAGTGAATAATATAATATAGATTCCCAAATTTTCAATATGATGTAAGTCAAATTCATCAAGTTGAATAACTTGAAATTAGAACAAAACATATAAAGATGAGGATGATACCAGAAGACAAATGTATATAGAACAACATTGGATTCAAGCTCAACTAAAAGAATGAACCTCATGAAGTGTTCCAATAGTGATTGCAAATTTCTTTTAAACATCTTCATATTCAGAAAATTTATTTAAATTGTGCATGGAAGGGATTTCAAACTTAGAGATACGTTTCATCTACAAATAGATTGTACATAGAAAGAAGGGTAACATATGACCATTTTCCTAGGAAATTATTGAAGTAACATATCACCATTCCTTTAGGGTAATACCTTGTCATACATCTTAAGCATAAACAAGGAGTAATACATTGCTTTGAACGAAGAAAATTGTAAAAAAAAACAGAATTTGTGTTGCATTTGAGGTTGAATTGACAACTATGACATAATCAAAAAATGCCTAGATAATGCATGACATGTTATAACTTGTACAAGCATGTGGAAAATATGTCACGACCTAAGAATCATGGACATGGACATGGACATGGGAGGGACACGGTCACGGGACACAGTGATTTTAAAAAATATAGGACACGGGCACGGCATACACATTTATACATATATACATATGCATATACATATGCATATGTAAACAAATATATACATAGATACATACATCCATATATATATATATATATGCCGGCAAGGAAATAGCCTTGTTGGCAAATTCCGATGGTCCTCAATGAAGAGACCCATGTTCGAAACCACACGAAGAAGCATCTCTTAATTTACCACCTTCCCGGGCATCCGGCCTCCATCATGGGTTATGGGAGAGAGGGGAGAAATCTTTCTCTCTTAATCCCATATACATACATATATATATATATATATATATATATATATATATATATATATATATATATATATATATATTGGGTAGAGATCAGTGAGAAATATCCTACGATGAGGGCATGAGAGGCATTTGAATAACTACAAATTTAGAACTGTTTTTTAAAATCCAACCATATAGATGGATAAAGAATCATTTCATTTACTTTCTCACAAAAAATTATTGAAATCAAACATTGTTTGCATGTCCATATGTATAATATACACTATTTACATCCAATTGTCAACCTGAAATTCAATATAGAGCGTCGAAAAGTATTTTGTTTTTGTGAATGATCTACAAATCGAATCATAATAAAATTTTGTAGGAAGGTAAAAATTAAGGTATACTTGTAATCTATACGGTTAGATTCTGAAAAATTAAATTATGTGGAGAGTTATTCAAATACCACTCATGCTCTCACCATGATTTGTTTCTCACTAGATCGTTGTCATATATATATATATTTATTTATTTATTTATATATTTATATATTTATATATTGTATATATATACATATATATATACATTGACATATACAAAGATATAGCCTTACTGTAAATAAAAGTTAACGTGAAATTTATCTTTAAAAACACAATATTAAAAAAAAAATTGTAAACCATTTAGGATGTTGTTACTGGTGGTGGAGGAGATGGAAAATGAAGGTGTCTTAGAGGTCAAGAGGGAAGAACAACACGGGGAATACATTGGATATCTACTTAATATTGATGGGTAAGAGAAGAGGAGGAGAGATGTAGAAGTAGAGAAGCAAGAAAATAAGTAGAAGTAGGGAGGGCAATACTCTTCAACCTTTACCTTGAGGAGAAAGAAGAAGAGTAAAGGGAGGGGTGGTAATATGGGTAGGAGACGTGAAGGACCAGGATGAAATAAGAGGTGATCAGTTCTTTGAGAAGCTGCTTCTCGGGGATGTCAGTTCGTTGTCCACAGAGAAAGAGGTTGCCCTTGTAGATGGTCGTTGCTAAGTTAACAGGTCTAGCCAGAGTTATTGTGTGTTGATGGGAGTGAGATAGATTGGAGGTGTGTGAGAAGGATCGTAAGTCGATCAGTGTGAGCAAGACCGTAAGTGGGTGGGGTTTCACATACCAACAGTTATAAAATTGAAGCTTGCAAATGGCAGTAGACTATAGTCGGTAGTCAAGAGTGACGACGATTGCCACAGCCCGCAGGGTCTAGCGCATAAAGATGATTTGCGAATCATGAGTGTCGGGCATTGGGGCATATGTATCTGATGCTAGTACTAAGGGGGAGTGTGTTATGGCTTTGTCCCCCTCGGTCGGTACTTATGAACCCAAGGACTACAATCTTGTTATGGATATTACCCAAACAAACACAGGATACATATTTTTATAGGATTATGAGTCATATCCTACCCAGAATCCCTCGTACCAAATGTGGCCTTCGGCTTAACTGGGTAGGGATGGTGTGTCTTGGATGTGTCCATGGAGTATCCAAGCTATGTCTACCACTTCAATAAAAAAAATTAAAGTGGACACATCAGAGGCGAGTCTGACATGTGTCCAGGTGTGTCCATGTTGGACACACATTGGACACAGACTTGGTAGCCTCTAGGAAGTGTTTGTGCTTCCTAGGTCACGACATGATATGGCTCAACATCTTCTAATTTAGTGAGATTTATTCTGGACATCTAAAGATGTGACTTCTAATATAGTGTATACAAGTCATAGGTACAACTAAGTGGTTCAACATAGATTATTTTCATGTATGAGTACTCAATATAAATTATAAGATATAATTTGTATGTTTACTATGAATTGTCAAATCTATTTTATATATCTATTATGAATAGATGAAAAATACTTACATTCAAATATTTAATATGTATAAATGAAGGGCACTTACTTTGTTTGATTTTTTTTGCACCAAAGAAATGAGGAGACCATAGAAGTGAAGAACGTATAGAAGAAAACAACCATATATAGTCCAGTCCCACAAGTACATGCCACATATCATGTGAATATCAATTTTCATCATTTAACAATAAACGAGAACCTGCAAAAGAAAGTTCAATGAATTAGAAACACTATACATGAAATGCACATATCTCCGGATGTGCGTCGGACACGTAAAGTTGAATGTGCAATGGACACATAACTCTGAATGAGCAACAGACATATTTTACGCATGTGTTGCAGGGCATATTTTCCATATGCTCACTCGAAGACCAAACCAACATATACATTGTGCGTCGAAAAACAAAAAATCATGTGTTTAGAAGTTTAGTGGATAGATAGGGTTTTTCAAGAAGTTTTTCACTGCAAGACTTCACTTAATATTTTCCAAGTAAAATCAAGAAAGAAACCTGAAAATGCAAAGAAACATATGAATATATACTGAAAACAACTACAAATATATATATATATATATATATATATCAAAGAAATAAAATGAGTTAGTTCAAGATTGAAAACTTACTTGTTTGTAATAGAAGACCATCACAAAAGGGGAAGCATCTCCATATATATCAGATTTATAATAATTTAATTCGTTGATATGTGAAATGATAATTTGATTAATCATGACATTTATAGAAGACCCATCACAAACTCGTGCTTGGTTTACTTTTTGCCAGTGAAAAAGAACTTCTTGTAATAGTGAAGAGTAAATAGAAGAAGAAAACCTTGTCTAGCTTAGTCCCATAACTGAATATGCAATATATTAGTCATCATCACTTAATGAGAAATGCAACCTACAATAAAAATTCAGATGCATTAGAAACACCTATTATGGATTGCCAACATACTCATACAAGCATGATAGAGGAAGCATCTTCGTATAAGATTTATCATAATTTGATTTGTAGAGAAAGTAATATTCTTCTTTGGAAGAAGAAAATTATCAAAAGAAAGAAACACATTAGATTGAAACACATAATAAAAACAAGGTTGGACTCTATTACCATTATATTTGTATGGATAAGATATAAACTAATTTTGATTGTATAAATGTGTAAGTTCTCAACTTCCTGCATATATGGAAATGTCTTTTCCAACATTATATTTATTTATTAAATATATATGCATTTGGAGTTGATTTTTTTTAAAGGTAGAAGTCAAACATGTCTAACTTTTTTAATTTAGATACGCAACAAGTTATGAATTCATGTGTTACAAATACCATTGAAAATAATACTATGCTAGATGATTGACAATAATATGGATTTTTGATAAATATGGTTTTTGACAAATATGGTTTTTGATAAGTATGGTTTTTTATATTCATTGAAAAGTTTATATTTCAAGTCAAAACTGGAAGTTGCTCAGTTTTATTGATCCGTTGTTGCACTATTTTACAATCGTACATAATTTGGAACTTTTTTTTGCTTAATCGTCAACCTTCTTGATATGGAAGCAGGTTCAATAACTTGGCCATAACAATCCTAGGAGTCCACATTTGAATAACTGATTAAAATTACTTATGCCTAATCCTACTCCTTTGTTGGATATTTCACACCTCGATTATGAATTTACTGCTCCTAATTGCAATGGCAATCATAAGACTAAAAATGGTGTCTGAAGTGGCTAATAAAGGAGTTGTTGTTAAGTCATGTGTTGTAAGGGAAGGTCTAATAAAATGGAGAGGGAATTAGGGGTGCAGTGTGTGGGTAAGCTTCCAAAAAATGGAATTACTTTGAATTTGTGATTTGTCCTCGATTCCCGAATGCTAACTGATTCTACAAATATGTTGACGATGTCCTATATTTTTTACATGTTGATTACAATGTTGATTACTATGAGAACAAATAGTACAATAATCTTCATTCTCTTCCATGGATAAACTAACCATGCTCATGACCTAATTTAATTAAAATATACTATAAGACATCATATTTGCATTGTAACAAGGCACCCGTGCATAGCACGAGTCCATACTTAGTGAAGAAACAAGCACGCATTAACAGTGAATAGAACATTACGGTAAACTATTGGGATATGCATATGAAGAAATAAGTAAGCATTGACAGCGAGTAGCACATTACAGTGAACTCGATTCTAGGAAGAAAGATGCACATTGGAAATGTTGCATAAAACTAAATGATCTACAAAAGATTGAATCAAACCACATAACAAGAAACAAGCACGAGAGTTGCAAGAGAATAATAAAATAAGTAGCATAGAAAAAATATGTAATTTTAGTAGTAGTACCTTTTCCCATGCTATCGGTCAATATACAGAAGCAACGAGATGAAGACTGAAGAAGAAGAACGATGGACATTGCAAGAGAAGAACTGGAGCGGCTCGCATGTTATGGGTGTTAGATTCAAGAACAAAGTCTGTAGCTTTTACCAAGGGGGAAGTAGATTCAAGACTCCTGCTGAGAACTATCTGAGTTGGGTGTTTCTAATTTTGCTGGGAGCCGGCGGGAGATGGCTACTCTTGGTCGTGGAGTTGGAAGAAAGTCAAACGAGCGACATACTGGAGTTGCGAGCTGCTGCAGATGGGATGGCGAGAGTGGTTGGGGGGCCATCCTGGAGCTGGGGTGACCGGTGGGATTTGGGTGTGGCTGTGAGAATGGAGTCATGTGGTTGTTGAGGCAGGGCGGCCTGAAGCTGGAGCAGACTCTGGCTGTGGTGTGACGGAGGTCTAGTCGGCGAACTGAAGGCGTGGTTGACAGAATCCAAGAGGCACCCGAGGAGGAGTGGCCAGTTGTGGCGGATGAGTGCTTTCCTAGTTCGTGGTTTCATATTGTGGAATGGAGAATGATGGGAGGACAACGACTGATAGCCTGAAAGCAGAAAGTAAATCGATGCAGCTGGGTAGTTTTGGTTTTTGACTTAGATTAGGTTAGAAACATCAACTGTTAGATCATGTTGGGTGGTTTTTTAGCCGTAGATTCTAACAAACTGATATATATATATAGTTTTATATTTTTATTTATCGTTTAATGCGGGTACACGGGTATAGCGGGTACTGGTATCACTATACCCATTACTGGAAACAGGATAATACGGATATGCGGGTAAACAAGTATGTGGGTCTAGAAAATTAGACCCGTGATGGGTTTTAGTAGGTATGGTTTTGCGGGTACACGGGTATACTCGTACCCATTTACAGCCCTAAATCTTATGATGAGTTTTAACGGCGGAAAATTTGTACATTTTTTGTCGGACAAATATTTTTGTCGCTAAAACATGTACCGATAGCGGCAATAAAAATTACTTATCATTGTTAGTGTAGCAATTATGACAACATAATAAAACTGTCATAATGTTTGACGTTAATACCCCAGATTCTTGTAGTGAACATAAAGTTTATAGACTAGTCAAGTTTTGTCTGGACTTAACCAAGCACCCAAACTGTTGAATGATAAGTTTGATAAAATTGTTTTATCTTCTAGATTCATTGCAAATTATTCTTATTTGTGTATCTATTTCAAAACTATTGATGATGCTTTCATCATTTTGTGCTTGTATGTTGATTATACTTTGTTGTTTGGATCAAATTATTGTTGAAACTAAATGTTTTCTTACTACCAACTTTGATATGAAAGTTTTAGGACTTGTCGATGTAATACTTGATATTAAATTAAGTATATTTGCTTCAAGTTTGTACTTAATCAAAATCATTATGTTGATAAAATCTCAAGTAGATCTGATGTGTTTGATTGTACACCTTTTAACATACCTAACGATCCTAACTTACATCTTAAGGTACATAATGGTACTATTGTGGTTCAACATAAATAGGCTTGTCCTAGGAATCTTTATGTACCTAGCTAACTGCACTAGACCAGATATTTCCTATGCTATAAGTAGGTTGTGTAGGTGCACAATTGTCCTAACACAAACCACTAAAAGGCTTTGGTTAGAGTGTTTAAGTACCTAAAAGGTACAACTATGTATAGTCTCCATTACACTGGCATCCGACCAATAGTGGTGGGCCATACAGATGCAAACTGTATAGTAGTTTTAGATGAAATCAAGTCTACCAGTGGGTACATGTTTTGCCTTAGAGGAAGAGAAGTTTCTTGGAAATCATCCAAAGAAACTATGAGAGGGAGATCAACCATGGAGGCTAAGTTTATCACATTGGATTTAGCTTGTCCTGCTGAATGTCTTAGAAGTTTACTTCTTGATCTACCAATCATTTTGAAGAAATTTCCTCCTATTCCTATATTATAGACAAAGGTAAACAATCTAAAGATAACCCAAGAAAGCTCTTTACAAGATTAAGATATGAAGATGTGAGAGATCGCATCACCTGTGGGGACATATCAATTGAGTAAGTGAAATTTGCAACGAATATTGTAGAACCTCTTTTTGAGGGCCTACCTAGAAAGCTATTACTCAGTTCGTCAAGGAGATTGGATATTCTGTTCATATATTAAATATTATAGTGGCAACCATACCATTCAAACATCAAGGATACCATGAGGATTGGTTCAAAGTGACAACTAAACTATAGTGTTATGTCAAAGCACACACTTGGAGTCTCACTCCTGACCCTCCCTCCAGCACTAGTGTTTCATTCTGTCTGAGTATAGGAAGAACTTTACTCTAAATGGGTTCAAGGCTATTTAATGGTAGCATGTATACCAGACTAGACACCCTTGGAGATCCCCACTTTATGGGTATAATCCAAGACTCGAGATTTATATGAGTTGGGCATATTCGCTAGAGTGTTCATAACATAAGATTCTTGCCAAGGTCGTTTATGTGCACGACGATAGGAACTTGTTATTCTATCCTTACTATGATGGTTTGACTCAGTAAAATTTGAATAAGAGAGTCTGGTTCAAGACGTAGTTCATCATGTCTCTCCAGATGGAAGTGAGTCATTCTAGATAATTGTTTAAAACTATGAGCTTTTAATGATGAACAATATATTCATATCGTAATTTAGTTATTTATTGATTTTTTGAGATTTTTTGGAATATGTGGGGAACGTTGTATGCCCTATTAAAAAAAATTCAACTTTTCATCCTTCCATTTGGTTCTATGTGTGTGTGTGATTTATCTTTTTACAGAACAAAATATTTTTGTTTTTTGCAAATACTTGTGATTTTCCTTTTGAGTCATTTGGAGCCGTTTATAATATTAAAGACAATAATAAATATCCTCTTTTGACTAACCTTAAAAAGTTATTGACAGGATTAAAGACAACAATAAATATCCTCTCTTCACTATCCTTAAAATTACTCAATAAACGTGATGAAAAAGATGTACATTAGGAAGATCAACAGTTGTGATGTACACATCGTGTGGGGGTTGTTACCGCGGGGCACTCTTAAGGCGGTCCTTATAAGGAGACGTCTATTCTTCTTTAGAAATAGACTGAAAAAGTACCAGTAGACATATAGAGAAAATTTTGTGTCCCAATTTTCATGCATGGAATGCTTCAACATTCCATTCTCCCCCTTCTATCGAATTTCATTCTCGTACTAATTTTCTTGTTGCTTGTTGATATTCTTGCATCGGCAACATTTCTACGATAAAGGGCTAAAGGAACAAATTCAACACCTTCATCTCATGCTGAATAGTTACTTCATGCATGGAACAAATTCAACAAATTCAACACATTTCTACGATAAAGTTGTGGTGGCTGAATCTTAGAGATATATAGTCAAAAAATCTCATGCTAGGAGAGACTTTTTTCTATCTTGAAGAAAACATTTCAACACCTTCATCTCAGACTTTGGAGTTTGCATCTTCTAACTCATTGTTGTTTTTCTTCGAATTATTACTGCTGCAACTTTGGGTGGTTAATTGTGTGCTTAAAAATTAGTCAACTTCTGTCTCATTATCCAACATTGTATGCTATGCTTGATGAAACTACTTATGCTAAGAACCATGGCATATCACAATATGTTCTAGTCATTGATTCAAGTAATGCTATTGAGCTACTAACTCCACAAAGAACTGCAAATTGCTTGTTGAAAAAATACAAGCAACTTGCAGGGAGGCGAGTATTGAGAAGACGGTGCACAAAAGCAGAAACCAAAATCATCTTAGAGACCAGCCAGCCAAATACTGTCTGAAAAACCATTTCTTCAAAGCACATGGATTCAGTGTCCTCCGTTTCTATTAAACATCTTTTTAGAAGGAAAAGATAGAGTTGTCTCTCGTGTGAGGACTTTATGCAACCATAGTATAGTACAAACTTTGGAAGGCTAAAAAAACTGGAATACAATTATTCTGATGATGAATACGTAATTCATCTTCTAGCATTGAATATCTATCTCTGGAAATGAAAGAAAAGGAACTCATAATCTATAATAACAAATGAAGATAGGCTGATAGTTCGTGGTTTTCTCTCCGGTAGAGGGTAATACCCTATCTCGCTCGGACTCTCTTCTCACCTTCCATTGGTAGTGTGGATCATTTCCCCAGTATTTACCAGGCTAACCCAACGAAAAGGAGAAAATCAACTAGCGACTTACTAGATCTACCCACTCTTATGCTTCGCAATTCCAAGGATGTTCGTACTTCCGCCTTTCCCATCCCCTTACGTCTGCATGTGGCTTGGAGACTGAAAGTAAAAGTGATACCGAAAGTGGAGGATGGAGTACTGGAAATGATTTGATTAATTGAATTGATGCGAGCGCTTTATCTGATCTACTGCTTCAATGGGATTTCTGGTGCATTCTCCATATCCCTTATCCGCTCTTTGACAGACAGCTCATGATCCGAGAAAAAGCATACAATTGTTAAGGGACAAAGGTGTGGAGATGAGAAGATGATTGCAACAATAAGAGAGCCAAAACTGTACTGTACTGGGAAGCTTCCAACTACACGACGGACGGCTACGACTACTACTGCTAAAGCCACTTGCCAAGTTGTCATGCGTGTATCGTCGCTTCCACTTTATTAGTGAATATGTGAGCTGTCTGGCCGTAGAGTGCACATGAAAGGAACTAAGAGGGTCGTCCTCCTCTCACTGATCAAGTAGTTGTTTATATGAGAAACAGAACTAGACGAATTGACCGTACGTCGCGCCGCAACAATCACACAACGTATAAGTAAATAGCTGCAAAATATTATATATGAAAAAGATTTAGTGCTTTTTAATGTATACTATCTACTATTACCATACTAAACACCATGGCCCATTGTACTCGTCTCCGTCCTCACGTGCAAAACATGTGTTCCGGTAGTGCAAATTTTTGGCGCCTGTGAGAGTTCCACTACAAAAATAATAACCCTAAGGGCCTGTTTGGTAGGGTGTTGTTCCCAACCATTAAGTTTAATTGTAATACTTTTGGTTTTGATTATTGTTTGGTAGGTTGAGTTTGGGTGAAGTTGGTTGTTTTTCAGCTGCACCAGACTCTTCTTTTGCGGCCATTTTCCTAGAGTTTGTACCGCGCCGTAACAGGGTGCGGTCGGGTGCAGAACCCAGCAATTGCTAAGTTGCCGCGCTATTTTTTCCTGTACTGGAAGACGTTGGTCTAGCAGGTGCAGTACAACCACATCTTTCTGGCAATGGGGACCACAATATAAAGCAATATCCCGCCAGCCTTTCTGTGGATGGGGCCCACAACGTGAAGCAGACCACTACGTAATGCACTGCTCTCGTCTAATGGACTGAACATACCTGCTGCTTGCTGCTGTTTTACCAAACAATTAAAACAAAAAATAAGGAACTTATACCACACTGTACCAAATGAATTTGCAGCAGCTCAAAAGGCTTGATTTTAATTTATTATTTTTTTGATTCATCAAAATACACCCGACTACTTCCTACCAAACAGGGCCTAATTGTGGACCAACGCGAACCCTCTATTTTTCGACAAAGCATGATTGGATTTAACCGCGACGACAAGACCCTCCATCTCATCATCTCCTTCCCCTATGATTCCCTCAAGCGCGGCTAGATCCGCAATCTCATTATTGTATGTGACATGTATCGTATCTAGTGCCTGCGGTGAGAACCTATATACTATTGGAAAAAAAATCAGTTTAGCACACTTTTATAAAAATATTTACCAACATAGCACAATTTGTAAAATATTTCCCAAAATAGTACACTTTGATCTAAAAACGCCACTTTGTGTGGAGTTTTTTATATCCGGGGCTGAAAAGCGCTACAATTATTTGCGTGTTTATTTTTAAATAAACATTTTGAAAAAAATAAAAAAAATTGGAAAAACCACATGAAGTGGCACTTTCAAATTGCAATTAACATTAAGTGCAAGTTGAAAGCGCCACATGTGGCGTTTTCCAAATTTTTTTATTTTTTTTCCAATTTTTTTTATTTAAAATAAACACGTAACCATTGTGGCACTTATCAAATTTGCATATTAAAACGTCATTTTAAGTGACGGGTTCCACACAAAGTGTGCTATTTTGGAAAATATTTTACAAAGTGTGCTATATTGGTAAATGTTTTTATAAAAGTATGCTAAACTGATTTTTTTTCCTATACTATTTGGGGGATGCGTCTTTCTTGCTATGTACTCTCTTGCTCTAGCTCCTGACGACAATGACGGGTTTGGGTCTCTCATTAGTGCGTGGACAGGTACTTCTTGCTCTGCATGCGGCATGCCCCTGTTCTGAATCCCTGACGGCTGCGATGAGTTTTGGTCTCTCCCTAGCTAGTGCGGTGACAGCAACGACATGCAAATCTACAACGTCAATGCCAACTTTAAGTTTGCCGAGTGATAAACGATGTATATCTTACGTTAGATCTCACTCTTATTAGGGCATTATTATTAGCAACGGTGTTAATGCTTTCCAGCTAGGGATAATCCATCTTTAACTAGTAGTTGCCTCTCTTAGACTTCGATTTGCCATCATTGAACATAAATTACATCTTGTAATTTACATATTCTTGAACACAGTGTGGTATTTTGGCAGCATTATACTTTTTAAAGATTGCAATATTATTGTAAAATTATGTCTCTTTTGAACATTATCATTGTTGGATTAGAAGGAAGTAACTATTGCACCAAATGAATCATATGACTTAATTTTTTTAATCATAGAGTTACTTCTACACACCACCAGATAAATCACATGGCTAGTTTTAATCATAGGATATTTCAGCATACCAAACCTTCTCTTTACTTTGGTATATTTGATTTTTGTTTCAAATGATAAATTGTGTTTCTGATGTGACAAAACATATAAAGTTCCACTTACTCCTTGTACATACATTAATACTTCTAAAATATTTTACAAGAAAATAACAAAACATTTATCAGATAGGGATGTAAAACACCAGTTTTGAATCAGTTCCATGTCCGAATAATAGAAAGTTTGGCACAAAATAATTCAACCCGAAATCGATCCAAAACTGATTTTTGTACAATGTGGTATGTCCTAAATAGGATCTGATTTCATAATGTGTAGTTCGAAATTGAATCTGGATCATATAATTTTGTTATTTATAATAATTTATACATGATTAGAACATGAATTGTTTAAATCTATGGACCCGCATTTGATTCGGATTGAACTAATCACCACCCAGAACCAACTTGGTCTCAATTTAGACATCAACATCTAAATAAAAAACTGATCCAAATTGACAAAATCCAAAATGGAAACTGAATTGATATGGATCGAACGGGATCGGTTCATAGATTCAGACAAAATTTGATAACTTTTAGTTTAAGTAAAAAAAATACTCAATCGTTTATAAAATATCCATGTGTTGCTCTATTATATTTCAATCTAAAGGGGAAACATTCATAACCTATTTGTAAGTATATGATATCTTTTGTGAAAACTATAATTCCACAAATCACAAGCATGTGTAGGTATGCTAAAATGTAACACTTTTGAATCAAGGAAGTGAAATTATTTTTAGTCAAATATTAATCTTAATCACATTAGAAAAGAACGAAAATAATGATGTGATGTTGAAAAATAAATTATAACAACTGTTCTCTGATCGAAATGTTGTTCTAATGTAATCATTTCCATCTTATAATAGCTAGACGTGATATGTTGAGTGATGCTGAAAATTTATATTCACCAACTCATCAAATCAAATGTTAAATTATGTGAGACATGATTGATGTGTACAAAGTAACATATATTCTCTATTTAGTGAATGATGTTCCTGCCTGCAAGTAATTGACATCAGTGTGTGTTTAATGTACACTATACCTTAAATTCAGCCACAAACAATAATGCAGTGTTTGGTAACGCGATTGTATTCATCGTCAGTGGTCCATCACAAATGACTCATCACAACAATATCTCACGGTGAGAAATGAGCAGACGGTAGGGTTTGGCGATCCCTCCAGATAGAAAATACAATGTAAAATGAAAATGGTGGGTAACTATGTGTTTGGCAACACGATTGATAGCGATTGACCTGCTGCACGTGGTTGTTCATCGTTGTCCGAGCAATCACCACCGCTTTGCCAAACAAAGCATAAGTCTCATATGAATTATTGAAAATTTATCGAACTACATAAAGACAAAACTCACCTACTATTGCTTTCACTAATTATTAATTTATATTAGAAAATAATAACAATAATGATATAATACATAGATATGTGTTTGAATTTTCAATGATTATCATCATTGTTGACATGAGAAAGCGTGAATAATAAAGAAATTCTTAATGACAACATATTGATTATCCTTTAACACAAAAGAAAATAGATAGTGATTTTCATTTGCTCGAGCAATATGACATAGTTTTCGAAATAGAACATATACTTGGGACTTTATAAGGTTGAATGGATTAAACAAATTAGAAAATATAATAAATGAAAAACTAAAATAGGTAAATGTACTATCCATCATACACAACCAATGCTTTGAATATAAAATCCACTAAAACATATGTGTAACATGAGCATAGCTTCCTAGAAATGCCAATATCAATTACGGGAATGGTATATAGGTGATCCATTTACTTTCAAAATGCCAAAAAGTTACAATACATTGCTAAATATATGTTATTCATACTAATATAGATTTGTTGAAACTACTTAGATCAAGAGTTCTTCCTTATTGGATAAGAATAAACTCACTAAAGTGCAAAAATATATGAATATTGATTGCTATTATTATTATTATATTTGATGTAACAATTTGTAACAAATAAATACTTTCTACTAGGTTAACCACATTTATTGATGAAAAAATGACATGATAGCTAAGCATTATTTATTTTTATGATTTAATATCTAAAAAAACGTCCTTTATTTCACTATTGATTGTGTGTTCTTAGTGAGTTGTTTGTCACTTGATTTTTCAATATCTTATATGACTTTCTCAATAAGGAAAATTGTCATAGTTAAAAATCTCAACATCCATGATCTAATGTTATGAAAAGTACATATACATATTTCTAAAAAAATATTTTCATGTTGATTTAGATAAATTTTACAGCATTTATTTGTTTGAGATTTAAATATCACATAATTTATTATTATAATTGGTATCAAATATATTTTTTCAAGAAATTTGTATTTCAAACTTATTGTTGAATTGACAAAAAAAGCTATTTGGCATTTGTTATAAACTACAAGGTATATTAAACAAAAATAGTTCTTGAGGAAAATGATAAAACACCTATTTGTCTTTGAAGGCATTATTATATACATAAGTTTGTGTATTCATTGAAAATACTAAGTCTATTGAAGCTTTTATGTTATATAATTTATAGCTCAAAAATTGGATAATATGTTATACCAAGCAAAGGTTTATTTACAACTATTGAAATACTTATAATATGGAATATAAATACTAATTGTGAGTGTAGTCACAATATAGTGTATCACTATCAAATTTAGGTTATGGTGATTATGCATGGAATCTCAAATTTGACTTCTTAGTTGTCAAAATTTGTCACCATAAAAACTATTTAATATTTTTTATGTGTATGTGTACAATTCTAATATTAATTATGTCACCCATTCTTACAAATTAGTGCATAGTGGACATACCCACAATAACATATAGTCTAATTTAGTTGGTTGATACATGTTGATAAAAATGTTTCTCCAATGAGTTGAACACATACTTTAAGCATTCTCTAAGTATTTTTACTAATTATAGAAAATTAGGATTCCATTTTAGTGCATTAAGAGCATAATTCAATTTGGGAACTTTTCAAGTTAATCTTGTTTCTTTGTGTCAGAAAATCACTGTTAATCTTTAATGTGGTTGACTATAATAGAGCTACAACTTCTTTAATATATCATCGGTTACTTCTGTGTTTTTATTTGAAGAAATATACACATGATATGATGTAAGGAACAATCAATATGTTCACCTTTTCATAAAAGACTTGACGCATCTCCTATAAGAAATTTAATCCATGTTTCTTTGTGCTAAAAATATAATGTCAATCTTTAACATGTTTGAAAATACAAACAACATACAAGATCTTAAGTATATCATGAATAGTGTCCTTATGTGATTTTACGTGTAGTAATAATTAGGTATCACCTACATGCATGCTATGATTTATGGAACAGACTATATATCCTCTCTTTCTACTGAATCTTGATGCACCACCTACAAGAAACTTATAGAAGTATGCACAATGTGTTTTAGCTCTACTAAATCACATTGTTGGTAAAGAGACACACAATCCATGTATGCATGTATATATCTATAATTGTACAAATCTATATTGTTATGTAGAGTATATCTACTATTAAGTTAATGTTGTTTAAATTGTATATAATCAATATAAAATTATTAACTATGATGTAATGAGATTTTTGTCTTTCATTGAACTAGATTACTCTACATAAAGATTCATATATAATTTCACATGTACAAAACCATTGTGCAAGAAAAAATGCACAAATGAAGAAGATGAATTATCTACACATACATGATAAAACACAAAAAAGAGGGTAAAACTACGAAACAACATAAAAATGTGTAGCGGTTAAAGATTAACAAATAGTGTCCAATACATGCTTAAGAAGAAAAGGAGGATGAAAGTTTCATGCTATACGATGAGGATGTTAATAGTGAAAAGGTGGTTTAAAGCCTAATTTTTAAGTAAACTATATAACTAGTCATTGCCGATTTAAAAAACAATAATGATTTAATAACATTACTTTGGTATGTTTCTTGTTGAGGTTATGATGAATATACACATACCCATAAACCAATTTCGTATCTTAATAATACTACGTGCGTGTAGCACGTGTAACTACTAGTATATATACACGTACTATTGATATATTAATGTACAATTGGAAGCACATGAATAGCTAAGAGTCACTTAAATTTCGAGATCACATGTAAGTCGTTGACTCGTACGACCTTCAACCTTCTAATACCGGCAAAGTATCTAAGCTAGGTGGCCAAGAATATCAAGGCAAGAACGGAACACGATGCGTCCATTACTTTACTTATAGATGGAACACGACGCGTTGATTAGTTACAGAGTTCTTCAAACTACACTAGTTTATCCATGGGCGTGTAGCCACTGATTGCTATTTTGCATAACAGATGTGGCTTACACACATCTGGTTCGTGTAAGAAATTTAGATTCCTTTTAACGAATATGATGGCCATAGAGGAAAGTATGGACGAGGGGCGCGAAGAGAGGTAGACCAGTTTTGAGGATCAAACTGGACTTAAGTTATTTTGAATTATATGAGGATAATTACTTTGCACACAAAAGAAAGCTCACAGCATTTTATGATACAAGTCATTGAGAAAGAGATGATACGCCGACGTCATTGATTCCTTTTTAGAAATACATTGGAAGATGGCTATATTAGAGTCATTTTATGGAAAAGAAATATCTTGGTTTCATGGAGAGGCATTTTTATGCGGGCAAATATGACCCAGTGGATTGGATAGTGGACCGCCAATGAAGTGACCCGCGTTCGATCCCTAAAACCATTGATGATTTGGAACACTTACGTAAAATCCTTTTCTTATTCATATTAAGGGACTACTAAAATTCTCAAAGTAAAGTTGGGGTGGAGTAGGATAACTTGTGAGACCATGATCTTATTTGGTCTTACTTGTCCTTTATTTGTCTTAATTGTATGGATATTTCTAATTTTATTTGAATGGATTCAAAAATTAGAAATTATGATGTATGATAAGGCTTACATAGGTTTTAAAGGAGGGGATAAACTATGTTAGAAAATTAGTTTACCGAAGATTTTCAAACCGCTTCGTGCGGTCGAAATGTGTGCATGGGTAAGGGTCGGGTCGCTTTCTTTGCTTTAGTGACCGAAGTGTGCCAATGGGCTTCTTCGTTCGAGTTTTGTTGTCAATTGATGTGCATTAAGGCAGATCGATGTGTGTCAGTGATAGATGGAAGCAAACGTTGAGATCAGATTTTGAGGTCAAAGTGGGCTTTTTGCTTGAAGTGGAGGTCATAGTGACCTTTTTTGGATGAATGTAATATCCTATCAGCCAAGCATATATAAATAAGATCAATCTAGATCCTAGGGATCTGTTAGATGGTTTTAAAGTTGTAGAATAATGGTGGAGAAAGAAGAGGTTGATTTTGGGACTGAAGCTTCTGCATGTTAGTTCTTTTACTAGACTCTTAAGGGTAAAAATTTGGAGTCTCATTCCTAAGCTAGTTTAGTTCGACTCCATATAAGTTTCTACCTTTCTTCTCTTCTTTTCT
The DNA here is from genome assembly GCA_963693085.1 of Alisma plantago-aquatica. Classification (NCBI taxonomy): domain Eukaryota; kingdom Viridiplantae; phylum Streptophyta; class Magnoliopsida; order Alismatales; family Alismataceae; genus Alisma; species Alisma plantago-aquatica. The sequence continues at coordinate 286,969,767 of OY856415.1, read as the reverse complement.
ACTACTTCTTTCCTCTCCACCCTCCTTGTCTGCCATTCTAGGTGATCTACGGTTGAAACTAGATTCTTTATCCAAAAATCTCTTTCTTTTCCCTTCTTTAAACATAGTCGGTCTTGGTGCATGCTAAATGGACATTTTGGGCTTGTATGTGGAGCACTAGATCTTGGTTTCGTGCATGCATTTGTTACTGCTCATGATCTACACCTCAAGAGATTGATTTAGCCTTCACTTAGTAAGCTCGGGGTACCTATAATCACTTAATATCACCTAAATTTATGTTGATTGTGTTAATGGTGTTCTTTTTATTTCGTTTATGGAGATACCTATGCAAACCTTGGGATTATCACCCTCCTTACTATCACTTGTTGTTCTATAACAAAATTTATGATCTCAGTGCCATATTGTTGAATGCTACAATCTTTACATGAAAATTTCCTTGAATTCCCAACACCTAGTTAGTTGCCATATGCCATAACTTTTGTTGGTCCCACTTGAAGGTGACTTTGGGGAAGGGATGTCCTTCTAGGAACCACTTGATGTCACAGAGCCAGAGTTTGCTCATGGACGTTGCGGTAGGTTCAATCTGCATATAGGTTGTTTGGGTTAAGGATTTTTCATTTATAATAAATCTTTTTGTATCATGGATACCCACCCAAGAAGCTAAGTTTTTGTGCATTAGAATAAGTGTTCTTGTCTCTTTACTAGTAGTTAAACTTGATTACCATAAAACAATCAACCAGTATGGACGTGAGCTTTTGGTAGGAGATAAGGTGCTCCTACTTCATCTTCATTTCATGGTTGACCTACGACATGATTAAGAAGAAATTAGTAATAACATAGATCTTGTAAATGTTGATCTTTTTTACCTCTTGAAGGCCTGAGATGAAAGCTTTGTATTCACTGACATTGTTGGTGATATTTGATTGCAAGAAATGAGAATTAGAATGTGTTCTTCCTATGAATTTTGGGGAAAACTCACATATAGTTACCATGTTGTTTTAAAGCACCATTGAAGAACATGGTCTTCATGTTGTTGACATTATAATTAATGGCTTGGTTAAGAGATACACAATCATTGATTCACTTTGGTGATTCGTAAATTTACTCAACCTAATTGAAAACCCTAATACAAAAAAAGGATATGTATTCATAATATACTCATGAAGTACCCAAATGTGTAATCCTTTAATGAAGATGTATATAAAGACAATGATTATGAAACTTCCATTATAAAATATGTACCTCTAATAAGTATCATATTGTTGACAAAACCCTAGGTTTTGACCTAACTCTTGAAGTTTAGCTTCTAGTGAGAAAAGATAGTGAAATAAGATGCTCAGACTAACATAGTTACCTTTGGATCAGTGGTGAATCTTTACTCTAGGTTTTGAATGCCTGGATTTAAAAGACAAAATCTTGTTTAAGGGGTGGAGTATTGTAACATACTGAAACCTAGCATTTTTACTCTAGAAATTTTATTGTCATGATTAGGAGCATATAATTCTTGGTTCCTTAGATTTGAAAAAACAAAGATGAAGATATTCCTTAATGTATATAGTTAATGCATATAACATGAATAACTCAATTGTAACCCATAATATATAGGCTTGTAAATAATTATAACATATTGAGTGGAATATTAACAAAAAACTCAATTATGTGTTAAGATGTAAGTAAATTCATTAAGCATGTTTGATATGTTTCCTTTGCTAACTAATATATGCATAATGGCTTAAAATATTTTTAATAAGAAGTACAATATGCTTAATACAAAATTAGAATGATAATTGGGGTTTCCATATCCATAAATATGGATAATGTGCCATTATCTAAATAAATATTGTAATAATGGACTTATTAGGCTAATAATAAAAATATGGACAATGACGCATAATAATGTAAGGAAACTATTTTGGTAACAATGTGAAGATAATGGGACTATGATTGATGATTATCAATAGGATATATAATAATATGTATGAAGATAAATAACCTAAGGTATAGTTACATTATAACTCATAAAATAAAACTTCAGAAGCCAAATTTAATGGTAAAATCGTGTTTCTTGAATCCAAAATTATCTCGGTGCCAAGTTTCACCTTACTTGAAAAATAATAACTATCCTAATTTTTTTTACAAAAAAAGTTTGAGATAAGGTCAAAAATATTAAATAAGTTATTAATGACTTAAAAAGCGGAAATACTTCTCAAATATGTATTCTACCTGCCAAAATTAGTTTATGTCAGAATTTTCACATTAATTGAACAACCTCATCTATCCTAATTTTATTAAGGAGAGAGAATATTACGTAAGATCAAAAATGTTAAATAAAAGGATAAGAAATACCAAAAGTGCAATTTGATGCCAAAACAGATGACTACATGTCCTACTTAGTCTGGATTCAAAATTTGGTATTATCTGACCCATGTTTGAACACTCAAATAAATTGGGATAGAGAATATACAATAATAAACCAAGTTATAGCAACTATCAACCTATGTACCTAGTTTTCCTAAAGTTCTGCTATTTTATTCTTATCACGTGGGTTTCCTAGTGTGGGTTCAATGTTAGTTGTTGGATCTGGATCACTCAATTCCTAATTCATCTCCTTCCTCTCATTATTTGGTTCACACGCAGGCGGAAGCTTGGTTTTCCTATTTGATTTTCTTGCTTATCTCCCTCCTTTCACTCTGTACCCCTCATCCCTACTTTCCAATTCATGTTCTGCTCTTGAATTCAAACTCATATACCCCTAGTTAAATGTTTCTTTCCTCCGCAACACCCCAATTGAGTCTGACAGGTTTCCCCTTTGTTTTCATTCTGTCTTACATTCACTTTCCTTCTCACCTCTCTAGGATTTCAGAAACATGTTTATATATCCTGAAGCCTTTGTGTGATTTTGTATATTGATTTTGTCACCTTGTTTTTCATCGATCGCCCTGGAGCACCCTCTCCCAAATGAAAGTGGTAGCAGGGCTCTCTAGTGTGTATCCCATCTTGGAAAAAAATTGTGGGGGCCTGGATGACTTCTACTCCGTCTACTAGTTGTGATGGGGATCGTCAAATCTATTCCCGACATCAATTTCATATATGTAGGTGTGTGCTCATTTCTCCCCTTTTTTCACTTGTGTGGTTGCTTTTCTCCAAAGCAATGTGTGAATTGGTGTTTTGTTCATACAAAGTTCTAGCTATCACTATGGTTGAATCCACCAGGACGCTGGGAGTCATTCATGTTTTCTATCCTTCGTCATGCTTTCTTGCTCTTCCACTTTCCTTGTCTATGATCCAGTACACCTTACGACCATAGTGGGCAGTAAGAGTGGGCAGTGCCTAGGTTTTCTCACCGCCAAGTGGTGTTGATTGAGTCTAGTCTAGAGTTCCATGTAAATGTTACTATTTGCCAAGGTGCATCAGATCTAAAGAGTAGGTTTCAGGGTATTGGTCTTTGAAGGTGGATGTGTAGTGTTGTTCTCACGTGAGAAAATGATCCGAGAAAAAGATGAATGGGTAGTGCATTATTGTTTTGCCATTTGTTTCCTTTTTCTTTTGTTTGTCTGCCATGGGTAGTTTTGTCTATTTGCTCATGTTTAACTTAGTCAATCGCGGGTTTTGGATTCCTGACTAATGACCAAGGAGCCCTGACATGCACTAAGTTGTAAAACTCATGTGGGTAGATATTTTGGTAATTTGGGTCGGGTTTTTTTTATAAAATTCACATAAATTTATTGATGTCAAAAATTCATAACTAATTATTTATAGATAAAAAAATAAAGTAAAATATTTTTTGGAATGGTGGCATTTTACTCCAGCTAATGGTATACCTATCATTACCTAAATCCCAACTAATAAATAAATGATTTTTATGGATTTTCCAAATTGGTTTAAATGTCTAAGAATTATAATTGATAATCAATTAGTCAAATTAATAAAGTAAAATATCTTATGAGATTAGAAAAATACAATCTACAATATAATAAGGTTTCTAAAACCTAATTTATTAATAGTAAAAAGATAATTTCTAGGATTCATGTAATTACTATAAACCTAACCCTTATCTCATATATGCATGTAATAGGTTTTTTGTAGACTAAGATGGAATTGGAGTTTTAAACTTGGAAATATGTAGACTTCATGCGGGGTATGTTCACCCCTATTAAACATATTTAGCAATCACCTATATTTTCTCCCAGACATATACCATACAAATTTTCTCTCTTTTTTGGGAATTTGATTCATGAGTGGTTCTTATAGTCTACTCAACTAGATGGATATTCTTTTTGGAGGTTGATATATATATATATATATATATATATATATATATATCTTGTATAGGTGGAAATCATATTTTGAGAAATTGACATAAATAGAATCTTATTTTCTAATGTGATAACCTCTTGTGGTCTGATGATGTATTTTGATTGAGGACATGATTGGATATTCATTTATGGGTCCTCTGACCCCAAATTATAATTATCAGATGTTCTCATTCTTTTATATTGATGCTTGAATGAACTTGTTCTTGCCTCTACATTATGCATGGCTTAGAATAATTTTATTTCTAGTAGTGGAAGATATGGGCAATCATACTTTTGGATGTGTGTATTCCTTCCGGGGTGTGGATATTTCACTCTCTCTCTTTCTCTCTCTTTATCTCTCTCTCTCTCTCTCTCTCTATATATATATATATATATATATATATATATATATACAGAGAGAGAGAGCGAGAGAGTGTCAGGCTAGAATACACTCGAGTGTACAGATCACACTGTACACCCCAATGATGTTTGCCTATCTAGACCATGTTTTTCCAAAATCTAATCCATTGATTTTCATGGCTACAATAATAACATCCCACATGCAAAATTTGATCTCATTTGGATGATTGTAAGTCGCTCATCTAAGGACAACAAAATTGACGCACAAAACAACTTAAAATGCATGATTTTTGCCTCCTTTAGATGCTCAAACTATAAGTGTCCAAATGAGCTGAAATTTATTTTATAGTATTTTCTTAAGATATTTAAAAAGATCAATAGTTAAGATTTTTCAAAAAGTTATTGCATCTTTAAAAATGACTGAGGTGTACGGTGCCTCCGGTACACTCGAGTGTACACTAGCCTGACTCTCTCTCTCTCTCTCTCTGTATATATATATATATATATATATATAGAGAGAGAGAGAGAGAGAGAGAGAATTAGGCTAGATTACACTCGAGTGTATTCAGAGCAGAATGCACTCAAGTAGTTTTTCATGATGCAACATTTAAAAAAAAAATCTAATATGCTGATCTTCTTAAACATCTTGTGAATAGATCATATATAAAATTTGAGCCCATTTGGACATTTGTAGCTCACGTTATGAAGACCACAAAAATTATATATTTCAAATTTGTTTTGTGCGTCAATTTTATTCCCCTCGGATGAGTGACTTACACTCATCCAAATGGGATCAAAATTTGTATGTAGCCTAATTATAGTATGACAATGAAGATCATTAGTTTACATTTTGAATATATATATATATGTATATTTTTATGCATATATATATTTATATATATATATATATATGTATATAGAGTTAGGCTAGAATACACTCGAGTGTACAGATCACACACTACACTCAAGTGGTGTTTACATATCAATACTATTTTTTTGCAAAATATAAACCAATGATCTTCATTGTCATACTATAATTAGGCTACATAAAAGTTTTGATCCCATTTGGATAAGTGTAAGTCACCCGTCAGAGGGAAACAAAATCGATGCACAAAACTAATTTAAAATACATATTTTTTGTGGTCTTCCTAACGTGAGCTATAAATGTCAAAATGGGCTCAAAATTTACATATGAGCTATTCACAAGATGTTTAAGAAAATCAATGGATTATATTTTTGAAAAAAATGTTGCATCATGAAAAACTACTTTTTAAAGCTGATAATTTCCATCTTTCTCTTCTCTTATGGGGTATGCTTCCAACCCCTAGGTGAAGGACATGACATGTAGATGTGGACCTTGCTTAAGGAGATGACTCCTGGGAGATAGGCTTGAGATATTTGGATACCCCTGTACTTAGATCATGATGTTGTTGCTTTCATGTGATCCTCTTTTATGGGAGAATATTATGAAATCTTATAAAATGGAATATAGTCATGAAATATTATTCTGATGTTATACGTTGAATAATTTTATATACCATCATTTGAGAAATAAAAGATGTACACATATTCCAACATGCTATGATACATTTCTAACAGATGGGCCCACTGTCTAAGGCTTTAGAGTTTCTGGAATGACGATTGGTCCCAGAGATCACCACTAGCCTTAGCTACATGATTTGTCCTAACTCACACGCAAGCCAGGATAAACTTCCCAACTGGTCACCCATCCTACTTGTAATCCAGTCTAAGCACGCTTAACCGGAGAGTTCTTTAGTGATGGGCTCCTTGAAAAGGAGGTGCACCTTGGTTAGATGGGTAGACCAACCATTGATTTTAAGATCATATTATTCGAGGCCTCAAATCTTGGGACGTTACAATCTCCCCCACTTAGACTCTTGACATCCTCATCAAGGCCCAACCTCCAACCTCATAATCTCTTCCGCATTTTAGTGTATACCCAGAATGGCCCATAGACGCCTTGCTCCCAACCATGACTTTCAGTGCAACGTTGGCTCCATCTCGTCTTAGCGGATATTCCTTTCCAACTTTTCATGGGCAGAACAGCTTAAGATTGGCATGCCACATGCCCATGTGGGGCCCAACTACTAGATGGTAATTGGCTCTGATACCATTTGTAACATTCGGACCCACTTCCCACTTAATTGAACGATTAATCTTGCAACGGTATTCTCAGGATTTCACAGACACTTTGATTAATCAAATAGTGAGATTTAGTTGGTCCCGATGATGATTTACCCCTGACATAATTAATCAAATGTAATGCCTACTATGGGTTTCTCAATCATCTTAGTTTCATTTAACTCAGATTTGTTTTCATTTAAACTAGTGTCACACATATGATTTTCTGGAACCTGATTTGTCAGATAATCATAAATTAGGGTTTCTAAACCATGTTTTATTTATCTACTATGATGTTTTCATAAGGAACCCTAAAACCCTATTTTTTTAGTAATATGATATTAGTAATATTAAATTGAGTTTTCTCCAAATGGAATGACCTAATCAGTAACCCTAATCCTAATTCGATATTGTGGGACGATGTTTTCCTAAAAGACCAATTTAGGCTTTAACATGTTAATTTAAATGACAATTAATAGGAAGGAGACTTAGGATTTGACTCGATATCATAGAGACCAACTTAGGATCTACTTTTCTCCAAGGTAAGCAGGTCATGCCACTATATATATGTACATTGGTTTAATTGTATGTTATGTATGACTTATGAATTATGCTTCAAATTTCAAGTTCAATACTATAACCATGTTCATATATAAATTGCATGATGATTCTATGCCTTATGGTTATCATTCTCATAAAGATTAGAGATTATGGTTAATGACTAATGATTTATGATTAATGATTAATGGATTTGAATTTCAAGTTTCAAGAGGGAGAAATTCCATCATGTTAAAGATTTAATGTTCCAGATTATGGTAATGTTCATATTAAGAATCATGTTATAAGAATTTGATTAAGTTGTATATGCTCTCGTTATCATGGACCTCAAGTGATCATTATGGGATTTCATGCTAATTATGGGCTTTTATAGCCAATCATTGACCTCAAGGAGTCGGTATGGGCTTTTTAGCCAAATCATGGGCATTCGTGCTAATTATGGGCTCTTAAGTGGGAAATCATTGAGAGTGAATATTTTACTTATTCAATTCTTCATGTTACAATAATAAAGTAATCAAGAATGCCCAAGTCCAATACATGTCAAAATTTCCTCTCAAGTCAAGTATATATGCTTATTTTTCAGTTCTTATAAAACGTATAGTGCCTCTTACTGATGTATGTCTTTGTTTTCACATGGATATGGGATAAGAAGTCTCTAGATCAAGAAAAAAAAGGATAACTGAAATAAGATCTTCAACATAGCTTATATCAAAGGATACTTTTGCTTGGTTGGGTGCCATCTACCACTCAATAGATTATCTAGTCTACTTTATAATTTCATGCTTTAGATTTACTTAGCCTACATGTATTAGGTTTGAGAATGACATGAGATAGTTGATGGTTTCCTTTCAAGAATGATGTATGAATCTATATTTTGAACTAATGCATGATGTTTCATTTTTCATGTTGCTATGTATATCATGTTCTTAATGTTCCTTCAAGCCAAGTTACCCATGATATGGAAAACATAAGGTTTTCTTCCATTGACATATATGTACTTGGAGGGGCGTTACAATATGGTATTAGAGTCACAAGTAAATGGCCACTAATCTAAAGATTCACATGTTCTAACCCTAGGTGTACCTTGCTTTTCTAGATGGCCCCTAAGAAATCAGAAAATGGAAAGGAAAAGAATGATGGTGTTGGATCTTCGAGAGAGGGAATTGGACCAAGAAGTAACCCTAAGGAAACCTTGGAGGAATTAGTCCAAATGCTCATGAATGCCCTAGGACAAGGACAACAGCAACCCAGACATAACGAGCTGACTATAGTGGACTTCTTGAAGATCAAGCCCAACTCCTTTGGAGGAGAAGGAGAAGGAGAAGATGATGTCATCACTAAGGGAGAGAATGGATTAGAAGCATGTAGCATTTCTTTCATGACCTGGATTGTCTCCAACATTCTCAAAGGAGCTGCTCATACATGGTGGGAGAATTTCCTCAATTCAAAAGTAGTTGATGTACCTGCACTGACATTGGAAGGATTTGTGGAGGTCTTCTAGGAGCACTATGTGTCTGAAACTATGATAGATAAGAAGGAGCTAGAGTTTTCCAATCTAGCTCAGGTGGGTGACATGATGGTTACCCAATATTACATGAAGTTTAGGATCCTATAGAAGTATGGTTATGATTATGATGAGTGAAACTAAACAAAGAAGTTCATTTGAGGAATCAAGCCCGAACTAAGCTTCACCCTATTAGGAAGAGGCCATAGGACCCTTCAGGATGCTCTATATGTAGCCGTAGAGCTAGAAGACCACACCAGAAGGTCCTTTCAGAAGGAATCTCCTTAGAAGAATAGCCAATATCAACCTCCCAACAACCATAAGAGGAAGTCACATGAGCTTGTTGTAGAAATAGAGAAACCCTTATGCCCAACATGCAAGAAGAACCATGCATGACCATGAATATATGGTATAGGAGCATGCTTCTAATATGGAGACAATGGGCACCATAGGTAGAATTGCCCTAATCTCATGAAGAAGGACCAAAACTAGAATAAGGATCATAATCCTCCACTTCCTAAGAGACAAGCTAGGATTTTAACCATGGAAGTAGAAAAAGAAGATGATGAATGATGTAATCGTTAATTGTGTCCACATGAACCTTTTGAAATATATATAACTTTTTCTGCAAATTATAGCATGCTAGTTTTCAATGAATAAAGGCCTAAGAGAAACCCCAAGGTGGGTAGTACCCTAGAAAATTTCAAGGACGAAATTCATTTTAAGGTGGATAGAATTGTCACACCCAAATTTGCAAATCTAATATAAACTTTAGAATGGGGTTTTCCTAAATAAAATAAATAGTTGAGGGCCTTAATGCAAAATACCATGAAATTAAATTTATTAAAGGCTAGAAGAAGAATATAGGACCCAAACTACTTTTTCTCTTCTATATGTGCATTATGTGTGACATAAGTTTCCTTTTCTCTCCTACCATTCATGATTCTTAATGGACATAAAAGAGTAAGATCAGAGATTTAAAATTCAAAATTATACATTGAATAACTTAAGCAAGGTGTTTTCCTTTTCTTTTTACATAATAAGAAAGTACCATTAACAACATTTCTCTCTCTTACTAGAAAAGGCTCTCAAAAAAAGGCATAGATATAGATGACATATTCATGGAGTGAGTAATAAGTATTAATATCGAAATTTGACTTCAAGGAACACAAAGGAAAAGTATTATCCAATTATTTTATCTGTCATTAAAACCAAGTAAATGACATTTCTAGAAATAATTGTCAAAACATGTGAAAAATGGAAATCTAATTATATGGGAAGAATCTAGAGTCCTTTTTGGGCTTGTGGTTCAAATTTAGTCAAGTTTTGACCTTGTTTGACCCCCAAATTAGTTAGGCAAGTTTCCACATAAGTTTTGTATATAATTACATAAGAAATGCATTCCATGTCTGATTAACCCTAAAGTTATGAGAATTCCTCCTGTCACATACTCTTTTGCGTTATTTCTTTTTGGATCGCATGATCCGACCGTCCATTCTTGACCTACCGGCTCTGCAGTCATCTTTCTCCTCTATTTCTTTCACTGGTGTGAAAGCATTCTCAAAAATCCCAGTCTCGATTCAGTTCTCAGCCATCATAACTCCTCTTTATGAATTTCATCACCGCCCTCTTCTCCTTTCTCTCTCCCTAGTCCTATGATGGTTTTATCACTATCTATCTCTCTATATATAGGAAATGCCCAATTAGGGCGTTCCTCTCCTTGCCACCCCCGATTTGCAGAGACAACCTCGAGCCATCTCTTTCTTATATAATAAATCCCTAAGCATCATTAGCCTCCACTAGCTTCTCCTCCTCAAAAAATTTTCACTTCCGGCACCCCAAGACCCCTTGACCTTCTCAATTTCTCCCAACCGTTCACGGTGCCTCTGGTGCAATTGAGTGACAGGTAACAATCCACAGACTCCCAACTTCCATTTCACTTTTTCGGGTTGCTTTTTGTTTTCCCTAAACATCAGGTCCTAAAACTTGTTATTGTTCCTCGTCAGTGCTAGTCGCCTTGGACACCTCAGAAGCTCCCCAACTATAGAGTTTGTACCCTCCGCTCTAATTGGTCTCAAGGAACATTCTCTAATAGTTTGTTGGGTGTGTATTGTCCTTTTGCCTTAGTTTTGAACCGTTACCCTTCTCCTCTATTATCTAGTTCTCCAACAAGATGATCGTCACCTGACCTCACTGTCCTCGCAAATTGGTCCCATCGATCTCATCTTGGGTTCAAGAATGATTGTGCCTCATTTCATTGTCCCATTTGTAGCCATTTTCATATTTTGATGTGAACATACCCTTGGCCATGGAGGGAGGATTTCATGATGCTCTACGACACAAGACAGCCTAAACTGAGGCCCTCTATCCTCGTGTCAATATAGAGAACTTGCTCTCAGTGTTGGTTCTTAAGGAAGAGTTCAAGACTCACATGATTGTACCCCGGGCTCTCTCTGTGTTCTCGTCATTGTTCGCAGGTTGTGAGGGAGAAGAAACATGGTCATACAATGAACATGGTGCCCCTTCCCACTTAATTGAACGATTAATCATGCAAGGTTATTCTCAGGATTTCATAAACACTTAAATTAATCAATCCTCGAGATTTAGTTGGTTTGGATGACAATTTTATCCCCACATAATCAATTGAATGCAACACATACTATGGGTTTTTCTATCATCTTAGTTTCATTTAACTCAGATTTGTTTTCATTTAAACTAGTGTCACACTTATGATTTTATGGAACCTAATTGGTCAGATAATCATAAATTCATAGTAGTTCAACCGTTGATTAGAAAATTATGAATAAATACTCACTGAAAAAGATTTTTGACAAGGAATCTGATTTAATGGTTTTCAAATCTTGTTTTAGTGGTATGTTCTGATGTTTTCATAAGGAACCCTAAAACCCTAATTTTTGAGTAATACAATCACTAAATTAGTAATATCAAATCAAGTTTCCCCAAATGGAATGGTGCAATTATTAACCCAAATCCTAATTCAGTACTATGGGGCCATGTTTTCCTAAAAGACCAATTTAGTGTTAAAGATGTTAATTAAAATGATAATTAATAGGAATCATGTTATTTTCAAGAGATTTATGATTTGACTCAAGATCAGAGAGACCAACTTAGGATCTACTTTGGTCCAAGGTAAGCGGGTCATGCCACTATACATATGTACATTGGTTGAATTGTATGCTATGTATGACTTATGAATTATGCTTCCAATTTCAAGTTCAATGCTCTAATCATGTTCATATATAAATTGCTTGATGGTTTCTATGTATTATGGTTATCATGCTCATTAAGATAAGAGATTATGATTAATGACTAGTAATATATGTTTAATAATTTGTGGAATTGAACTTCAAGTTTTAAGAGGGAGAAATCTCATAATGTTAAAGATTTAATGTTCAAGATTTTGCTAATGTTCATATTAAGAATCATGTTATAAGAATTTGGTTAAGTTTTATATGTTCTCACTGTCATGGACCTCAAGGGGTTGGTATGGGATTTCATGCCAATTATGGGCTTTTATATCCAATCATGGACCTCAAGGGGTCTTTATGGGCTTTTAAGCCAAATCATGGGCATTCATTCCAATTGTGGGCTCTTGAGTGGGAAAATCATAGAGAGTGCATACTTTCCTTATTCAATTATTCATGTTACAATAATCAAGTAATCAAGAATGCTTAAGTCTAATGCATGCCAAGATTTTCTCTCAAGTCAAGTATATATGTATATTTTTTAGTTCTAATAACATGTATAGTGCCTCTTACAGATGTATATCTTTGTTTTCTTATGGTCATGGGATGATATATTCCTAGATCAAGGAGCAAAGGAGAACTAAAGTAAGCCCTTCAGCACAGTTGACATCAAAGGAGACTTTAGCTTTGTGGGGTGCCATCTACCACTCACTGCTACAGAACACGTCTATGGCTTCGTTTATTTAACCCCTTTTAGCGACGGTTCTCAAGAGACACCTATGTGGGCGCCGCTAAAGGTCAAGCTCTTCAACGTTGGTTTTACAACTGACGCCAAAAGACTTCACGCCACCGAAAATGCGCCAGCAGGGAAACTATAGGCGTCGGTTAGGATTCGTAAGGGTTCACGCCTCAAAAAGGGCGGCATCTATGACACTTTTTGTGTCAGTTTACCAAACAAAACTGACTCCATATTCCCCAGATGCCACGGTCGTGCTTCCCTACACGGCCGTGTTTAGTACTATCAGTGTCGGTTTTGTACGAATAACCGACGCCATTTTCCACCACGGCCGTGCTTTCCTGCACGGTTGGGTTTTTTGTCACATTAGGCGGCAGTTTTATACAATAACCGACGTTGTAATTCTTTGATGACGGTTTTCTATAAATAACCGATGCCTTAGTTTTAATTTTTTTTTTTCTTATCAGTTTGCAGGCCTGCTATGGCTGGTGAGCAGGATGAGAACCTATAGTTTAGTTTTCTGAACTATAGGTTTACGACATCCATTGATATCAACCAACAAACAGGCCACAAACTTGCAAAATAAAAAAAAATACACTTTTCACACAAGTAGATACATTGATACATTCAGACTTCAATTCTCACATTCACACATGTAGAAACATTCAAATACATCTATAAACATTCAGATATGTATAAACATTCAGATTCATATAACAAAATACATCTATATTCGCCAAAGGTTATATAGATATATAGGCAACAAGCCATGAAATAGGAAAGAAGCCACAATGAAGAGAAGCAGGATACAAATACAATACATAAAGTGCAGCAGGCACAACTGGTTCAGATTCATATAACAACATGACAGACTAACACATATATAGTGCATAACAATAGCATCGCCGAATTTACATACAACACTAGCTTAGTACATATATAGTGGGACTAAGGTGACGAGTTAACAGGAGGACAAATAGATTTCACCACGAGTTAACATTGAAGAAGGACTACTAACCTACACTGAGCTAAACAAGTTTGTCGGCACTAGCCTAAGGCACAAGTACCGTTCGTCGGGACAATGACGGTCGTGGATGTTTAGTGGCCAGTGTCTAGTTGAACGTGTAGTGGCCACTACGCTGGTGTCCACTAAGTTTCCACGACCGTCATTGTCCCGACGAACGGTACTTGTGCCTTAGGCTAATACTGATAAACTTGTTTAGCTCAGTGTAGGTTAGTAGACCTTCTTCAATGTTAACTCATGGTGAAATCTATTTGTCCTCATGTTAACTCGTCACCTTAGTCCCACTATATATGTACTAAGCTAGTGTTGTATGTAAATTCGGCATTGATGTTGTTATGCACTATATATGTGTTAGTCTGTCATGTTGTTATATGAATCTGAAATACTTGTGTGTGCTGCACTTTATGTATTGTATATGTATCCTGCTTCTCTTCATTGTGGCTTCTTTTGATGTTTCATGGCTTTCTTCCTATATATCTATATAACCTTTGGCAAACGCCTGCATATCCTACATAGCTATGTCATGGTCGTCCTGCATAGCCTGTAGTCTTTGGCGAACGCCTGCATATCCTCTTGGACCCATTGTGTGGTCGTAACATGTAGTTGTCATTGAGCATCACTGATAGCCTAGTTAGTTAGCACATTGATTTGGTTAGTAACAATAAAGGTTAATCTTGAATAGGTGAATACATAAAATCGTATATTAATTAAATTGGGAGTGGCGCTTAATACCTTGAATTCATCTATTTTTCTTTGGGTAACTAACTCCTCCCAGTCTTTGGGGTCCAAGTAGTTCCATTGTTGTGTGGCTTCCTTCTTCTTATATTTCTTTTTCAAAGAGAATACAAACAAAAATTATTAGTGTAGAGTTAGTGAAATACTGATCAATGTCTAGAATTGGTATCAATCAAGAACCTATTCTCAGCATCGCGTATGTAATCTCGGGTGAGATTGGTCCTATAGTTCCTTAGCACCCTCCCACAACGTTTAGCATTTGTATTAACTAGAAGATAATGAAACATCAAATCAGAAAATGATATTGATATTAAAAAATCAAACATTTAGCTTCAATAAAAAAATATAAACATGCATGCCTCTAAAATTGTGATCTTTTATTAATTAACAATCCTTCATTGTGATCTCCGCGCACATATAAGTCATCATTAGCTTCAATATTTTGTGGAGTTGGAAACCCAACTGAGACTGGACTGGAGTCATCATATTTATCATAGTACTCTTCTTCATCTATAGGATCTTCAATGAACTGTCTTTTACCATGAAGAACAACCGATCATTTATCATTTGCAGGATCATCGATATAGAATATTTGTTTCGCCTGTGATGCCAATATGAATGGTTCACCCTTCTCGCCAATATTTTCAAAGTTCCCTAAAGTGAAACCCAATTCATCCACTATAACTCCTTTGGTGTTATCAACCCAATTACATTTAAAGAGCGGAATTCTGAAATCTATGTAGTCAAATTCCCATATGTCTTCAATGACACCGTAATATGACATTTTAGCTTCATGTGGACTCTTATCCTTTACACTTGCAAAATACATAGTCGACGCTTGAAGAGTGACCCCACTATTTTGGACGACACTCTTATCATCTTGGCACTTTGTGTAATATGTGAACCCATTAATTTCAAACCCTTCATAAGACTAACATTCGGTTTTGGTTTAAAGGCGAGGCATTTGATAGTTTCTGTAATGTCATTTGGTGTTTGAAATAGTTGATTTAAGACTTTATCTTCAAATCACTTAGTAAAAGTCTTGTTATGCTCTCTAGCAAGCCACATTGAACTTGCTCGAGGATGATTTCTCTTGATGAAATTGGTATGTTCCTCGATATAAACACTCACTTCATCCGTGTTGTGTAAAATATACAAGTGACCTTGTTCCAACTGCTCATGGCTGATTACTTTCACCCGTGATCCCAAAATTCCTTTGCCCTACTCAATATTCTTGTCATTAACAAGAGTGTTATTACCACTCAGAAAGTCATTGCAAAAATCCATAACCTCTCTCGCCACATAACCTTCAATAATACTCCCTTCAGGCCGATAACGGATTCGAACATCACCTTTAAAAACGTTCATGTATCGTTCAAAGGGATACATCCAATGCAAGAAAACTGGTCCCAACATTTCCACTTCCCTAGTCAAGTGGACAACAAGATGTACCATGATATCAAAGAACGAACTAGGAAAATACATCTCAAGCTGACATAGGGTAACAACCAATTCTCTTTGCAAATTATCAAGAGTATCAGAGTCAATAACTTTGCTGCATAGACTATTGAAAATGAAACAAAGTCTGGTGATTGCAAATCTTACATGTTTCGGCAATATAGATCGAATTGCCACAAGAAATATTTGTTGCATTAGAGTGTGACAATCATGAGATTTAAGACCTATCAACTTCAGATCTTTCATTGATACCAATCTACGGATGTTAGATGAGTAACCAGTGGCACCTTAACATTTACCAAGCATTCACAAAAAGCTTTCTTCTCCTTTCTAGACAACGTGTAACAAGCGGGAGGTAAGTATGTTCTTTTATTACCCATTTCACGTAATTCTGTTAATTCTGACCTTATTCCCATTTCACGTAGTTCCAGTCTGGATTTTATCCCATCTTTAGTCTTACCTGGTATATTCAACAGAGTACCAATGATGCTATCACAAACATTTTTCTCAACGTCCATTACATCGATACAATGTCTGACTGTCAAAGAACTCTAATAAGGAAGATCCCAAAATATTGACTTCTTCTTGAATGAAGAATTGCCACTCCGTGTGGCCATACTACATTGTGATTTCTTACCAAATTCATTGACAATGTCTTTTACTCTTTCATAAACAACATCCCCTGGTATAGGTTTAGGTGCACTTCGTTCATCATTCCATCCATTTAATGCTTTGCGCTTCATACGATACAGATAGAATTTTGAAAGAAACCTTCGATGACCAATATATACAGTCTTGCCGCCATGTTTTAGTCTTATTGAATCAGTGTTTTCTTCACATATAGGACACGGTTTAGCTCCTTTGACACTATATCCAGACAAATTCTCATATGCTAGAAAGTCATTAATAGTGCAAAACAACATAGCGTGCAAACGAAATGTCTTTGTTCTTGAAGCATCATAGGTCATCATACATTCAGCCCAAAGTTTCTATAAGTCATCAATCAAAGTTTGAAGATAAACATCGATATCATTTTCGGGTTGTTTAGGGCCCGATATCAACAACGACAACATAACGTACTTATTTTTCATACACAACCAGGGAGGAAGATTGTATATAACAAGCATGACTGGCCAAGTGCTATGTTGTCTGCTCAATGTCCCGTATGGATTCATTCCATCTGTATAAAGCCCAAGTCTTAGATTCCTATCTTCTTCACCAAATTTGGGGTACAATAGATCAATCTTCTTCCACTGTGGGGAATCAGACGCATGTTGTAGGATCCCATTAATATTTTTCTCAACATCTGCATGCCACCTCAAATTCTTTGCATCTTTCGAATTTGCAAACAAGCATTGAAACTGTGATATTATAGGTAGATACCACATCACCTTGGAAGGAGAACCAGTTTTGGACTCCCCCGAAGTCGTCAATTTATACCGTGATGCACCACATTTTAGACAATCTTTCAAATCCCACTACTACAGAAACGGCCTTTGGCGTCGGTCTTTTAACCCCATTTGGCGTCAGTTTCCGACCGACGCCTATGTGGGCGCCGCTAAAGGTCGAACACTTCGGCGTCGGTTTTTAAACCGACGCCTATTTAACCTATAGGCGTCGGTCTTTTAGTAGATAACCGACGCCAAAAGGGTTCGCTCCATAGAAAATGGCGTCATCTAGGGCACTTTCTGCGTCGGTGATTTACTAAAAGACTGACGCCTATATTCCATGTAGCGTCGGTCTTTTAGTAGATAACCGACGCATAAAGTGTCCTAGATGACGCCTTTTTCTATGGCGCGAACCCTTTTGGCGTCGGTTATATACCAAAAGACCGACGCCTGGTTGTTTAAATAGGCGTCGGTTCGATACGAATATCCGACGCCATTTCCAGGACTACTTTGGCCACATCAGGCGTCGGTTATCTATAAATAACCGATACTATAGGTCTTTGCTGACGGTTTTCTATAAATAACCGACGCCTATTTATATATATATATTTTCATATCAGTTTGCAGGCCTGCTGTGGCTGGTCAGCTGGATGAGAACCTGCAGTTCAGTTTTCTGAACTGTAGGTTTACGATATCCATTGATATCAGCCTACAAACAAGCCGCAAACCTGCAAAAGTCACAAGGAAAATTTCACACAAGTACATACATTCAGACATCAATTCAATTCTCACATTCACACATATAAAAATATTCAAATACATGTATTAACATTCAGAAATATTCATTTACAAAGTATCATTCATTATCGCTATCAACATCCCAATTATATCTTACAGTTGCCACTGCTTGTATGGCTTTTGCCCATTCTTCTCTTACTTCATTTAATGCTTCCATCGTATATGGAGCATGTATATTTTTTAAGCGTTTACCTATAGTGTGGTCAGTTTTAAACACCTTCAAAGAGAATGATGTATATATATAAGTAATAATATAAAAATAAGATTGATATATTTCATACTAACTAATGAGACTATATATAATACCTCATGTATGCTATCGATGTCCAATGCGGCATGTTTGATAATCATCTGCATAAATCGCATCACATAGTATGTGCATGCCCAGCCATTGTCTTGTGTAGCACACTATAAATTGAAACATACAAAATAATACAACTAAGCACAATTCACATCAATGATATATACATTGGAGTCGGGGAGTCGGGAACTTACTTGTACGTTCTCCCAATTTATTGGCTGGTTCTTTTTCCTTGGGACCTTTCCTCCAGCCTTTTTGAATGCATCTAAACCCCTACATGTTAATATAACACAGTAAATTGCATAAGTAAATAGTAATGTAATAAAAGATGTTAACGGATATAAAAATGAAATATTTCTCACCAGAATAATGGCATTCTCATTACGTGTCCAATTTTAGGGTTCAATGTACTCCCCACAGGATCTAGATAATAAACAGTGAATGTCCCGGGGACAATAACTAGTAACTCCCAATGTCTACCGCTAGAGGTAAGAAGTTAACAATTCATAACTCAAAATGCAAAATAAAAAAGGAATTTTCTTAAGTCCAAATTATAAATAAAGTAAACTTACTTGACATTGAATGGAGCTATTATTATCGTCTTCTTTTGCTGACCAAAAATTGTAAAAGCATCTATACAGTATTGTTGAACATTATCAGGGTCTTTAGCTACCAAACTAATCAATGATGGAATCAAAAATCCCACATGATCAAATGCAAATTGTTTGCAATGATCTTCGACTAAGTAGCTGCAAAACATATAGGAGTATGCATTAATATATAAGAAACCAGATCACCGGATCTTACACAAGGTATATGGATGTATAAACAAGATCTCACCTTATCCATGTCTCTATCATTGATGTATTCAGCCAATCATACATAAACATCTCAATAATATCTTGTATAAATAAAGAGCTATCGTATGATTGACCTGCATAATCTGCATCTAAAGAAATAATTATAGGGCAATGTATATTATGTGCCCGTAGCCAACATGCCATTCCCCTACAAGAAGGACCTAACGGGTATGTTAGGTCAGTTGGAACCCAATCGGGTAATGCGGGAAGTGGAGGTGGAGGCCTAGGTGCTCTTGGTGTCTTCTTTTTAACCTGTACATATAATTTCATATCAGATGACATCATATATACACATTAACAGTCTAAATCAATGTAAATTTATCTTACAATATCAGTCGTGTAGACGACATCTGCTTTGGGCCACAATATGACCCCGCCTTCTGCCTCACCAAGTGTATCAATATCTGGGTGGGCATATGGCAACACAACTTCCCTCCAATCGGGTAACACACGTATCGGGCTCACACAAACGTAGCCCTGTGGCATTGGAGTCCCGTGAAACATTGCCCCAGGAAGGGACGGGTAAGCCTGCGCCTCTGCAACAACGTAGTCTTGCATTCTTAAGCGGCATGGCTTCAATGCCTACAAATTTACATAAATAATATTATACATATATACATATCATCTTGAAAACATATCATCTTGAAAAGACTAGCTACAATGTCATAAACAATACTTACAGCAGACGTGCTAGGCGATGGGTCTCCAGGATTACTCGCAGTCTGTGCATCAGGAGAAGAGTGGGTCGCCATAGGCGTATTGGAAGCCTGAGATGCCTGCCACCGCAACAATTCTTCCTTGACCTTCTCAGCAACTACATCGTTGACCTTCTTAGCAACTAAATCCTCAACTCTCTTATTCTCCTATACATGGATAAAAGAAACATTAGCTTCTTATTAATGAATTTCCTTTTGCAGTAACATTCTAAAAAAAGAATAGATTACCTCTTCTTGAGAAAGTCCCGCTCTGGGTTTGCGCTGGGATGGCCCAAAGAATGCTTTGATGCCAACACCAGCGCCGGCACCTCTAACACGTCCAGGATGCTCTGGGTTACCCAGAGCAACTGTCAATTCATCCCTTGTGCCCTGAGGGATGAACGTGCCTTGTTTCCTCTGCTCGTGCAGCTCCCTCTAATCACCATAAACAGAAATTGGTAAGTTAACACCACAAATAATTAATATTCAAACAATTTCTCTAAGAGTTGTATTTTACCATTTTTGCAGCCGCCTCAGCAGTTACAGGCTTCTTTATTTCACCCTTCTTGTTTTGCCTGCCAGCTATCCAGATATCATGGCGAGGCATGGGTGTGGCAGACTTCTGAGTAGGAGCAGACTCCTGAGCAGACTGCTGAGTAGCCGCAGACTCCGCCTGTAGTCTTTGGCGAACGCTTGCATAGCCTTTTGGACCCATAGTGTGGTCATGCACATTCAGTGCACGCCTTGCTTTTTGTGCGTCACTGAGGGCCTAGTTAGTATGCACATTAATGATTTGGTTAGTAGCACTAAATGTTAATCTTGAATAGGTGAATACAATGTATATTAATCAAATTGGGAGTGACGCCTAATACCTTGAATTCTTCAGATTTTCTTGAAGCAACAAAATTGTCCCAATCTTCTTTGTCCAAGAAGTTCCATTGTTCAAGGGCTGACTTCTTCTTCTTATCACCCTCTTTTATGTATTCTCTGTTCAGATTTTTCCTATAATTCCTAAGCATCTTTCCAGCGCGTTGCATCACATTTTTACGATGCAACTTCTCATCCAATGCAAACAGATTCTGTAAAATAGAAATGTTATTAACTAGTATCCAAAATAGAATTGCAAATAATAGAATTTGTAATCTACAAAATAGAATTGCAAATAATAATAACTCACGCATAAATCCTTCCATATCAAGTCTTTTTTCCCTTGAGGAACTTTATGCCAATTATCATACTTAACACCACAATGGCTCCGAGTGGTACACCCAAGATAGTTTACAAAATTATTGCGGTTCACTCCAATTGGATTTCCTCCATTATCAAACTCCACCACCAATTTGGATCCACTACCACTTAGCGCTAATAACTTCTTCAACAGAGTGATGTCCCTTTTCTTGTTAAGTGTTTGGTGCTGCGCATCAAGTTGCTCCAGTGCTTCAGTGGGTACAGGTGCATCATCAACCTAAAATTTGATAAAAATAAACACACTAAATTAGCCCAATATAGAAATATAGGATA